>JAXDDX010000023.1:4797500-4970206 GCA_034670405.1 Hoplostethus atlanticus
AGCAACCGGCAGAAGAAAGTTGTTGGTGTAACTTTGCTGCGGGGTTGTTGTTTCTCCTTGATGTCATCCGTCGCCACCCCAGTGACGCAGTGGGTCAACATCCCAGACAGGCCAACATGCTGCTACCGCTATGAACACATGATCAGGGAGAGGCCTAATAAAGAGCTAATATGGAGGCTCACACACACACACACACACATGGTGACATGATAGATGCACAGGGGTTCCCAGGCCGTGTGTGTGCGTGTGCGTGTGCGTGTGTGTGTGTGTGTGTGTGTGTGTGTCAGTCACAGGTCCCAGTGGTTTAATTATTTAGGCTGTATTAAATCTTCATTTCCACAGCCCTCACAGTCGGCCTCCTAATGGAGAACACAGATGAATATTGTATTTACACCATCAACCCTCGACTGTGTGTGTGAGTCAGGGAGAGAGAGAGAGAGGGGGAGAAAGAGAGAGAGAGAGAGAGATAAATGCGGAGTCACTGAGAGAAAGAGAGATGAAGGTAGTTGAAGAAAGATGAATAACAGTGCAAAGTGAGCTGAGGGGGGAAAGAAGTGCAGGGAGAGCAATGAAGGAGAGAGAGAGAGCGATTGAGGAACGGCGAGCGCCTCCCGAAAAGGGGGAGGCAGCGAGAGGGGAGAGGAAGCAGGCGGTCCCGTAGCTAGCTTTCCGTCATGTCGGCATTTCACCGTGCTGTTGTACCAAAGTGGCCTGCACTGATTCTTATTCCAACCTCCATTTACCAGACACACAGGAGCTGCATGCAGGTGGACTCTGCTGGTGCTGCCTCAGTTAGCATCAATACATCAGCTCTTCATTTTATCACTTTCTAATTACAGGTTTACTTTTTAACAACATTTAATTTTGAGGAAAATCTGAGATTAAGGAGAGAGGTATTACATTAGGGAGACATTCACAGTTGGAAGAAAGCCAAATAAGGCTTCCCTGCCATGAAGTGTGTGGTTGCACCAACACGTATGACTGGCAGTAGTGTTGTTTTCTTTCCTTATATTGTATTGCATTACTTTGGTGATGGATATCCGCTCTTAAATGAATCCGGAACGTTTGTTTCTTTATTGTGGTTATTAAATTCAGTTGGAGGTAGATTCCCTGGTGCAGATGGAGGAGTGTTAAGTGCTCAACACGGTGTGGTAGATCAGCATGTTGTCAGACTGGAGAGACTGTATGTTTTGTTGTTGTTGTTTACGGTGGCATAAATCAGCACGTCGCTGGGCTCGTTCATCTGGTTTCTATGTTGTTTCCTGCTGAATGCTGGTGGTACCCTTGTTTACTGTAAATGATCTATGTTCATTTGTGCTCAGGATACTGGATTAATCTCTAACATTGGGGGACGGAGGCCTTGATAAATGATGTCTTGTTTAACTCGGGAGTGGAAAGCCAAACACCAAGCAGAAGGATTGCATTGCAGATATGAGCATAGATGGTCCTGGTCCCCATCTGTTGGATAACCACATTAACTGTCCTTCGTCTATCCTAACATTGAAAGATGGTGCTGTCTGCAGAGCAGGCCGATAGACAGCAGACAGCAGATAGCAGAGCACATCTACCTCTGAAATCAAGGTTTGTTTGAAAAGCTGAAAAGCACAAGGTTTGATCGGCGCTGACATATCTGGGTTAGAATGATCGCTGGGCGCCAGGCGCTCTCCCCCTTTTCTCTCTCTCTCATGAAAATCCATAAGGAAAAAAGACCCTCTGATTCAAGTGAATAGATATGCACACGTTCCTGCTTTTCATTGTTTTATAGCATGCTGTGTGTGTGTGTGTGTGTGTATAAGAGGACATACATGCAAGTAGAAGCAGCTGAGCTCCTGTGCTGTGAGACTTTGATAATCCATTCTGAATAACATTTATGACACACTCCCGTCATCGCTCTATAATTCAAACCCTCTCTCATTCCTCCACACTCCTCTTTCCCCATTTATTCCTCATCTCTCTCTCTCTCTCTCTCTCTCTCCCTCCATCTCTTCCTCCCTGCCTCACTCTTTCGTGAGGAAACGAAGGGAGTGGGCGGACAATCTCACAGTTCCTTTCAAGGTTCAAAGTCCCTTTGCTTCCTCCGCTTCCCTCGCTCCCACACTCCTCAGCATGTTGCTGCCTTATTAAATTGTTCCACTCTTTCTCCCTCTACCTCTCCCTCTCTTTCTTTCTATCTTTCTATTCCCTCCTCTGTCTCTCTGTCTCTCTCTCTCTCTGTCTCTCCCCTCAACTGCATCTGGTTGGTCACAGAATATCCTCTTGTTATCTACCTGCTAATGAGCCTGCCTCAGCCGATGTGCACGCACACACACACACACACACACACACACACACTTGCAGGTATGCACCATACCCTGAAGTTTACATAGATCACTTATATTCATACCTATTTATATGTACATGTACTGTGTTACATATAGTGATCAAATAGTGTATATAAGCGTGTACAGTTGCTCATGTATATTTGTACGTGCACATCTAGTGCATGTGATCATCTATGAGCTTGTAAACACACTGTGTGATCGTTAAATGTGACACGTGAGGAAAAAGCCCAGAAAAGTAATTCCAAACAAGGAGCCACACACAGATTCACTCCATCTTTATTGGAATTGATTTAATGGCACCTTTACTTCCCTCCCCCCGTCCCTATGGCTGCTGTGAGGCCCTGTGATGTACACACACACACACACACACACACACACACACAGCCAATTAAGTGTGTTGGCCGTTGTGCTGATTCCCAACAAACACATGGTAGCGTGCTCACAGAAGCCCTGCTCTCACCATGTCACCACCACAGTGTTAGTACCAGCTCTAGGTATTAGTACTTTGATACCACACACAGCAGACACATGATACAGGGACTATCTGGTTCTGGTAGGGCTGCACCATTATGGCAAAATGATAATCCTCATTGTTTGCTAAATATTGTGGTCACGATTGTCTGTATATTTTCACAATTTTCAGTGCAGTGTTCAAATAATAAATAAGTACTATAAATAAGTACTTGTTTGTTCATCTGGTTCTTCACATTGAGAGACAGGAGAAGGATCTCCTCCTCTAGCATCGGGCCGATCCATTCTTTTCCCACTTTGATCATCGCTACATCTTTCCCAACATGGTCTATGTAAGGTTTCTCTGTTCTCAGAGCCTTTTGGTCACACGGGTGCTGCACGGCAACGGGTGTGATTGATCATGTGTAATGGAAGCGCTTGATATACCACACCGGAAATATAACAAACCCTTCAACATCGCCAAATAACATACATGATTATCAAGATGAATTGTGCAGGCGTAGGTTCTAGTTATCACTATATATATGATGGTATTGTTATGGTGTGATACTTACTAAGGCTTGCTTTGGGAGAGAAACACATTAATACAAGCTTTTGAGTTGAGAGCCACCGTGACACCGAGCCATTTGTCAGTCTTTAGCCAGACGCGTCGCACCCTGAGTCTGAGTTACTTTGGATAAAACCTCCACCAGATAGCATAAATCATACCAGCAGTGTTAAACAGGATAACAAGGCCTGGGAGGTGACATCTTTAGTTAGAGGCCACAAAGGGCTCTTTGGTTTCCTACGCCAGACCACTGTCACAAAGCCTGGGGGGCATGTAGACAGGCGGCGGGGGGGTCTTTGTCAGGTCCCTCACACACACACACACACACACACACCGCCTGTCTCCCCTCTTTGTACCAGTGCCCCCCCCACCCCCCTCCTATGTGACCATCCATGCCATCTCATCTCTCCCCCGGGCCCCCTGTATCGCTTTACTTCATTATTTAGCGTGTTATTTTTTCTACTCCCTGATCTATAGTCCTCACATCACAGAGCCGGCTAATTAATAATGGATGGACTCGGGGGGGGGAGAATGGGGGAGGGGGGGTCCAGACACCCGCCTCATTACATATGTGTGGTGTTTTTGGAGCTTTATTAATTTATATCTCGTCAGGCTGCCGACGCCGTCACAACTCTTCTGGCTTTTTAATACATGTATTTATTTTTATAGCTCTCGCCTGCGTCTCCGTCCTCCCCTCCACCCTCCCCTCCCTCCCTCCCCTCCCTCTTGATTTTAATCTCTCACCTTGCACATATTTGTATTCAGATGCGCACACACACACACACACACACTCACTCGGCCTGCCGACTGTCTCATTATCTGCTCTCGGCGGATGTTAAAAGGTGTTTTGCTCACCTGCGAGTGAAGATTATCTCATCCGCCCCCCTGAACACTTGTTTTTTTTTCGTCTTGTCTATATTCTTTTTCATTTGGAGCGCTTGTGGAAAGACGTGGCGGCGTGGCAGACATCAGAGTGCATGACAAATGAAGCGGGGGATATTTTACAGCGGTGCCTGACCCAGAACGACAGCTGCTCTCCTGTGAGAAGACTCACGGCGACGCTCGATGGAAACCGGCATCCAGGGCGTCGGCAGTGAGCTGTAGCCCAATTTAGGTCAGGCGTTGTGAGACTGTAAGAACAACATCATTAGGAGTAACGGTCTTAGCTGAACGATAGCTTGCTACACTCTAAAAACCTAGCATGAAATAAAAATAAATGGGCACTTAAAATATGTATTGACTGGAAGGGAATCTGGAGTTATTTCATCTTATCTGCATGCAGGAAATTGGCTCTCATGGACGTAATGAATACATCTTAATAACCCACATAGTTATTTATCCCCCTGCCGGTAACGTATGGGAGCCGGGACTCCCCGAACGCCGCGCTGGCCGGAGGCAGCAGAGCCGACAGCGGCATTTGAGGGAAAGCAAACAGAGAGGGGTAAGGAAAAGCCCTCTGGCAGCGTGGCATCGAGCAGAAGTAGGGGACTTGGACGACCGCCACCATAAACACACACTCTCTCTCTCTCTCACGCACACACACACACACACACACACACACACTTTTGGTCCAATCCAATCAGTGTGTGAGTTTATTTCTCAGTTAGCTGTGGGCCCTTTGTTTACCCGACTTGTCATCAGCTGGGCAGTCGTAAACAAAGAATTTCATACTTGGCGATGACATGTTCACTACGATGTGAACATCTGTTGGTGTTGGAAAACACACTTTTGAAAATGTCAAAACGCAAAGAAAATGATCAAACTCTCAAATTAGAGCAGATGTTTTTGTGCAGTGCGCCGCTACGGCGAGACCATCTGCAGCGTGCATTCCTTCACATCCATCCTAGCTTAACTAGAAACGGTTCATCACGCTAGAGCTGGAGTCAGCCTTGTGATGGCGTGAGCTGCTGGTGTGCGCCACAGGAAGTCTTTGCCCAGGGGAATTGTGGGTAGAGAAGCACTGACCCAGCCACTTTGCGGTCAACTCCTGAGTCACTCTCAGACACCTTCCTGTGCCAGCTCGCCTGATACCTGCAACAGGGCCTGATGCATGTACGACACACACACACACACACACACACACACAGGCGGGTACGCACAGACAAAGGTCCACCTTCTTTTAACCTCATACATATGCACACACACATCACACACACACACACACACACACCACTTCCTCCTCAGCTGGTCTTCCTGAAACCAACCGGATGGACTTTCACATCTGGTCCAGAAAACCGCAGCATCCGTCTTCACAGATGAAACAAAAGAGGAGGGGAAAAAAACTCTTTCTCCCGGCTTCAAACGAATCCCCCGTTGAAGTATTGTTCCAGTGTACTCTGCACTTTGTAGCCCTAATGCCGGCTTTGAACTGTTTTGGCACCTGTCACCAATACTGATGAAATACTTTTTCTCTCCTTCTTCCTCTCCATTTCTCTTTCTCAAGCTCCCTTATTCCATTTCTCTGAAGCTCGCTTTGCATCCTTCTTTCCCTTACATCTTCTATCTCCCCCCTCACCCCCCCCCCCCCCCCCCCTTTTTTTTTCTCTCACCCCTCCTTTCCCTCGGTGGGAAGTAACGTGATCTCGTCTGTATGCAACATGATTTCTGCACTCTTGCAACATTTCATCCCATGAACTATTCCAGCACCATAACAGGAGTCAGACCCACATATATAAAGACGGAGACACTATTCTACTTCCTGTCAGATGATTCACTCTTCTCTCCTGTACTTACCTGGTAACCAATCATTAGATAAAGGTCGACAACTGTTCCAGACAGATGTGCTTAACTGCGCTTCTCTTCCCACACTATTCTCACTTATCCCTGTATACTGCCACCACAGCTATATTAGGTCCCTTTTATCCGCTGTTTGTCCCGAGCTGTACCTCGAGGTGACCGTGCATTAGCTAGACAGGGGAGAGGATGAAGGGAAGTGGATGCTATAAGGAAAGATGAGTGCCAGAATAAAGGACAAGCAGACAGCCGGGCCGACGTAAAGTCGATAGGGGGCGGATGAATAAAACATGGGTTAGCAGCAGCCTGCGCTAGGGGCTACGCTAGCTTCTGACACACTGTGTTCTGCAAGTTAGCTTTGCCACAGCTTTAGCGGCATGATGCTGAAGTGCCACAGTGTTAAAACCCTCTGCTAAACATAAAAATTCACCCAGCATCACTTTAGATTTTTATTGCATTTGAGCAAAGAGAGTGAGAGCCTTGGACGCCGCGAGCCCACAGCTTTTGACACGAGCATCCCTGTTTCTGAGTCAGGACTTCAAGCGCCACTGGTGCAAATCAATCTCTCCTTTTCTCTCTCCCTCCCTCTCTCTCTCTCCCTCTCCCTCTATATCTCTCTCTCCCACATCAATTTTCAGGCCTTGTCTGAGGCTCCAGGCAATTAATTAAGTGGGATGTTGTCGGGGAGCTCGGTGTGTTGCGTGGTGTGAAACGCAGCCCATTCACTCCTGATGTGACTGGATCAAACTCTGACTGTAGGCTGGAGAGATGGATGGATGGATGGATGGATGGAGGTGTAGAAAGAACCAGGTCTCCCTTTCTCTCTCTCTTCCAGTCTAACATGCCCTCTCACCACACTTCTTCTGTTTCTCTCGTCTCTCACCTGTTCTTCATTTCTCGTTTTGAACCTCTCTCTTCTGCCAGATCTCTCTCTCTTTCCTCTCCTCCATGAACACCTTTGACTTCTTCTCTCCGTCCCCTATTAAACTCACCCCTTCCACTCCCTCTGTCTTCTGTTCCATCCTATCTCCTTAAGCTCTCTCTCTCTCTCTCGTTTCCTTCCTCCCTAGATCAACTTCTCCCTCCGTTTTTCCTCTCCCTTGCTTTCTCTCACACCCTTTTCCCTCTCTCCCTTAATTAACCTCTGCATCTTCCTCCCTTCACCTCTCCCTATCGCATCCCCTCCTTCTCAGCCATCCGTTTGCCTCCCCCTCCTCCCTCCCTCCCTCCCTCCCTCTCTCCAGTTGATTATATACCATGTTGTCAGCAGCCTGCTTCTTCCTATAGTATTCCCTGTTCTCATTATGTGTGTGTGATCAGACGCACAAGGCCAGGGCTAAGCAGGCTAATGAACAAACCCCGGCATTGTGTTCGGGTCCCCGGGGACACGCCGCAGCTTCTAATGTACAACAGCTTAGAGTGGTGGTGGGGGGGAGATCACCGTCGGAGAGTCAGCTATCTGCTAGAAGGAGAAACTAAAATGACAAGTGGAGGGTTGGGCGGTGCAGTGAATATTTTACAAGGATCTGGTTGATGTTTTTCCGTTTCTAAGTGGGGGGGGAAGATGTGTCACCATGTGTTGTTGCATCCCGTCACTCTGGCTGGCTGGGACGTCTGCATCGCCTCCTGGTTTTCTACTATGCTATTAAAGCAAGGAGGAACTTGAAAGCTGTGCGGGGAGGGAGGGTGTTAAAGATGGAGGTTTCTAACAGGTTAAATGTTGGTTAGTACGATGAAGGTTATGTGAGGTGCAGCAGTGATCGGTGAAGGAGCCCAGTGCTCTGACCTGGTTTTCCAAAGCCTCCCTTTTTCACATGAAATAGTCCGGGTCTGACATAACGACATGATCTAACGTTCATTTCATCTTACATGTGCTGCGGGGCTTTTGTGGTGTGAGTCACTTAATAGTGTCTGTAGGTCATTAAATGTGTGATATGTCAGGAGTGATCTGGTTAGTCATGCTCTTGGCTCCAACAGTACAGTACAGGGTTGGGTTAGATCCACCCAAGGCTTTAACTCATGTTGTATAAGATCTCTCTCTCTCTCTCTCTCTCTCTCTCTCTCTCTCTCTCTCTCTCTCTCTCTCTCTCTCTCTCTCTCTCCCTGATTCCCAGTGTTGACGAGGTTTGCATTCCTGCCAAAGTGTGGCATAAACACTGTAATGACATCACTTGTTCCTACACACACACACACACACACACACACATACATACATATATATACATACCCAGGACACATTATGCAAGTGGACTGTCATGTCCTGGTTCAATAAAGTGAACACACACACACACACACAACCATGCATGCAACTGCAGTGTGAAACTCCATCCATGCAAACACATCTTTCACAAGACGACACACACACACCTTCTCTCCCACGCCCTCCAGGCCTGTGTTCTCCAGTGAGGTGAGCCAGTGGACGGCCTGTTTCCAGATGATCTAAACAAGACTGTCAACTCTGGCCCATATCACTGACCCACACACACACACACACACACGAGCTCATTACTGCTTCGCTCCACACATGGACATAATACACTCGAGCGTATCTTCCTGCCATAACAATCCAGCACTGTTGTTATGAGAGCAGCGTTTCATGGGGTAAAGAATATTGTTTGAACTTGGTATGAAACTCCCTGTAGGATCTCTCTCTCTCTCTCTCTCTCTCTCTCTCTCTCTCTCTCTCTCTCTCTCTCTCTCTCTCTGTCTCTCTGTCTCTGTCTCGAGGGTTGTGATGTTGCAAGGCTAATGGAAGTGTGTCGCACAAGCCCCATCACACGTGCGGACACAATGCGTCACAACCCACTTCTTGAGTTTGACTTCTCGAGTGTTTTGTAGCAAAGCTGGCGTGTCATCAAACGGCTGGCTCTTGTCCTTCCTCTCTTTCTCTTTCATCCCCTCTTTTCTTATCTCTTTCTCCTTTCCCTCTGAGTTCAATGAACAAACTCTCTCTTTCTTCTTCAACACTCTCCCATCTCCCACTCTCTAACCAGTCTCTCTCTCTCCTTGTCTTTCTCCCGTGCAGGACTGCCCCCAGATCCTGCCCTCCACCCAGATCTACATCCCCGTGGGGGTGACCAAGCCCATCACCCTCGCCGCTAAGAACCTGCCCCAGCCCCAGTCGGGACAGAGGAACTACGAATGTGTCTTCCACATCCAGGGGGAGACCCACAGTGTCACCGCCCTTCGCTTCAACAGCACCTCCATCCAGTGCCAGAAAACCTCGGTGAGTTAGGAGGAATAAGGAATGATAAGGTTGTTGCTGTTGTTGGTATCAGGAGGACGTTGGTGAGTGGAGGTTGACGATCAAGGGTAATGAGAAACTAGCTGGATGCCATTTTGGTTCTGGTATTGGCAAAGAACACAGTATAGATGATGCATAGCGCAATTTGCAGGTTAATGTTAAAGTGTAGCGGCAAATAAAAACTATATAGTGACTTTTTTAGTCACTATAAAACCTCTTGGGTCAACTTGTCGAGCTGTTGAGGAAGGATAGAAGATACTTATGATGTAGTTTAGGTCAGAGGCACAGCCATTTAGTGCCATTGGTCTTACCTGGTTACTAAATCATGAGCCCAGTGAGGACATTGACTTGGTCAGAGTTTAAATAATGACCTCCCACTGCTAACGACCACTCTGTCCAGTAACATGCTCTCTGTCCTGATAGATCACCGTGCACTGGCTCGCTCTCAATCTAGACAAATGGCCCGGTTGGGATCTTCCGCATCGAACGTAATCGTTGCCAATTAGATATCGACGTCGACAGACTTCACCTAGATGTTACTGTGTTGATCACGCTTCATTACATACCAAAGGACCGAGGGAAATAACGCAGTAATCTGATTACTGGTCCAGGTAATACATCATGACCTCTGCCAAGGTTTCCACCCCTGGTAGTTTGTTAGTCTAGCTGTCAACGGGATATTTCAAAAACGTCCATGAAATTTGTACAGATTGGCCTTGGGCTAAGGAACAATTGATTCGATTTTGGTGGTGATATGGATCTGGGATTTCTGAGATGATAGGTTTTTAGCCTGTAACAAGGGACAAAAGAGATTTGTAGGGTTAAGAAATCAGTTGATAGGAATGATGTCTTTGGGTGTAACAGCAAGATGGAGATTTTGAGTGTAGCTGTAGCTGGGCTGGTGGGGATGCAGAGCAGTGGGTGTCAGATTAAGGTGCCTAAGAATGTTTTTTGCAGGAGTTTTCAGAACAGAAATTCTGTTTGTGAGTGTGTGTCTGTATGGGTGTGTATATTTGGAGGATTTACAGGTTGGTAGAGGTATGTGTGTGCGTGTGCCTGTGTATGTGTGTTGAAATATGGTTGTGTGTATGTGTGTGTGTGTGTTTGTGAGTCTTCAAACTAGCGTGACAGATAAGAGGTAGCTAAGGTTGCGCTTCACTGAGGCTGAAAATGTGAAGAGGAAGTGTGTCTGAACCTAGTTGGGAGCGGATTGATCATGTTTACACCTTGACTCCATACCTCCATACCTCTCACTCGCTCTGCCCGTAGAACTCATCTTCTTCTCCGTCTGACATACTTTCTCCTCCTTACTCTCTGCCTCTCCCTCTTCTCTCAAACACTCACTTCTCTGCTGCTAGCTTCCCTCCCCGTATATATATATTTCTCTATGTCAAGGTGCAGTGCAACACCGTGATGAGAGCTGGTGTTATTGATTTGGTTTTAGATGAGGATGCTGCAGCTGTCACATGCTGTAACATGTCAAACATGGTAGCTGACATGTGACAGTAACAGACGTAGACGCCTTCCGTGTTTGACTAATTAGCTTTAGCACCTTGAAGCGCTAACAATATCCAATTACCAATAGCCGTGGGTTTATCCATCCATGTAGACATGACTAGACACACATGTGTAGCATTTCCCAACAGCAGTCTTTGCTTAGCTGCATAGCTTGCTGGCTAACCACTGTGACAGCTAACATAGCCGTCTGACTCTGTCTGTATTGACAGGCAGTCGTTAGGTGCTGGGATGCGCTAGCCAGTCGTTTGTGAAGGCAGGGCTAATTAGCTAGCGATAGGGCTGTCTCTCCACAGAGATGTCTGTTTATTGACTGTTTATTGTAGCAGCAAGCCAGTGCTAATCAGCAGCACAGCCCGGGCCCAGCCAAAAGCTGGATTTCTCCATTTGATGCCCACAAAGCAGACATGCTAGCAGCAATTAGCCTCGAGCTGTCAGCGCTTAGCCGTTTTTAGCAATTAGCTGTGCGGTCTTGACCGCTCGGTCAGATATCGATGCGACGTGTACATTGAGTCTACATGAGGGCTTGGTTAGATTCAGTGGATGAAAAAGGTGCCAGCTGTATGAAGTTGCTATTAAAGCATAATTCATCCATGCTTGAGCTTATGAGTATAATTATGTGTCATGAATTATTAGGATGAGAGTCTTATTATAGCACCGGAGCAGTATTTCAAAAGAATGAGCATCTCAAATATTAGTTTATCCATTTTTAGACCTTCATATCTCTACTTTTCATGGACAGCCTTCCATGTTTGTTCCTACGCTGACCGTGTTCAGCTCCGTCTCAATGAATCATGTATGATTCAATGATTCTGCTATGCTGCAGACACACTGCTGCCTGGGTGCATAGGCATGGCGCTGTGGGGGTTAATCAATGTCTCTGTGCATGTGTGCACATGTGCATCCTTCAATATGCCCAAGGCTATGTATTCCATTGTGTGTGTGTGTGTGGTCCCATTATACCAACAGCTATTGTACAGAGACTGTTGGGGGTTTTGCTAATCAATGGGATAAACACACAGGTGTTAATCCTCAGTTTAGCCTTGTGTTTGAGATACACACAAGTGTTTACCACTGTGTCAAACTGACACATACACTCACATATTGTAGGAAAGGGGAAGGGAAGATTGTGGAGTGAATTCATATCAGTTCATATCAAGTAATGGAGGAGAGGGGAGGAGAAGAGAGCAGAGGAAAAGATAAATGTAGAGGAGTTGAGGGAAGATGAAAGGAGGATAGAAAAGAAGAGAGGAGGAGAAGAAACCATACCAGGATAGAAGAGGCAAGATGGGTATAGGGAAATTGTAGTGTAGTAGACAAGTTGAGGTGAGATGAATGGAGAAAAGTGAGAAGGGGAGTGATATATTGAAGAGAACAAAGAAAGGAAGACGTGAGAGGGTATGAGGGAGAAAGTGTCTCCCAAGGCCAAAACTCATTCTCTTCCCTTTTCATACAATATCGTTATAACAACCAAAAGAAGAAACCATCCACAGAATATGGAGGATATCGCAGCCAGATCACGTTTCAACTCCAGTTTCCCACACATTACTCCTTTTACATTGAAAATAGGAACTCAATACTCTTGTATAGTATCCCCTAACAGGAGACTGTCAATAACCTACTGTATATGTGACACACGTGATATACGATAGTGTAACGTCAGCTCCATACTAACCTTGTTTGGTATTGGCTGTCCATAAAAAAATATTGGTCCTATGGTATTTCTGTATTAGGTTACTGTACATACTGAATCATCCCAAAGGGGGAAGAGCAGGCGTATCACAAGACATGAGAAAGAACGCACCGTAACAAGTATTGGAAAAAAACGTTGTCTTTTGAAGCTGAGATATGAAACGAATAGGCTGCTTTATATTCAAGCTCTCAGGGCTTTGAAGAATGACGAGTTTAGGGTAGGGATTTTTCAAATTTGCTCAGAGCTCGAGTTTAAAAAAAAAGATTGACACTTATGTCGAAAAAGGAATGATTCATCACACACTTTCTTGGAGGAATTCACACTTGAGGAAGTTGTGCATGCAGCCAAACGTAATTAAAAGATTTTGGAGTCTGCCAAAGTTGACGAGGAGGCAGACTGCCCGAGGTCCTGTACCGACTTAGCTGGTGGAAAACACTGATCGTTTAAAGGGTGTCCTCTCCATATTTCTTATTCCCAAAAAAAAAAGGCCCACATTACCAGGGACACACACTGAGCCATCCGCCAGGCCTTATGGTCGCGGTTAGCCACGGTCAGCAGCAACCCAAACAACAAGCTGCTGTCTTGATCAGCCTCCTTCCTGTTTGCTGACCGTGTCCAGACCTGCTTCCTGGTGTGTGTGGGCCAATCGGAGGCTGAGGTTAGAGCACAAGGGCCAATCAGATGCTGGGAAGTTGTGCTCTGAGTGCCAAAAGGGTCAATAAACACACACACACACACACACACACACACACACACTCTCTCTCGCTGGGGTCTGAGGCTGATTGAACACAGCTGGGTGCCGTTTGAAGGTCTAGGGAGAGAAGAGAAGTAAAGTCTTTTCAATCCCAGTTGCTTTTTCTTTCCCTCTGTCCTCGCTCTGCTGTTTCTCACTTTTTGTCTCTTCTATCCATACTTCAGTGTCACTGTCCTTTCCCCCCCCCCCCTCTCTCTCTCCCTCTTTATCCTTCTTCCCTGTTTCTCCCTGGAGGGTGGGAATGAGAAAGGACAGATAATATCAGCGCGGGCCTTACACCATTACCTTCCGTCCGATAAACCAGTAGGCCACTCCATCACCCTCTTTCTCTCACTCCTTCACCGCTGAGAAAAAAAGGGGAGAGGGGAGAGAGAAAAAAAAAGAAAGAAAGATACGAGGGCAGGAGGAGAAAATCTAGTTTGGGATAGTGTGTGTGTCTGTGTGTTATTTTTCTGTGTGTGTGTAGAGCAGCTGTTTGTTAAAAGCAGAGATGGGAAGTATCAGGGGTCCTGATGGCATCCAATTAAGGCAGATAAAATGATGATGAATTGCAGTCGGCCAGTGGAAATGGACGTCCGTGTGTGTGTGTGTGCATGAGCTTGTACACACACACACACACACACACACACACACACACACACACACACACACACACACACAGGAGAAAAAGGCAAGCAAGGAAATCAGCCATAGGGATTGGAAGAAGATTGGGCTAGGCAAGAGAGAAAAACACAGAGAAAAAGACAGAGAGGAGGAAGAGAAAAAAGGTGAAGAAGCTAAGTGTTGGAGTAAGAGAGGGAGGAATGAGAGAGATGGATAGGAGGATGAGGAGGATAATAGAGGAAGAGTGATGTAAGACTATAATGAGACCATATGGAGAGAGAGAGAGAGAGAGAGAGGTTGGAGGAGAGAGAGAGGACATAGCTGAGAAATAATCTGCTCTGTTCCAATGGGAAATGAGAGAAGGATCGCAGACAAGAAAGATGGATGGATAGATGGATGGACGGATAGATGGAGCAAATAGAGGTCTGGAGAAGAGTTGGAGGCCAAGTGTGTCTGCAGGGATAGCAGTTAATACAAACCACACTGGTCTAATGGTGTCACACACCCCTACTCTGAGAGAGAGAGAGAGAGAGAGAGACATAGATCACAGCGCTGTTACTCTTTTCCTCTGACTTTGTGAAGACTTTCAGGAGTATTTTCAACTCTATCACCTATCCGTCTTTTAGACCTATTTAGCTTTCATTTAAAAACTAAGAAAAATCGCTAAATAAATACGAGGAAAAAAAAACTTTAAAAAGACTCCATAACACACACACAAACACACACACACACAGACGCAGTGTTGGAGGTGGCAGAAACAGGGCTAATGAGGGCCTCGGTGATGGGAGGTGTAGGGAGTGGGAGCAGCGGAGCATGGTAAGGTCTGGTCTGGCATGGTCTGGCACCGCGTAATGAGATATAAACACTGGACCTGCCACCGCAGTCAGCCGCGCCACACACTGATACTGTTTTAATTGGCCTGCGGACCGTCTGTGTGTGTGTGTGTGTGTGTTTTGGGTGTGGGGGGGGTAAAAGTCTTATTGGGAACTTATTGGAATGGAGGGAGGCGATGGATCGCTCTGCGTCGATGGATCGCTCTGCGTCCGGCTACCAGACTTGCACCTGCTTTCTGGCTTTTCTGAAATGACTCTGATTGGCCCACAGGGGGCGCCACATTGTTTGTTCAGTGTGTGAGAGTGTGAGATTTCAAAGAGCGTTTATGGGAATTTGGGGTGTGTGTGTGTGTGTGTGTGTGTGTGTGTGTGTGTGTGTGTGTGTGTAGGTGATTTACTGGGTGACTTATTGTGTGTGCATGCTTTCACTGACTGCCCTCCCATCCATCTCTCTGCTAAGCAGCAGAGGGAGAGAGGGAAGGGAAGGGAGAGAGAGAGGTGTCTAGTAGTATTCTACCTTCCCTCTCTCCAAAACAACTCCTCCTCTCCTTCTGTCCCTCCTCCTCTCTCTCTCCTCTACCTGCCCCCCCCTCTCCTCCTCCTCCTCCTCCCTCTTCATCTCCATCCCTCCTCCGGCTCACCGCCTCTCCTCCTCCCTGACAGGTGAAGAGCAGTGCTCCCACGCTCCTGTCCTGGCTAAATAAGAATTAATTGCCGCTCAGCTATCAGCATATGGCAGCTTCTCCACCCTTCCTCCGCCCCTCTCTCCCTCCCTCTCTCTCTCCCTCTCTGCCCCCATCTCTCTCTCTCTCTCTGTCCTCTCTTTACTCTCCCTGCTTCTATCTGTGCTATCTCTCCCCTTTACTCTCTTACTCTACTCTTTCTTCCCTTGTCCTTGTCTCTCTACACCGTTTCCCCTTTCTCTCCCTCCCTATCATCTCTCCTTCCCGCTCTCACCGCTCCATCTCTACCTCCTCTCTAGAGCCCTACCCCTCCTCCTCCTCCTCAGTTGTAGGGAGATGGTTTGATGGGGGGGGGGAGAGAAGCTGCAAAAGTAATTGGTGCAGCAAGACTCTCCCGGCCAGTGCATATAGGAGAGGAGAGGAGAGGAAGGGGGAGGTGGGGGAGATGAGAGGGGAGAGGCTTGTCACACATGGTTAAACCGGAGGTGAGCACCTCTGCCTGCCTCTCTCTCTCTCTCTCTCTCTCTCTCTCTCTCTCTCTCTCTCTCTCTCGGTCTGTCTGACTACATTTGCAGCCGTTTAAAATCTGTGAAGTAGCCGAGTCCAAACCCCAGACACCTCAAACCCAGTCGCTGTCCCTGGATGCTGATTGTCTGTGTCCTTGACGCCTCGTAGACAAACAGCTGAGAAACCTGTAACCCGGGTGGTGCTGCTGGACTGGGATCGGCTACCATAGCTCGGCTTGTGCATCTGAATTGGATGCAACTGCAGGTTCACGTACAGACCGCATCAATTATTAACCCAGTCCAGCTGAAAAGCAACGTGCAAACTGATTACGGGGAGAAATCCAGGGAGCATGAGTAAGGGGATGAAACGAATTAGTCCTATCCAAGTCATTATTTGCAACATTTTCATATACATTAATGTCGGATTTGCCACTATTGCCGGTTGATAAGCCATAACCAGTTGACTGTTCGGACCGCCCGGTGTCACGTAGGTCTCTCCCTGGAAACGTCCTCCGGCGCAGGAAGTGACGCGGAGTACGTAGACGAACGACTGGGTAGTGTAGCAATGAGCAGCGGTCCGATGAAAAAGACAGTACTGGCCACACTGTTTGACTGACAGGTAGGGAAGTGACAGTGCTAAAACATCACATTCATTACTGCTTATCACGAGATGTCACCGATATTAAAAAAAACAACAACACAGATCTAGCAGATTAGCACTTTAATAGACTATTACGCTGGAAACATAGTGCATGTGTCAGTTCCTGTTTGATTTCTCCCCTTCCTTGTGTGTGTGCTGCGATAGTTTGGGTGTTTGACTGTACAGTAAAATGTCATCTATATTTAGGCGTAGTGGTTAGATGGATTGGTTCAGTGACATGTGTGACTGAGCGGCGGCGTTAGAGAGGCGAGAATGACCGAAGAAGGATGCAATTAATTGAAAGCGTTGGGGGGATATTGAAAACATGGACATTTCTGCAAACGACCAGAAATCAGCCCTTTGTGCGAGGAGGTCTGGTGAGCTGGCTTAATGTGCAGGGTGAAAAATGGGAAACATTGGCGATGGCAGCATTATTTTTCCCTCAAGCCAGCACTTTTCCTCCCTTCTCTCTCTCTCTCTCTTTATTTCCATCAATGAAGAACGTATGTGTGCGAGCGTGAAAGCACGTGTGTGTGTGTGTGTGTGTGTGTGTGTGTGTGTGTGTGTGTGTGTGTGTGTGTTCGGGTGTGTGTGCGAGAGATAAGCTGGGTAACTGGGTCCGGCCATGCTCCAATCCTGTTAGCATTAGCGATTAGCGCTGGCTAACAGGCCCCTATTATGAGCCGGGGCTAATTCCACGCCGCCTAACCATCCACCCACCCACACACACACACACACACACACACACACACAAAACACTAAGCTATGGGAAGGATTACCACTTGATCCTTGATTAGGAAGCCATATCTGCCTGGAAGTTGGAAGTCTTGTGTGTGTGTGTGAGTGTGCGTAGTAGGGTAGTGTGTGTGCCGGGCCTTATCGAGACGGGCAAAACACACGTCACGTTGAACCGGCGTTCGGCCTTTTCTTTTGCATCGTCCTAACGTGTCGTCTTTTACCACCGTGTCATCGCATCAGTCTCTCTCTCCGTGGATAATCAAGATAGAAAGATGTGTTGCGTTGTGCCAGGACATAATTTGTAACAACTGTCACTGTCACCTTGAGAGGGAGGTACAGAGGGAGGGAGGGAGGGACGAGGGGGAGGGAAAGACGGAGAGGGAGAGACCCACCTCCCCTATCCCAGGTAAAAGCCTGCCCGAGGCTAGTTTGGTATTTTTAGCCGTCCGGCTTGCGCACACCTTCAGAGTGACTAATTATCAGGCTGTGACCCTCACAGGTACCCGTTGTTACGGCATAACTCTCTCTCTTCACCCCTCCACCCCCTCCCTTCGTTCATCCATCCCTCTTCTCCCCGCTTCATTTTTTTAAGCGACAGAGGTCCAGCTGGTGAGTCGGTGATGTTTGCACATGCACGTTGGCAGTTTTCCTTTCCTTTCCTTTCATCCTTTCTTTCTTTCTTTCTTTCTTTCTTTCTTTCTTTCTTTCCCTTGTCCTTTGTTTTGTCCTGCTCTGTTTCGTTATTAGAAACAAAGGGGAAGTGTGGATGCTCTCTCCTTCTCTTCCTGGCCATCTCCCTCTCTCTGTATTTATTCCCAGCAGACATTTTGAATAGATGTGGAAATAAAGTGTCAAATAACGAGTTGAGATGACGTCCATTGTTTATAAATCTGGGGGCCTGAATGTCTTTCTGATATCAGTTTCCAAAGCTGTCACCGTGGAAGAACGTGAACAGTTTGTGTTTGGGTTGCCAGTGAACCGTCTCCTGCACATCCTCTTCCTCCCTGTCTGTATCTCCTCTTCTTCATCTCCTTCTCTTCCTATATCTATTTTTCTGTTTTTTCTCTGTCTATTATATTTATTTCATCCATTTATTTCCACTTTCATACACTCCATTTCTGCCCTATGTGTTTTTAAAGAATCCTAATCACTAGTGGGCCGTTGTTGCTCCGGTCTGTTTCACCTCTCCGTAGGCTGAAGGTCTCGGGCACAGAGGTTCTACTATTTCCTGTTGCATCACCCTCTTACTGTACACATTGGCACAGTTGGGATTAAATCAGAGAATACTCTTTGTGCTGCACACTCACTCACTCTCCCACACACACACACACACACTGACCTTTTGAAAGTAACCCCTGCTTAATTTTTGTGTTTTGATATTGGAGTCCACTGTGAAGTGAATAAACCATGTGCAAGGTGTGTGTGTGTGTGTATTCCCCGGACTTCGCACTGATGCTGTTTGGCTATGAAAGTTTAATAAGCCTTCGGTGCGATGAGAGGAGATGGGCTTTGGGATCTTAACCCAACCCTTCTTCACCCCCTGCCCCCCTTCATTGCCCATTACACACACACACACACACACACACACACACACACTTCTCCCTGACTAAATATTCATGTTTTCATGTTAAGGTACCTGCTCGAGCAGATCCCAACATCCCCTCTGTCAACACAGACCCCCCCTGTGAGGATGGATACACAGATACACACACATACATCTGTAATGTGGACATGCACGAGGGAAAAGGGGCAGGCAGTGTTATTGTTTTGACTGTCAGTGTGTGTGTGTGTGTGTGTGTGTGTGTGAGGGAAGTGTAAGACTTGTCGGGGTGTAACGAGGGGTTAAGGGGTGTACACACATCTATCTCTCTATCAGTGGAATGTGCCCTCTCATGTGAGTCGTGGGGGGGTTCAGGCCAGCTTCTGATTGGCCGTTCAGTCCCATTGGTTTTTACTTGGCAGTTCACTGTGGGGCCGAGGGAGTGGAGGGAAGCTTGACCCCTTGTCCTTTACTGTAGCCTCTCCCGAGTCCTGTTAGCTGGATAATCTCTCTCTCTCTCTCTCTCTCTCTCTCTCTCTCTCTCTCTCTCTTAATCTCACTCTCTGTCTCTCTCCCTCCACATGTTCTCAGGGCAGTCTTCCCGAGCATCTCCCTCTCTTCTCCTCTTCCTCAATCCATCCTTCCTCTCACTCTCTGGCACACACACATTTCCTCCGTCTCTGCTTGGTGAGTGCTCTAGTCAGGGTGGTCTCTTGAGGGAGAGGGAGGGAGGGAGGGAGAGATTGAGGAGGGTCGTATGCTAGGTCTGCGGTGAGGAGAAATAATAGCTGACGTCAAAAAATGTGTGCGTTGCTGTGTGTGTTTACGTATCTACGTCTGCTTGTGCCAGAATGTTTCTTTCTTGTAGAGACAACGCAATCAGTCTTTGATGCAGGCGTGTTGCTGGCGTGTGTCACTAGGAAACCGTCGCGTGTTCGGAAGGCATATTCCCAGTACACGCGTGTTCCTCTGGAGGTGTTTGGTGGATGTATGTGAAAAGGAATCTGCTCCGTAGTTTTCTTGCTCGACTGTGGCCGTTAGGGGGATGGAGGGAGGGGAGAGAAAGGCAGATTGATATGGGGAGGAGGGTTAGGACGAGGTAGAGGGAAGGAATAATGAGGGAGAAAAAGGGGAAAGAGTGGGTGGAAAGGGGGATTGGAAGAGAGGCAGAGGAATATATGAAAAGACCAAGGCAGACATGTCAGGGAACAAATTGAAAATGCCAGTTTCACTTTAGCCCCCTCCACCTCAGGCGCCCCTGCCTCTTATTCCATGTGTAAATGAATGATGTCCGCAGCATAACACACGATCACCTCTCTCTATCCATCTTCCTCCCTCACCCCTCCTTCTCTCTCTCTCTCTCTCTCTCTTTCCTGCTGTATCATCCTCTCTCCGCCTCGTTCCTACCCTATCTCCCATCCCTTTCACGCTCTTTATACCAGCCTTCCCCTTTCTCCCAGCACAATCCTCATCTGTCATCCTGACCCATACACCGTTGCAACCATTTCCCTGTCTCTTAAGCATCACTTCTCACTTGCTTCCCCTCATCTTTCTCTCCGTCCTGAGTGCTCTCTCCAGTGTTATTCTCACCTTAACACGCTCCTCTTCTGCATCCTTTCCCCTCCCTCTCTCTGACCCCACACCACAGTGCACCAAGCCCGTCATGGCGTGTTGTCTGTACTAAGATACTAGGTGCATTCTGGGATTGAAAGACCAGCCACTTATCTAACAAAGCCTGCATACGCCTTGGGTCTTTTTTTCCCTCTTATTCTCTTCCAACTTTACTGAGGTGTAAAAAGTCGGAGCCAGTTATACTACAGTGGTGCAGTCTAGAGCCACCTAGCTTGATATATATATACACTAACCCGCTGTTAAAGTTGAATGTACTGTGGGCCAGCTCCCGGATGCCAGATGAAGTCACTCAGGGGTAAAAGTTACCTCTTCAATAAGTAATGCCTACTAAATAAGTCAGAGCACCAACATGTGCCTGGAAACAACATTTTCAAAGAAATTCCCCCTTAAAGTAAACTCTTAGTAGCTCCTCTGAGGTGCTTGGAGACGTCTGCCTGTAATTGGATATCAGCATCTAGCGCCTTTGGGGGGGCCTCCCTGAATGTAAACCATCCAATCGCAAATGTGAAGAATGAATTAATCAGCCAATCACGCGTTGTGCCGTTGCTGCGTCCTCTCGTTTTCTTATCTTCCGTAGGCACATTTCCTGCACTTTTTTTCCCCCTCAAATACATTTGAATTCCCTCTTAATACCAATGTCAAGATAACTTCCACAGAATCACATTTGAGTGGGCGATATCACATAGCGGCAAAGTCGGAGCTAGATCCAATCTGTTGGGGCCCGTAGCCTCGGGCCGGGGGCTTTCACATTGGATTTTATCACCACTCCACTAGAGGTGAATAGCCCTACTATCTATCACCCCGAGGCCGTTGAAGATAGTGACCGCTGCTAGTGCTGTGAGAGTGAGTGGGCAGCCTTTGACTGACAGGGGCATTAGGCTAACATGGCCTGTCTAAAGTCTTACCAGCCATCACCCTCACATCGCTGCAATAGGCCTACAACAATATCATCAAAGTTCAGAAGAGGCGATCTCTTACTATCACGTATCTGTGTTGTCTCGTGTCAGAGAATTCAAAAGAGTAGTAGTTAATAATGGAAAATCTGGCTTGGCTAGCTGCCGTGGGGCTCTTGATGAAAGAAGAGGTGTGTATAGTGTGTAAGGGTGTACCTGAGTGTGTGTGCCTGCTCGATTTTATTTGAGTCGTTGATAATTGATTCGGGGGGATTTCTCACAGGAGCTGTTGTTGTTATTTCTGCAGCGAACGCGCCGCTATCACATTACCGCTTTTTGGAGCTTGTTGTCTCATTTAGAGCAATTCCATAAAAATGATTATCCTGACTACAAGTCAATTACATTTCAACTCTTATTAGTTCAGGATGCAAAAATGAAATTAGATGAGAATATTATTGTGGTAAGATATATTACGCTTTTCATTCATCACTTGAATGGGATGAGTCATGCGGTGATGGGGATTCCAATCTCTTTTAATCAGCTCTGTGCTCTGGCAGGCGGCGGAGGATGTGCTGCGTGTTAAAATCACAATATAGCCTGTCGCTCATCAGTCATTTTTATAGCCCTTCAACTCTGTGAGCACCGCAGGGCATGACATTACCACCAGCCACCAGCTGCAATAGGGTCACTTTTGGCTGGTAAGGTTGTTTTTTTTTTGTCAAACTAGCCTGCCACTTCTTTATTTTACTCTAAATATCAAAAAGTGATCGGTGTGACTAAAACCTTTGCTGCATGTTGTGATATCAGTCTTAATATGTTGGTTGTGTTGTGTGTTTCAGTATAACTACGAGGGCAACGACATCAGTGACCTGCCAGTCGACCTGTCTGTGGTGTGGAACGGCAACTTTGTCATCGACAACCCGTACAACATCAAAGGTGAGTTGGTCCTGTGACTCTAGCCTCTGTTGCAAGGTAATAGATAGGAGCCATCAGAGCCTGTTGTTTCTGTCAACACAATGCCCAATGTCCATGAATGTCATGAGGAAATTGTATTAGTCTTGCCGAGGACTGGTGAGAAAATGTGAGAGAGTCGAGTTCCTTAGTTATCAACAATTTCTGACCGTTTTAAAACGATGCTGATTCGTCACTTGTCATCTTAGCCTTGTCTTTACTAGTTAAACGACTCGTAAAAGCTCCAACCCAGAACCTGCAGGAACGTCCGTAGTGCTGCGGCTCTCTGGAAGCCAGCTCCGACTGCATAGTAAATCATTTATAGTGTGACCAGAAGACCTCGGCTAGCCCACCCCTCTGCAATTGATATTCTTGGTCTGTGAGCAGCGCAAACACTGTGGTTACTGCAGACCTCCTTAAGTATGTGTGTGTGTGAGGGTGAGAGGGAGAGATACTGGTGCAGTATGCCACTGAACTGTGTGCATCACAGGCATATGTTGCATGTCTGAGATATCTGTGAAAAACGGCAACTTCAGGAATGCGCTCAAAAGTTTTACACTCACATCTGTGTAAGAGCATTACAGGAATATACTGTATTGTCAAAGTAAATATCTGGTATCTATACTTGCACATCTATTTGTGCCCATCGTCTCCATATACGACCACGCCTTACCTTTCAAACAAAGGACCCTGTGGATAATGATTAACCACACACACACACACACACTGCATACGTGCCACTGTGGGAGAAGACAATGGCGATCATGTCTATTGGATATAATTACTTCTGAGGCAGTCTTTATCGTGCTGTCTCTATAATTGTCGTGGCCTGTACAGCACAGCGGGGGGTCTGTAGCACTATTCTCCTGCTGCGAGGTAAAGTAACATCAACTACTGCCTGTACACTTGATACAGTCTGAGGGTGACAGAGGAGTTAGTACATTAGAGGGAGCGTTCGGTTGTATTTGCTACACAAGTTAAATGCACATTGAGCAATACACAGGATTTGATGTGCCTCGTCCCTTGTGTCACGGTGTGGAGTGAGCATTTCACATGTAATCACACAAGGGATAGCTGCATCAACTCCTGAGCGCTGTGAGGTCATTTTGTCGGTAATGTAAGCTGCGCTAGTAAGATAGGATAACGATACCGCGTCACTTTGTTCAGTTTCTTTTTACTCTGCGTAGATGTACAGAGCGTGATCAATACATGATGGTATATGAGCTGCAGTGTACATTGTCACACTGCATCATTTTGTTACATCGGACGGAGCTGTTCATCGGCTTTGCATCGTGACATTAGATGACATTGTAGACTCAGATATCCAATTTGTCCCCAAGAATGAAGGTTAAGTGTTTCTCAGGCCGCTGGCTGACTGACCGGTGTTATCCTGGTATGTTCTTAACATGTACCGTTATATATGAGAATGAGAAACACGCTTCGGTATTGCAGGCCGCCATGGCGCAATGGTGTTTACCTTCATGCAGGGGAAGTAACGCTTTGACAGAGTGGTTCACCCGAGGACAAAGCGCTGCTGAACGACATCTGTACCATGCAGTGTACAGCTGTGTGTTATCTCCAGTGTAAATCTACTGAAGTGCTTCCTGAGTGTGACCGTCCAGCGTCTGTCCGTCCGTCTGTCCGTCTGTCTCTCTCCCTCTGTCTCCCCCTCCCTCCCTATTTCTCAATCATGACAATCATCAAGCGTTGCTCCTTTTTAAATACTGATATGTTAATGTAATTAGAGAGGAGTCCATTAGCAGCCAGTAATTGGTACAGGGTTACTGTAAAGCTGGTCCATGACCAATGGGATTTGGGGATGGGATAGAGGAGGGGGGAAGATTCCTCTGCACAATTCCTGTGCCCTTTGGGAAATGGCACTTTAACTCAACTTTATTTTAATGACATTAAAGAGGTTTTGGAGGTTCGGCGAGGGAGTTGGGGAACCTGGTTCATTTTGGTTGGTTGTTCTGCAGGTTGTATATCTACTAAGTTGGTTTGTACTGCAATAATGCAACACAAGCTCTATTGATGGAGAAGTAATTTTATTCTCTCCCTTCTTTCCCCACCACTTTCTCATTTCTTTGCACTTTTCATTTTCTTTCTTACACCCTCAATCATACTCTTTCCCTTGCTCCCTCCTCCTCTCCTCACCAGCCCACCTGTATAAGTGCTATGCACTGAGGGACAGCTGTGGGATGTGTCTGAAGGCCGATCCCAGGTTCGAGTGCGGCTGGTGTGTTCAGGAGAAGAAGTGCTCCCTCAGACAGGAGTGCACTCCCCCAGAGAGCAGCTGGATGCATGCCGCCACCGGAAACAGCCGCTGTGCACACCCCAAGATCATCAAGGTAAGGCAGGATATAGTGACACACACACACACACCCAGATAGGGCAGTGTTGGCCAGTGGAGCCCACAAGGACTTAGAACGCACATACATATTTACACCCCATTGCAGTTCATAATAGTTGATATGATTCCTAAACAAACCAACGTATCATACAAAGTACATTACCAGTTTTCCAGGTTTTACAGATTCAGTTGACCACCTGTATATTGACTCTTGGTCTCTGACTGCTCAGCGCTAAGGAAAAACGTCAAATTGAAGCCCCGCCTTTCGCTACAGATGAGAAACTTGACAAAGTCGGGCCATTATTAAAAGTTGGCTTGCTGAAGGAAGGAGTTTTTAAATTCCTACTGGTGCAGTGTCATTGTTTTGTCTCGGTGAGTGAAGGGTACGTCGTAGGAGGGAAGGCGGCAGGGAGGATAGACGAGTTAGGAGCCTTCACAGCGACTGCAGCCATAACACAGATGGGCTGGCCAGGGGGAGGCAGGCCGCAGACACCAAGACTGAACGCACTGACATGATGAGAGATGATGGCTAGGCTACACACACACACACACACACACACACACACACACACACACACCTACACCTGGGGAGGGGGAGAGGGTGGGTGTCTGTTGTGTGTGAGAGAGACAAAGAGAGAGAATGTTTGTGGAAGTGCGCTAATTGTGTCACCATGTGTGTGTCGCACAGAAAGTAAGTGTGTGTGTGTGTGTGTGTGTGTGTGTGTGTGTGTCTCTGTCAGTCAGCGCTGGGGTAATCTGTGTGTGTGCATGTGTCTGACAGGCCGGGTGAGTCAAGGCGTCTAAACACCACGGCGTACCCATCTGTTGCCGTCGGTAACCGTGGCGGTGGTCCTCGTCTGGCTGTGACCCAGGTCACTGCCCCTACAGCTCACCACTGGGACTGACACACACAAACACACTCACACACACTCTCACACAGAGCCCGGTTTGAAAGCCACGCACCGCTGTGTGAGACGTGTCAAGAAGTACACTCCTCTTCTTCTCTCCGTCTCCCTCCATCCATCTTTTCTCTTCACACTTCCTCCCTTGCTGCGTTTTTTTTTCCCGAACCCAACCGTATCTCCAACAAGACGGAGCATCTGTGTCAGTCGGAACGAGCGCCATTTCTCTCCATTTAAAGGAGTGTGAAATATATGTATGGTGGTATAATGCATGCCCATTTCACCGACACAGACTCGTATGGCTGGAGCCCTCAGTACATTTCCTGTGTGACACGGGTTCGTCTCTCTGAATGCGTAATGGAGATATTGGATAATTGGGGCACTGGCACATAGATAAATCCTTTAGCTAATGCGCTCTCTCTCTCTTCTCTCGTCCCGCTCGCTTCAGTTATCTCTTTGAAACAAGCACGCAGAGGCAATTGGGTTGTGGTTGTGCGTGTGTGTGTGTGTGTGTGTGTGTGTGTGTGTGTGTGCGTGCAAGAGAGATGGGGAAAGTGGGTGTATGAAGGGTGACGAGGGATGTGTGTGTAAGACAAATGGTGTGTGTGTGTGTGTGTGTGTGTGTGTGTGTGTGTGTGTGGGGTCTGCACAAGTGCAAGAGTGTGTTCATGCATGCATGCGGAGGGGTGGGGTAAATCCTGGCCTCGGGGCAAGATGTTGGTGGCAGAGTCAAAAAGCAGCTGTAGAAGAGCTTCAAAAACAGAGGGGGGGGGGGATTTAGGTTTGAAAACATGGCAGAGGAAAGGAGAGACAAAGAAGAAGGGGAGACGAGACGGAGAGACTCGCCGCCGAAACACAGAGTGAAGTGTTATCACCGAGCGGCGCTTCCATCCCTCACCTCTCCCCTCCACCTTTGACATTTGGCGGCGTGACATTTAACGCTAAAAGAACATCCGCAGACAACAAAGAAAGTCTCCCCTTTTCTTCTGCATCCTTTAGAAGAGCATCGCATCCGCCACACAAATTGAATATTACTCCGCTTCTCGCCACCCCATTCGGTCAAATCCCTCTTTCCTCCTGCTTTGTTCGTTTCTGCGGCGCGCTAGCCGCTGTGTGGCCATTAGCTAGCGGATTAGCCGCTAATTTCATTTGGACCGGAGAACGTGTGTTTGACTGGCAAGGAAACGCCAGTCAGCCACCCAGAGCTTTCAGAGCAGCAAGTGTTAAAACCATTTGGTGTCATTTCTGAGTGTGCTATTGCCCATTTGACGGTGTTCAATACTGCGCAATCGGGTACCATTCCGGTAATAGTCCTGGCACCTAAGGACTATTTACCAAAAACAGCAATCGGCGTTCGGTTCTAGGCTTGACTTGCGTGGTGTTTGACATTGCGGCTATAACATTAACCTATACGATTTAGCAGTTTACGGCTGTACCCGTCTGTTCTACTTCTATTTTTTAGCGCGCTACGCTTTTTCTCTGCTCTCTGACATTGTGCATTAATTAGTGCTCCATTCACAAACAAGCCGGGTCCCCGGAGAGTCGATACAATAACTCCCAGCACCGTGCGTGAGCGAGCGTGCACGAACGCAACACTCACAAGAGAAACACACACAATGAGACGCCTGCATCTGAGATTTGTTCACAGAGATAGAAACACGTAAGCTACAATTTAAAATGAGTAGCCTGTATGGTATGTTTAAAATCACATTCACAGACAGTGAGACACACACACACACACACACACACACACACACAGTCTGGTGTCTCTGTGTGGTGTAGCAGTGTCCTAGTGCTGGCCTTGGCTGCTGCCTGGCCCTCCATCATCCATCATCGTCTGCCTGGCTACTCCTAGGGGACGAGAAGAGCATTACAGCTAGCCCTCGGAAACCAATTAAAACAACACAGGCCATGCTAGTGTGTGTGTGTGTGTGTGTGTGTGTGTGTGTGTGTGGGTGCACACGTGTTCTGTTGCTGTGTGATAGTGCATGTGCGGGTGTGGATGTGCGGCACACAAGTGTGTTCATTGTTTTTGTTTGTGTATAAGAAATTGGATTTTTTTTTTGTGTGTGTGCTGAATTATTTTTTTTCTGGTTTTGCTTGTGTTCATGTCAGTGTGTGATTAAAGTGTGTGTGTGTGTGTGTGTGTGTGTGTGTGTGTGTGTCCAGTCTCTTGGCCCATGTGGTTGTGAAAGGCCACTGATTTCTCCCCCATGTATTGTTAAGCTGCAATATTGGCCTTTGCCGTACATGCTGGGTTAAGCTCTTTCTCTTTCTCCCCCTGTCACTCTCTCCATCCCCATTTCATGCTTCCCTACATTTTTTTCTCTCTCTCTCTTACTACCTCTCAATTCTTCTATCCTTCCTTCCCCTCTTCCCCCTGTCTCACTCCCTCTTTCTGTCCTCCCCGCCTCCATCCATTGATGTGTTTTCCTTCCCATTAACCAACCTCCATCTCTGTCTCTTTCTCTCCCTCTTCCTCTCTCTCCTTCCCTTCCACTTCCCCCCCCCCCCCCACTTCTCTCCTCCCTCCCTCTCTCCGTCGTCCAACACTGACAGAGATGTCTTCCTCTTTAGAGGTCTGTATCGACCAGGCTTCGGTGAATTGCCATTGTGTTTTAGAGCTGAACATTGTGCCTCAGTGTTACAGCCTTGAGGAAAAGAACCGAGCCAACGCCGAGTAAACACCCACGCTCTATTGAAACACCATTACCCAGAAGTCCCTTAACGGCCTGGATGTCTTAATGATTCCTAGTTATTAAAGTAGAATTAAGACTTGGTGTCATGATCCCTTAATTTGACAATTCACAAATAACTTTCATCTTCTTAATTGGACCAGTGCAACATCCCCAGTGTGATTTAGACTGTATATTCTTTACAATCAACAGTGATTCTCCAACTGTAAGGCTTTGTAACGCCACATGATATATTTCATGTAGTCTAATGTCGACATTTATTAAGCACAGACTTTCCCCTGCCTCCCCCTCCCCTCCCCTCGCCTCCCTCCACTCCCCCAATCAGTCTGTTAGTGAGATCCTTCTCTTTCATATCAGAGATAAGACTTCAGCAGCCCTCTGCTGTGTTCATATCACTCTCTCTCTCTCTCTCTCTCTCTCTCCCCCCGCCTGCTCCTTCCTTTCCTTCTCTTCTTCTCTTCCTCTCTAACTAGCAGATGCTATCTGTACTCTGCTGCTCAGCCGGCCACAATAGGCCTCACACAAAGCCTCCGACACAACGGGACAAAGTCGGAGACGGAGAGAAAAAAGGGAGTTTGAATGGGCGTCGGGCGCTGCGGCGGACGGGAGGAGAATAGAACGAGTGTTTAGGCTGGTGGCTTTTATCAGAAAGGGTTTCTGTTTGTGTTGTTTCGTGGTGGATGTAGCGACTTGTGTGTGTGTTTTTTGATAAGACTGCTTCTGGAGAAAGAGAGATTTGATTACCATATCTGAAGACGCCGACTGCCGTGCCGCCGTGTGCCACTCACTCTTTTGTCTCCCAGCAAAAATATATGCATTCAGGCACCATGACGAGAGAGAGAGAGAGAGAATTACAGAGACAGAAGTCCAGAAAGGGAAATGGAGGAGCAGTGAGAGGGAGGAGGGGGAAGAGTCGGGGAGGGAGGAGGGACGTTGGGGCCAAGTCAGGGCCGTCAGTCTGGAAAACGCTGCTTAATTATATCACTGTGGCATTTCAGCTCAGCCTGTACCACACCGGGCAGTGTTCCCTGTATGTGTGTGTGTGTGTGTGTGTGTGTGTGTGTGTGTGTGTTAGTATTGAGTCCTGAGCACCTAGCCCGTACCTTTTCTGTAATGATGTTGGACTGGCTCTCATTGCCGTGCTACTGGGCTGAAAAATAGAGTAGAGAGGGTTTGAGAAAGCGGGATTGATCATCTTGTACTCTGGGAAGGAGTGTGTGTGTGTGTGTGTGTGTGTGTGTGTGAGGGAGCAGATACACCTAACACGTCTTGGTACCCACACACTCTTTATGCCTGGTTGTAACCCCACTCCATAGCCATTAAAATGCTTCTCAACATTTCTCTTACATTTCCACAGTCTGTTGACAGCGGGAACAGTCGAATCTGTTACAGTCGAATCTGCTAACATCACAACCGGCCAACAAAAATACAAATTAGATCTGCGGTCTCCAAATACGTGGTTTGGGACGATGTTTTGTACTGGCATGGTTTTGCCGCTTAGCCCCGCCTCTCCCTGTGCATCTCTATTTGTGTGTGTCTGTGTACATGAGCTACCTGGATGCCCATTTCTACTTTCTTTATCTACAGAAGGCAATCGTTTATCAGTGGGTGTATGAATTTATAGCTACATGTGTGGTTGCGTGTGCACGTGAGCCTCATGCACGTGCACATAATAGTGTACAGGGTGAACAAGAGAGCAAGGGTTAGAGCCCGATCACACACCATTCATCTTCGTTTAGGGGCAGCGAGGTCAAAGTGTCACCTTACCCCATTCAACCAACCTTCCCCCCACACGTAGGAGGGCTGAGACAAATGACCCAACACACACACTCACACACTCACACACGCACAGCGTTAATCCAATTAGCCCTAGCGCTAATCATGCTAGTAATGACTGATGACCACGGGGGCCATTGTCTGGGTCGCGGGCTAGATGAATGGGAGTGTGATTAGTGACTGGGCTAGCCTCAGGTAGCCATTAGCACCTCCGCACACCTTTCAAGGACCTCTAGGGGAACGAGGGGTAGTAATTGTGTTGGGAGGATTAATCGTCACAAGGTTAAATGAGAGATTTAAGTAAGGGCCTGGTGGGTGGGTCCGGGTTAAGTGCGCGACTTGTCAGATTGTGCGTGTTTTGACTGAGTTGAGGTGGCGCTAATGGATCCGCGGTCATTTTTCACCTCGCTTAATCGAAGCGGCATGTATTTGATTTCAATCTGAATGGGGGAAATGGCCTGAACGACTTTCGTGAACTGTGAAATGACTCGCGCCGTGCTGAAACCATTGGATAAAGGCGTCCATTATGCTGTGTATGTTGGTGTGAGTAACTTTGTCCCCTCTTGCTTTGCTCCTCTTGTCCAGCTGTTTCCAGAGACCGGGCCCAGACAGGGGGGAACCATGCTGACCATCACCGGGGAGAACCTGGGCTTGCAGTTCAAAGACATCCAGAACGGGGTGCGCATCGGCAAGGTGGCCTGCAACCCTCAGGAGGACCAGTACATCAGCGCTGAGCAGTATGTTGACGCCCATCTCTTTTCCCTCTCTGCTCTTGTTCGCTGTCTTTCTGTGTTGTTTCTGTGACTCTTTTTCTTTCCCTCTCTGTCCAATAGTGATGAGTACTAAACACAACACACACTTACTCTCTCACAGACCTATAGGTTTCAGCAACGCCTCCAAAGGTTAAACGCCGCTTTCCCCTTCAAGCAAAACCAATTCCCTGCAAGCGGGCACACTGTGTGTTTGCCTGCTACACCTCCCTGGCTGCTGAAATGTGAAGCTCGTGCAAATCAAACAGCGGTACTGGTGGCACCGATAGTCGCCTGCATAGATGGAAACACACACTACATGGAAATGTCTGCATTAAGGCCTGCATTAAAACCGCTAGATGAGTTATACAGTTGGGGATCACAGCTGGAGACGTTCCCCAATATTTTGTTTCCAACTATGTAACCGTCACTTATAGACAAGCGCTCCGTTCGGTTAGCTCTGCAGTCCCAGCTGAATGTGTTTCCTCTGTTCCCCTCACCAACAAGGAAACATGAGGAATGTGATTTTGATGGTTTGACAGTCAGGACAATAGAACGGCGCACAGCCCTCGCCAGCGATGACAGGTGTCCCCAAAATGGGTTTAGAAATATGCTGGCGCCGTATCAACCTCGATTTAGTGCGGCCGCGTCGCGGCGTTCATACAGAGCGTCGTGTTTCAGCGTTAGAGTAGCGGTGGCTCTATCCTGGAACATTTTCTTTACCTCATTCATTTTGTCCTAATGATTACATCCAAAACCACAAAGGTGTCGACATATTTAACCCCGTCACGCCCGCTATACTGCCGTGGCTCGTTGCCATGGCACCCGGAGGAAGAGGGCGCGGCCGGCAGCGGGGCTGTCATGCTAATTAAAAGAGATGTCAGCCACGCGGCGCCATTAGTGGGCGGATCGCTCTACCTCATCTCCCCGACCCCGTCAGAGCTGTAATATGGGAGGCGGGGGGTTAAGGGACAGACAGCGCAGGGTCAAAGGTCAACTGCCGGGGGGAGTGGAGGGGAAGGAGGTATGATGACTGGTGAACATGGACGTAATGGAGACGCGTTGTTCTCGTCCTGCCTTCCTCATGCTGTCCTGTCTCCCTGCATACATCACACAGCAAAACGATGACCACGTTTTACTGTAATGCTTTTGATGGCTTTTCCCTATTTCTGTAATTGGAGAGGCGTCAGTAATGTGGCTGTTTTGATAGTAGAAGGCCTGTAATTTATCTCAGTTATCAAATATTACTTGGTGAGATTGTTGGGAGGAGTAAATCATTGCCAGTAGCAAGAAAAACAGTGCAGAGTTTCCCTCTTTATTGCAGTCTTAGTCGTTTCTAAGTGACAATTAAACTGAATGCACCATGTTTTATTTTTTACTCTCTAAGTACGTCTCCGTTATGGGAATGAGGGAGTTTAAAGCATCACTGTCCACTGAAGCCGACTGTAAAATCTGCCCGTCTCTGACATTAGCCTCCAACCGCGTAACAGCAGCGCCATGCAGCCACCTGTTATTTGCAGCAGTAATGATGCGAGTGAGGCTGAGCTCCTCGTGGAGAGCCGTCCAGCGTTGTAATCATGGCCTCCATCGCAGCGGGAGGCGCAGAAATAAATGAAGGGGGGGGACGAAAAAATAAACCGCATTGGAATGTGGAAGTCATCGTCGTGGCAACGGTGCAGTTGCCGTGGCCACCTGCAGGGAGGACGGAAGCAGCGGCGGAGTAGGAGGGAGGGTGAGGAGATGGGTAGGATACGAGCTCGTTCAATTAATCAGCCGCTCTCACTTTAACTCTATCTCTCTCGCTCGCCCTCTCTCTCTCTCTTATTCTCTTCCTGCCGCTCTCGCTCTTTTTCTCTGTCGTATTCGTTTGTTCTGGCTAATTAACAGTCAAGTTTGTCTCCAGTGGGTGAAACATGAAGTGTGTGCGTGTGCGTGTGTGCGCGTGTGTGTGCGCGTGTGTGTGTGTGTGTGTGTGTGTGTGTGTGTGTGTGTGTGTGTTCTCCCCCTGGGCTATGCTGCCACCTCAGCCTCTCGTCCTCTCGCTCAATCATTTCTCCAATGGATTTTCATTTGGCCGGCCAGCGCCAAGGGCCAAATGCAAGGCTTACGGTTCGACAATATCCACTAATACAGACACACAGATATATACATGTATACACACACACACACACACACACACACACACACACACACACAGCACCTCCCACTCTCTGCACTCCAATGGTAGTAGAGAAGGAAATGTTCTGTGATGGTACATTTGATCTTATTGTGGGTATTTTTATGGCTAAACAATAGAATACAATGAAAAACATACATTTATTTGGATGTCAGTGATATTGAAACTCTCTCTCCACCTCCCTGTCTCTCTCTCCGTCTCCCTCTCTCAGGATTGTGTGTCGGCTGAACGATGCAACAGGTTACAGGGTGCAGGAGGCTCAGGTGGAAGTGTGTGTGAGGGACTGCATACACCCTGACTACAAAGCCACCTCAACCAAGGCGTTCACCTTTGTTGTAAGTGTGTGTGTGTGTGTGGGTCAGTGTCACAGTCTCATCCACTCGAGGTCCTGACAGATGAGACAAAGCTGTTTCCAGTTATTTGATATTGCCTTTGACATCCCTAGTGGAGTCCGTGCCTGACCTCCCTGTGTGTCCCTCCTCAGTCTCCGTACTTTACCCGTGTCCACCCACCCAATGGGCCGCTGTCTGGAGGAACCAGGATCACCATTGAGGGCAATCACCTCAACGCAGGCAGCGCCGTAGCCGTAAAGATAGGACTCCACTCCTGCCGCTTTGAGAGGTGAGCGAATCCAACGTACCCCAAGCACAACAAATACAGGGTGTTGCTGTAAATAAATCCTCAGGCAAAGAGAAGTCTGTTTTTCAGATGAGTGATGGTTTCAAATCTCATTATCTACAGATTGTACATTCAAGTGTTCTGCCCTATAAACAGCAGTAACTACATTTTGTGTTTTAGGGTTTAGATGCAGTTTAAAGTTACACCTGTAAATGATATTCTGCAATATACAGTCTAGTTCTGTACAAGCAACACAAGGCTGCAGTTTTGTTCTTAGTGGACGACCATTTTTAGTCACCGTGATGTTGTACCATCTGAGGTCTCCGGTTTACGACCTCCTTTCTGGACATTTGCCAGTCTTGGTCTAACCGCCATAGATACTTTTTCATTATCTAATAACGACAGCTATTTTATATTAGAAACTCACTGTATATCTTTAACTAGCAACAGCGGTGGGAAAAAAACCATAGCCGGAAGGAAGATGATCTACTGTCGTGACAGCAATTGTTGGGGGAATGACGGTATCGCATTTCTCACGGGTGCCGCTATCATCGCTCAGTTGTTCTGTAAAGTGCATTTGTGAAGTGCATGACCCACATTTTTGTCAGGCATATGACTATAATTTAGAATGAATGATATGGTGTTGTTGGTAATTGGTGACTCACACATTCTCCTGCTTTGAACCTTTTATAGTTTTTTGAGTTTGTTTGAGTTTCCGCGATAATCTACTGCTGCTATCTTCAGTTATCACTCAGCCTGCGCCAGGATTTCAAGAAGAGGAGACACGGATCCAATTTGATGTGATGATGACTCTAATTCCTTGAGCCAACAACTCTATTGTTTCATTTAGTCCTTTCCTGGCATCCCGGCAGCCAACTGAGCTCTGGACTAAATCCACTCATAAATGGTGTCTGGCAGATGGCGTAGAAAAGACACCTCGCAGAAGAGATTGTTAGCACGCCTCTGCAACAAGCACCTAAATAACGGACTGAAAGGAAAAGTCCAGTAGATGATTATTAGCTTCAAATATTTTTTTTACATCTTGTTTGACATCTCATGCATGTAGCTGACACTGGTGTCCAGAGGGACGTCCAATGAGTGCAGCTCTAGAATAAGGTTGAATTCCTAGATTACTACATTTACAAGCATTCAATAAGAGAGAGAGAGCAAGGTGAGAGCCTCAGACGGGCTGGGAGAAGAAATAAAATTAAGGGATTTCTTTTTGAGGGAGAGAAAATTTGATATCACACTGTTGTTATTATAGTGGCTTCCTGCTTGGGCAACAAGTGACAGGTTGAACTAATGAGCTCGGACCTATCCAGTTCTTTTTATATCATATCAAAGGGACAAAGTAAAGGCCAATTTAAAGCACTGTGGCACATCCCCAGAAAGGTGAACATAATAGTCTTGGCCTTTCATTCTCCAAGCAGCAATAACCTTTATGGCCAAAAGTAATGAACTGGTTGAGTCCATCTCTTTTAATGTGTCTTTGTATTCAGCGGGGCCGTCTCTTTAATCAAAACCTATTTACCCCGAGTCACTCATCCTCTTATCTCCCTCCGCAACCCCCCCTTTCATTCCCTCTCCCTTTTCTTTCTTTCTTTCTCTACCCCCCCTCTTCTTTTGGCTTTCTTTTGTGTGACAGTAACCTTGTCAGAAATACGTACGCGGCACCACAGGCACTCTCAGGTACGGCGGCGGTGTTGTGAAAACGGTTGCCATGGAAACCCAGCACTGGCGGAATGTGGAAAACCTTTTTTTTTTCTTTCCCCCTTCTTCTTTCTTCATTCCCTCCTCTCTTCAGTCGCCTCTCAATCTGAGCGTTAGTGGAGGGCGCTGTTGAAATTGCCTCCTGGGAGACAGCAGGGATGTGCCCATGCTTTGCCCCGACGCCGCCACAAGCCGCCGGGATAGCGCCGCCGAAATAGGTTTTCTACTCTTTCATCTCCTCCATCATTTTTTTCCGTCTTTCCGCGGATTTCACTTTCACAGCAGATATAAAGGGGGGAGGATTTGTGTACGGATCGGCTCGCTCTTCTCATGTCGGGAATGTCACGCCGCGCCGCCTGCCATCGCGCTCGCACAATGCACACGCAGCCATTTACACTGTCGCACGCAGACGATGAGTGACGTGAAACACATACTAGCACAATGTTAACGCTAATAACTACTTACGTGCTGGATGTACATTCACAGACCTAGTGCACACCTGCGTGATGCTGCACACACACACACACACACACACACACACACAGAGACGGTCACTCCCCTCACTGCTCTGCCAACAGCGTTTCCCCCTGTCAGGGGAGGGGACAGTGGAGCGAGCCACTGGGTTGGAGTGCAGAGTTAGGTGGCGGCAGGGGCAATGTTTCCCAGCAGGCAACAGCTGGCTGCCTGTCTGCGAGGGAGGGGGGGGGGGGTGGGGGGGTGACATCACACAGAGACGACTAGCCTGATCCCACACTTCAGATCTATCAGTCAGAGAGAGAGAGAGAGAGAGAGAGAGAGGATTTGAAGTACAGCTCTCTGTGATATGGGCTGATGATGAAACCACGGCCAGCCAGACTGAAAGCTTTGGCCTTGGAGATGGCCAACTCTGTGTGTGTGTGTGTGTGTGTGTGTCTTCTTTTTTTGTAATTTCTGATAAATATTTGATGTGTTTTTTATGGTCAGCAGATGTTTTTTTGCCTACACACACAACTTCCAAATCCTCCAAATCCTCTTCTCCTCCTATAGCCTTCTGGTACAGGTGTAATTTAACATCTACCTCTCTTCCTCATCCTCATCCTCCTCTTCAAGGCGGACCAGCAAGGAGATCGTGTGCGTGACTCCGGCGGGCCAGGCCCCGGGCCCCACCCCGGTCATGGTGGACATCAACTCCGCTGAGCTGAGGAACCCGGAGGTCAAGTTCAACTACACCGACGATCCCACCATCCTCAAGATCGAGCCTGACTGGAGCATCGCCAGGTGAGGGGACGCGTCCTATAGTTCATCTGTGGGTCTTTACATTATGTATCCTATACATCGACACACACTTCCTTGTTTGATCTACGATTCTGCTTGATGTGCATCTATAGAGCAGATCCATAAATACATTAAAGGAGAAGAATCCCACCCATCATTTATTAATGGGTGCTTGTGGTGGTTGGCCCGTACGTTATATGTTATCCTGCAGGAGCGAGGCCAGCTAATCTGAAATAGGAACTGTAGGGAGAAGACGGTGAATGTATTATTCAGTCGGCGTACTCCCTGGCTTAGTCTCGGAGCAAAACTAAGTAAACACTCCTCTCCGCTTTCAGGCTCGTCTCGCATTCAAAGGCCTTTTTTCCTTTTTATTCTGTTTATCTTTACGTTTTCAAAAGTAAATCTTTGAGAGCGGGGAACAGCGGGGGAAAGGAGGCTCCCGGAGCACGTTGATGAGCTGCGGTGGAGATGCATCTGTAAATATGACTTGACTTATTGAAATGAGACGACATAGCCACGGGAAGGTTTCCCATGCAAACACAAGCTGTGTTGTGGGGGAGCCTCCAAATGCTAATGGGCTCGCTAGCATGACCTAGAAACTCCTTCACTCCTCGGCTCACATCGACACACACATCTTTCTGTTGACTGTCTCATTGACTCCTGCAGAACTTCTCGTCCGTTGTTTAGATCTTGCTGTTGCTCTCATCCCTTGTGAAACTTTCCCACATTGTTTACTACGTGCTACGCTACGATCATTTATCAGACCATTTCATTTTGATGTTTCGTAAGTGTCACGCTGCCATTTACACACGACGCCTCTGACCTCCTGAGGAAACGACACGGGTATCTGAGTGGCAGTTGCATCTCTCGGGACGACCCCAAAACAGATTTAGCTGCCAGGCAAAATGTCCACCGGGGAGCAGGACAATCTACCGCGCTGGCGTCACGGGGGGGTCGAGGTGAAAATGGGAGCAGTGTTCTTCAAACTCTGCAGGGAGGAGGAGGAGGAGGAGGAGGAGGAGGAGGAGGAGTCCCCCATCATGCAACAGAGGTGTGAGCAGGACAAGACGTCTCATTTGGAAAAGGGATGAGTGAAAGGTAGAGGGCAGGAGAGGCAAACAAAAAAACAACAAATGCTTGCTCCAGGCTCTAAGGGACGGGCAGGGGGAGTGGGGGCGGGGAATGACCTCACTGCTCACCTCCATGTTTGGTGTTTCGCTCAGCTCTCCCAGAGGTAGTGCATGGTTCTCCGGGCCAGTCGCGCCTGTATTTACCGAGGTATTTCGTGGCTATGTCCCCCTCGGTGACCCTGGTGCTTAGAGCCGTGCCGCTGCAGCCCCAAAACACCAATCTGACACGACTCAGCCTTGTTCCACTCCCGGCGCAGGGTGTTAGGAAGAAACCGATGTAGGTGCTCAGGCGAACAACAGACACATGGCACTGCAGAAATTGTATGACACCATATCCTGTTTACACAATACATTACACAGTGGGCATTATGTGATGCTTACCCTAGAGAATTGCCCTCTTGGAGTCTTGGCACATGGAAGCACAGCGGTTTCACTGATTTTGAGCACAGCTGTCTCCACATGCTCACATGTCTACCGCTTGCTGACCATTTCATTCAGGCAGCTGTATGAAACTCGGCCAGTAGGGAGATCTTTCTCCTGTCTTCTGGCCAGACCCTCTGCACCCACCTCAACATCTGTCTGTCCCCCCAACACCCCTCAATGGCCCTAACCCCTGTTCAGTGGACTGTCTCTCTCTCTCTCTCTCTCTCTCTCTCTCTCCCTGCCAGCTCCCCAGCCCCCCGATCCACCTCCCAGTACAAAGCCCACTCTCACCCCAAGGCCTCGGGGCTGGCCTCACCTCCCTCCCCCAGACACCACTCCATCTGGCCTGCACAAACCACAGCCAACTCCCTGGATATGAATGTTTTTTCTTGGCTGGTGTGTGTGTGTGTGTGTGTGTGTGTGTGTGTGTGTGTGTGTGTGTGTGTGTGTGTGTGTGTGTGTGTGTGTATGTGTGCACATTGCAGGACACTCTAATTCCACCACGGGCTGGTGTTTGGCAGGTTAGCTAGCAAGTCCTCAGTTACTCCTCGGAGGAAAGATAGTAGCCAGTTTTTTCTGTCTGAGTTGTTTTGGTAGATTCTTGGGTTTTGGGGCACATGAGCAGTATTACAGTAATACTCGATGTGTTCAAGGGTTATGCTACTGCTACCCATCGCTCCCCCCGTACCTGTTGTTGAATGAACCATGTTGACTCACTGTTTTCAGTTTGTATGTTGTATGTAGGCTGTATATAGGTGCTGTCGGATACCTCACATCAGGTAAAGTTCAGCTCATGCCAGCAGAGTTAACTGGCGGTTGTAGGGAATAGTTGACATTCAACCATGTACAACGTCATTGTGACGTACCAGTTCAACTTCTACATGGTCTAAAAGTGTGTCTGAAGAATGTCAGTCAGGTACAAGATGCATTTGCACTGACCTCCAGCACACTTCTATATACGGTTAACAGCTATTTAACGTTCGGCCCTCGAAGAGATTACTAACATTATAACATTACGAAATGGTGCTGTTTTCACCGACTTCAGAAGCCATATTAGCGGTTTAAATGCCAAGGGCCCTTTCTAGCGTTCCACTGAGAAAGCTTGCATTACTAACATTACTCAACATCACGCTGAAAGTAGGGTGCAATGCATCAAGCAGGCGAGGGAAACTACAGACATGATGCAATAGTATTAACATTAAATGCAAATGAGGGCCTCTAGGTCCCACTGATGAAATTTTTTACATTGTTAACTCCTGCACGCTTCTGATAGTTATGCTCTGTCTCCCTCGAGTGGAAATGGACATTACGAGACATCCTGGACATAGGTGAACCATTACGAGCAGTGCAAGTGGTCTGTAGTGTTCCCCCCTGATTTTTGAAATGTATATTTTCCGTCTGTGAATGTGTGGTGGGATCCCGTACTGATGCTCTTTCTCCTCTTTTATCCTGTTCCTTCTCATCTGGCAACAAACAGATGGCTCAAGACAGTCAACACTGCGTTGAACCAACACACACATGACATACACACAATGACGATTGGGGTATGGGACATTAGATTCTCTCTTTCTTCTTCCTCTCTCTCTCTTTCTGGAAAAACAGATGCTCAGACAGACACACCTGGGACACACACACACACACACACACACACCTGACCCGTCGGTCACCCAGCCAAGGGCCTATTTTCTGTGTTTTTGATGTTGAATTTCCTTTTAGCAGTTTAACCTTTGAAATGTCAACCAGCAATAAAGCCGCTCTGGCAAATCCCTCCTCTTCACCTTCACCACCACAGGGCTTGGCTAACCTTTCTCCCATCCTCCCATCACTCTCCTCCTCCCTCCCCTCTACCTGGAGAAATACCTTCTTTCCTTTTGTCCCTCTCTGCATTTTTTTTTTTATTTCCCTTGGTCAAATACATGTTTTTTCATTGACATATAATCAAAGTTTTCTTTTCCGTGGCCTTGTGGTTCCACACACCCTGTTGGGATGGTAAATTGACTGTGACATGTAGCATGTAATGTAAGGCTAAAGGCATATTGTGAAACCACCCCGGTGTCTCTTTAGCCATGCCGTGTTACGGTTGTTGGCTAGTGGCTAACCTCACCTGTTTCCTTCTACGCCATCACGGTCTAATTTCTTCATCAGTGACTGAGTTGAGTGTCGAGCCCCACGGGGGATTTCAACATGATATCAACACTGATTACAGCACCGGTGTTATTAAGTCTGCCTGTTCCTCATTATGTCATTAAGGAGACATTCAATCACCCCGCGTCACAACAACAACATGCCTCGGTCTGAACTCTTTTAGCCGTCATACGTATTGTTGACCACTTAGGTTTTAGTTAGCATGATCTTGTATACAAGGATTTTCTATTTCTCCACATCAGTCAAACATAATTCAACTCTGTATTTCTTACATACTCTCCCTCCTTTCCTCGTTCCCTTTCCTTCTGTCTCACTGCCTTCGACTCCCCCTTGCTATTTCTCTTGCTTCCTCTATCGTTCCCTCTCTATCTGCCCTTTTTATTCACTCTCTCTATATATATATATATATCTCCTTCATTGTCTTTCTAACTCTTGTTCCCTCCTCCTCTCTCTAGAACTGTACGGTTGTCAACAACACCGTGATGATGTGTCTGGCGCCGTCTGTGGTCGGATCCGACAAGGGCTTCTCCGAGGCGGGCAGCAGTCCGGATGAGATCGGCTTCGTCATGGACGACGTGCACTCTGTGCTGGTGGTCAACGAGAGCTTCAGCTACCACCCGGACCCTGTGTTCGAACCCCTGAGCTCCACGGGCATGCTGGAGCTGAAGCCCAGCTCGCCGCTCATCCTCAAGGTAAGGGCCCCTGTGCTCTGTGCGTTGATCCCGATCTGCTCTGGTCTTCACCTGGCTTGTCTTCACATCACATCTCTTCTTTTTTCCTCTCCTCTTGGCTTTGCTTCCCTTCTTCTCTCTTCTCTGTGCTTCTCTTCCTTGCACATCTCTTCACTTCTTTCCCTATCCTCTGTTCTGCCATTGCTCTCTTTTCTTGTCTTTTCTCTCTTCTCTGTTATAAAGGCCAGATGTGAGTGTGGTGCTCCTGGGTGCATCAAAAAATCCTACAGGAACCACTGCATTGTACAAAACACATTAAGATCCTGGCATGAAGCTTTTTGAATCCAACATCCAGTCCTAATGAGGAAGAGACATCTTTAGACTCTTGACAGAAGAAGTTTAGCACTTCGTTGACACACTCATAGGGTCGCAGTAGCAGATAGCAGCATGCTACTAAGTGAGTCTAGCTGCGAAAAAGTTCAATCTCACACATTTTTATTTTAGAAAACGCTGCGCCGACCTCCCAGGCAGCATCCAACACAGAGGATGAGACACTGACAAGACATTTGACTTGATCCAAACGTTCCTGCGTAGACAGTTTCCACCCCCCTCTCTCTCTTTCAGACCCGACTCAACCTTGAAAGATGTTTCCTCTTCGCCTCCTGTCTCTAATGGGGTTTGGGGACCTTTTAAAAGAAAGAAGTAGCTTCTAAAACGCCCCCCCCTTTAGAATCAGGTGGAAAGAAGTCACGCTTGTGAAATGGACCCACATGCCGCTCTGCCACCTGCTCAACTTTCTATCAGATCGGCTCTGAAGAGAGAGTTCATAGCCGTGTGTTTATTCTAAGCCATAGAGGTGCTTTTCCCTACCCATTTGAATCCAAAGTGCCTTTAAAAAAAAGGCTTTGCCCCACCCACCCACGCTCTCTTTTGTCGTTTCACCTCTTACCTTGAACCTCAAAGCCGTTCGGGGAGCAAGAGAGAAAATTATCAAGCAATTTCATGGAAAAATATAGCTTATTTTCTCTCTGCCAGTCAGGGTGGTGTTGAAGAATCCCGCCTCTTTCCCCCATACCTTTAAATAAAAATTCATAATGAAAAGCTTTGATTGCCCCGCTGTGCTCCGGGTAAGGAGTTTCAAAAATAAGCAGCACAGGAACGGCATCCTATTAAATAATTGTGGAGAAATTAGACGTGCATCGAGATTTTCCAAGCTATTAATTCCTCCCCCCCCCCCCCTGCAAAGCGTGGTTGGTGAGGAGAGGCGGGACGGCTGTCGGAGGGGATTTCTGTAGGATTTATTTACTCCTCTAATTGGTCCCCCTCCCTAAGCCCACCAGCACACAATCAGTCAATCTACAGCCTTGCTTCCTGTGCCAGGCTGGAGCCGTCAGATGGGTTTATTCCTCTCGGATATTGACTGGCTAGGTCTAGCGGGGTAACAAACTTAACCCCGGGACAACGTTGGGGACTTAGAGAAGGTACACTATGGAGGGGCTTCTGATACTCTGGGTGTCCCTTCAGTGAGTCCCAACGTGAAACACAACGTGAGCCACCATATTGCTTGTGTGTTAAGAGGTTTACTGCTTCAGTTTAGACAGACAGATCTCTTATAAGCAGGTAGTTTACTTCAGTTTAGCTGTGTGATAAAGTTGGCTTAGCACCTATGGAACTGATCAAACCGTGTGTGTGTGTGTGTGTGTGTGTGTGTGTGTGTGTGTGTGTGTGTGTGTGTGTGTGTGTGTGTGTGTGTGTGTGTGTGTGTGTGTGTTTTCCAGGGCCGTAACCTGATCCCAGCGGCTCCTGGTAACACCAAGCTGAACTACACGGTGCTGATCGGGGAGACGCCCTGCATCCTCACCCTGTCTGAGAGCCAGCTGCTGTGTGAATGGCCTAACCTGACCGGAGAGCACAAAGTCACCGTGAGTACCCCTACACTGTTCATAGTGTAACGTGTCTGTTGTGACTGGGTAGAGGATGGCACTAGCTAGGTTCGGGGGTTTGATGCCCACATGCAACAGCAGAAGAAGCTCCTGAAGATGCACACCGTCTCTCTCGCCAAGTTAAATTGTGTTAGGTTAAACTGTTAAATGCCTCTCGTTCCTTCGTCTCTGTCGAGTGTTTTTCTTCCCACCGCTCCAGCGTCTTGTTTTCTTACCCTCTTCCAGCCTCTCGTCCTCCATCTTCTTCTATAGCCCCTGTTGTCTCTGTGGCACTTCCTCTGCGCTCTTCGTTCCCCTTATTCATGTCAATCCACTTCCTGCCTTTTCATTCATTTGTCTCATTCTTTCCTCCCCATCCATCAGAACTAAATCCCTTCAATTACACTAGATTTCTCTTCCCCCATTCATACGGTGACACACACACACACACACACATCCCGTCTCTTATATTGTTGGCTGTGTTTGTGACTGCATTTATGTCTTAGAGGCTTTTGAATGGTCTTGTTTGGCTGGCAGTCTCCTTTTGGATTTCAACAGTATCGATATTCAATGGAGACCAAAAAAATGGCTGGTGGGCGAGCGAGGTCCACGTCTATTTTTACACTCCTCCAGTCGGTACGTTTCATAGACGTAAGCCAGTTCAACATGGAATAAAAGGGAAAAAAAACATATCCCCTCTTTTTTTATTCATACGTTCAGGGAGCCGGGACTGGTTTGAAGTGATATGGTTGAAGTGTGTGTGTGTGTGTGTGTGTGTGTGTGTGTGTGTGTGTGTGTGTGTGTGTGTGTGTGTGTGTGTGTGTTCCGGTGGTTTCAAAGACGGCCCCAGGGCACAGATGTTGCTTCCCCCTGACCCAGATATGTGCGGGGGTGGCGGGGAGGTTTTGGCACAGTTGGGTTTGCCAACGTAGACTCAACATTGAGTTCAGAACCTTGGAGTGTTTATTCTAACATGAGATGTGTAGTTGGTGTCATCATCACTATAGCTCCTGTACTGTAGATGAAGATGATGTGTGTGACTGTAACAGTGTGTATGGTTCATGGTTATCTATTGGTAGCAGCTGCCAGTTCATTTGTTACTTGGTGTAGATGAGAGCCCGGTCAGTGCTGCTGTAAACAGGCCCATACTAACCCACAGACACTCTGACTATCTGTGCACATCAGTATTGATTGTTTTCATTTAATTCATCCACCTGCTAAGCGATCGGAGAACCTAAGCTTGCTGTGTGTGTCTGCCCTCTAGGTGCGCGTGGGAGGCTTCGAGTACTCCCCGGGGACCCTGCAGATCTACTCCGACAGCCTGCTCACCCTGCCCGCCATCATTGGCATTGGAGGGGGCGGCGGCCTCCTCCTGCTGGTCATCATTGTGGTGCTGATAGCCTATAAGAGGAAGTCGCGGGACGCCGACCGCACCCTCAAACGGCTGCAACTGCAGATGGATAATCTGGAGTCCAGGGTGGCCCTGGAGTGCAAGGAAGGTGGGTCTGGGCAAGACTCGAAAGTACTCGCGTTACTTTCTACCGTTACTCTTTTCTCTTGTTCATTCTCTTCCTCTGTCTCCCCAAATAACTCCCGTGTCCCCAAATAACTTCCTGTAAAGCTTTCCCCTGCTGCAGCTTACCTCAAATGCCACACTTCCATTCAATAGGCCTATCCATTTCTCTCTGCTCCCTTTCTGTGCTCTGTCTCACACACACACACACACACACACACACACACACACTACCTCTCGGTGCCAACTGTCCCCTGCTGTTCGGTGGTGATGCTGTACGTGTGTGTGTGTGTGTGTGTGTGTGTGTGTTGTTGGTGTATTTCCAGAGGAACACTTTGATCTGAGCCAGTCACCAGATGTTGGCTCTCCACCCCATGAGAGAGCCGCCTGGCTGGCCTCTCCACCATTCACACTGAGAGACAGGGAGAGATGGGGCACAGGGAGATTGAGGTTGGATGGGCAAGGGGTGAGAAAGGGAGGGATAGTGAGAAAGCAGTGTCAAAGACAGAGAGAGAGAGAGAGAGAGAGAGAGACCAGTACAGTACCATAGATGAATTTGGCAGGAGGCAGCATGGATCCAAAGAGTCTACTGATGCTGTTTGTCTGGCAAGAGAGAGAGAAACAGATGGGGAGAGGGAGGGGGAGAGGATACTGACACCAGGGCCGTGAGGGTCCAGCTGTAGTGTAGATTACTAACTTGTTGCATTACTTTCATACAGATACTCCCCACATCACTTTAGTTACTAGCATGTGGTGCTCCGGTCAGTGGGAACACACAGGAGTTGTCCAGTTCTGAACGGAGTCCCTGAATGCAACATGTTCCTCTACAGACAGTTTACAGCTTTATAACAAGGTTTTTGTATTGTTCGATTTTTGTGCTAGTCATGCTGCTCAGAGGGTGGGTGTGTGTGTGTGTGTGTGTGTGTGTGTGTGTGTGTGTGTGTGTGTGTGTGTGTGTGTGTATATTTCACACCACTCCCACTGACACACAATCTTGCACAACCACCGACCCACACACACACACAGCAAGCTACAGAGTGATTGGCTGGGCCAGGTGCCCTGACCCCGTGTGACCTCTGCTGTCACCACTGTCTGGAAGACGCCAACAGGATGGATGGAGGGAGGGAAGGAAGATAAATTCGAGGACAAGTTGTGAGAGGAGAAAAGGAGAGATGGATATGGATGGGAAGATTGTCTATGAGGGGATAAACAAGAGAGAGGGAGGCAGGGTGAGAGAGATTGGAGGGCAGTAAAAGACACAGGGAAAGAAAGGATGGAAGGAGAGAAGGGAGATGGATAGGATGGTAGGGGAGAAAGAGAGGGAGGTAATAGATAAAAAGAAGGTTGGAGAGAGGGATGGATGGATGGGAGGTCAGCAGGGGAGAAAGGGAGGATTGATAAGATGTGGGAGAAAGACAAGGAGTTAAGACTAGATAGATGAATGGATGGATGGATATTGGGATGAAAAGCGAGAAAGTGAAGATTTGTTTACTCTTAATTTAATCAAGTAAAATTCCTACAATCACAGCACAAAAAATACACTCCCAACTTCAATTAGGGGAAAGATGGATGAAGGTAGAGAAGGAGAGAGATGGAGGGTAAGAAGGGAGCCAACGACAGAGAGATGGAAAGATGGAGAGATGCAGCAGAGGAGAGAAAGCCACCTGGGAGAGAGAGAGGTGACCCCTGAGATGTCACTTAGAGAGAGAGAGAGAGAGAACAAGAGAGAGGGAGGGAGGGAGAGAGAAAGAACGAGAGAGATAAAAAAGAGATAGGAAGAGAGGGATGGGGTGACACAAGCCATCTGTTAGTCTGGGCTTTAGTTTGTTATTTGTTTGGGTGTGTATCCCTGTGTTGGTGTGTTCTGGATGACACCACAGGGCACACACACACACACACACACACACACACACACACACACTCACATACACACACACAGGCTGGGAAAATGGAAAATGTGCAAAAAACAGTGACACGTAACACTCACATAAATCATCTGGGCACTATGTTGTGTGTTCGGCTTTGGGGCAAGACGGGAAAGAGTGTGTAAGAGTGTGTAAGAGTGTGTGTGCACTTCCATCCTGAACTGCCCTCAAGTACCAGAACGGTTCCTACATGCTCTCTCTCTCTCTCTCTCTTCCCTCCATCTTTCTCTCTGTTCTTAGCACAGAGCACTACCGTGAACTTCCTCCTCAAAATGCTGCTTGTCATTCCTGCTGCTCCACACTCCTCCATCTTCTTCTTTTTTTTTACCTGCGTTTCAGTTTCAGCGTTTTATAATCATTTCATTCCCTTTTTCCACTCTAAAACAAGTCTTAATGACTGAGACATCAGTCGTCAAAGCAGAGAAACCATCCTAACACGGCTGTAGTGTAGTGTGGTGTAGTGTAGTGCCGCTTTGTACAGTTTGTTTGTTTTTCTTTGCTTTACTTTTGATCATTTTGCTTTCATTTCAGCTCTTTTCCCTTTGTTATGGAGCCTTTGAAAACGATGTTTGAAGACATTTCCAAAGAAAGTTATAAATACATTTTGGGAAGAATGTTTTTTTACCAGTACATACCCATAACCATCATCCCCCCCCCCCCCCCTCCTCTCTTGCAGCCTTTGCGGAGCTGCAGACCGACATCCACGAGCTGACCCAGGAGCTGGACGGGGCGGGAATCCCCTTCCTGGACTACCGCACCTACGCCATGAGGGTGCTCTTCCCCGGGATCGAGGACCACCCCGTGCTCAAGGAGATGGAGGTACGGGTCAGTAGAGAGCACTCCACGCTACATGGAGACACACACACACACACACACTCTGTCTCATCTGCAGTGATAGCTTGATCGCTTTTTAGGTACAAGTCGAGGAGTAACTTGGGTGGAAAAAAAACAAAAACGGGAAGGCTTCATTTTGGGGATTGAACCGGGTCTGAGCTACACAAACACTTGGTAGAAGTGATAGATTGCCTCTACTGGACCAAGCATGTCCAGGCCTCCCGGAAAAGCAATGTTCACACATTCAATGAAACACTTTCTCCTTTCCACTCTACGACTTGCTTGTTTCTCAAGAGGGAAACGCTCTATCACTCACGTGCTCCTAGGCTGCCGGGACGTATACTCCTTCCATCTCCCGATATACACCAGAGTCTTATACATCACACTGTTATGCACACACATTCAGGGAGGGCGTGCAGACATATCTACTGGCGCTATCAACTGTATTCCAGTGGGATAGTCGAGCGCGACATTGGATTTTCATTTGTATGGCCCAGGCAATCACAAGCCACAGTAGCGCGCTAGCAGCAAGATCAATTTCTTATTATGGCATGAAGCTCACATTCCCACTTCAAACCACCGTTTCTCTCTCTCTCTCTAGCACAGGGAGAGGTTTGGCCTATTGCTTTGGGAGAGGAGCAGAGTGGCGGCGGGTGTCAGTAAGGGAGAGAGGGAGGTAAAGAGAGGGAGGATGGGCAGGGCTGTGGAGGGAATAAGGACAAGACGAGAGAAAGAAACGGGGTGAAAGAGAGTTGAAACCCCTGTTTGACGAAAACATTTGTGCTGGAGTTGAATCCAGCGGTGTTGTCTTTACGTAGATAAACGTATTGTGTGCAGCCAGACAGCCAGAGAGTGTGTCTGGCTCTTTTTCAGTGCCTCCATCATCTTCTATTTCCCGTTTTCACACACACTCATTAATACATTTCTCAACTATAACTCACAACCGATTCCTACTCCCCTCCTCCTCCTCCTCCTCCTCCTCCAGGTCCAGGCTAACGTGGAGAAGGCCCTGACGCTGTTCGGCCAGCTGCTCACCAAGAAGCACTTCCTGCTGACCTTCATCCGCACCCTGGAGGCGCAGCGCTCGTTCTCCATGCGGGACCGGGGCAACGTGGCCTCCCTCATCATGACGGCCCTGCAGGGGGAGATGGAGTACGCCACCGGGGTCCTCAAGCAGCTCCTCTCCGACCTGATCGACAAAAACCTGGAGAGCAAGAACCACCCGAAGCTCCTGCTCCGGAGGTACGTACGGAGGGAGGGTGAAACTGGCTTGGACTGGACCCAAGACATGTCAGGCACACGCACAGATAGGCAGGGGAGTTCACGTGGTCAGGCTCCGCCCCCTTTGTGTCCTGCCTGTGCCGTGCTAGGATGTGTTCAGTCATATGTGAGTGTGTAAAGAGTAGGATGTCCTTGAGAGGAGGCGCCCTACTGAAACAAGCTCCCTGAGCATCACGTTAGTTCGTTACTGTGACTCTTATTGGCTATAAGTTCAATTAAACTTGACTTTCAAAGAAAACACCAATCGGTCCTCTTCTTCGACAATGGATACGAAGATAACCTGCGGAAGAAGGGATGGGAACAGATGAAAGAAAGTGCAGATGACGGCCTGCGAGGACGTTCGGTGATCTGTTTTTTCTCGTCCAGCTGAAGCTCTGGAAGGTGGAGGACGGCGACTGTAGCTTTTAGAGAGCTATGTGACGTTAGTCTCTCTCTCTCTCTCTCTCTCTCTCTCTCTCTCTCTCTCTCTCTCTCTCTCTCTCTCTCTCTCTCTCTCTCTCTCTCTCTCTCTCTCTCTCTCTCAGCCCTGTCCCTGTCAGAGAGGATTACACCCCTGAGCACACACACACTCCCAATAGAGCCGCAGTCAGAGACCTCTCACACACACACACACACAGTGAGAAAGGTAGGCTGGGAGATGGTAGAAGGGTAAAGGGAGAGGAGCAGGATATACCGTACGAGGAGGGGAGATAGAGAGAGAGAGGGGGATAGATAAGGGGGAAGATGTACAGCACTAAAAGCAGGGGAGGATGGAGGAGGGGAGGAAAGAACGTAGGGCAAAAGAGACGGCAAATAGGGCACAGTGAAAGAGAGGAAAATGGAGAGAGTCGGCAAAGGGAGGGAGGGGGAAGTGGTGATTGACAGAAAGAGAGGGCAAAATGTCTAGAGGGAGACTCGTGCAGGATGAAAATGGATAGAGCAGAGGAACAGATGGAGGAAGGGAAGGATGGAAGGACAGTAGGAAGGTAAAGAGGGGCAGTACGGTAGATGGGAAAAATGGGTTACTGCAGACAGTCGGGCAGGAAAAGTCAGACACGTATTTAAGGAAAGACACAATTAGAGAAATGGCTTGTCTCCAAATAAATTGGAATTAGACATTAAATGATAAAAAAAAAAGTGCTGTTTTTTTTTCCTCTCCTCCCTCTCCTCGGAGAGATATTTAATTAAAAATCTAATCAAATAAATGACTCTCAGCCAGTGTGCCTGTGTGAAGCCTTTTCCAATCCCCTCTTGGGGCGTGCGGTCACAACACGCTGTCCCTGCTAACTACACTAGCCTCAGGAGCTGGCGGTCATCAGCTGGGCGACTGTTACACACGGTGAGGTCTGGTTTGGTCTTTTTACGGCAGCAGATCGGCGGCGGAAGACCGTCTACGCAGAGAGACACGGGAGGAAAACTTTGCTGCCTGCTCCCTTGTGGATTTCCATCCCCTTTTGATGAAAATGTTGCAATTCGTATCGAGCATGTTTGGATTGATTTGTACAACATAGCATCACATTTGAAGCATTATTCAGAGTTGCAGTATTGCTAGAAAGTTTGAAAGTTGCTTGTTTAGAAAGTTTGGAGCGATGGAGGCAGGGAGGGTCGCCCACTATCAAGACCTGACATGCCCAAAAGCATGTTCTGTCCAGGTGCGTTTCCCTCCCCCGTCCTCCATCCCTCCCTCGCTGCCTCCCTCCATCCCTCGCTGCCTCATCCTTCATCCACTACATTTTGCTGACAACCAAGAAAAAACAAAACAATTCCTCATACATCAAACACTCGCCAGTCAAACAGGAGGCTTGTGGAAACACAACGAGTCTCAGTCCAGCCACAGGCCGTCGCCGTCTTCATCCACTGGCCTACTTTCCTTTCCTTTGCTTTATTTATATTCATGTCCCTCAATCTTCATGAAAAACTCAATTTCTGTTCAAAGTTGACAATGAAATATCTTCGTCTGGTGTCATTACTCAAGAGAGTGAACCTTGCTTCAGCTTGCCACGCCCGACACCAGGCTAATTGAAGGAGAAGCTAGCTAGCAGAGTCTTCCAGCAAACTCTCCCATTCACCTAGCAGGCAAACAGGGAATGGATAATGAAGCATCTTTTTTCCTCTCAGGTGTTTAAAAGGAGGGATGGAGGAAGGAGGTAAAACTCGGGACGTTGAGGGAAAGAGAAACTTTTTCCCCTCCCCTCTCCCCACGTACCCCCGGCGCCGGTCTCCCGTTTTAGCTGTTTAACAAATTAGATGCAATAAGTCCGTTAATTACAATGCCTTTTAATTGCTCTGTTTTCTTTTGCGGGCGTGCACGGTGTGTCTGTGTGTGGGAGCGTGCACGTGCGGAGGTTCCCCTCATTACGCGGCAGGTTTGTGATTAACGAGAGAAGTTAGCGAATTATACTAATTGCTGTGGTTTTAATGAAGACGGGTGGGTTAGCTAGGAGGAAAGTAAAAGGGGTGGGGGGGGGGAGACAATGAAAGATACGTCTGGGTTTGTTATGCCAAGTTAATTTGTTTGCGTGTGGGGGAGGGAGAGGGAGACAGGGCTCGGTTGTTTGAAGGCTAACCGCACGCCGTCTGATAATACCGTGTTCTCTTTGATGTGCGAGCGTGTCTTAAATGCCTTTTCCCCCGCGATGAAAGAGTGTTGGTTTATGCCCACAGATCGTAGCTGGGGGGAGGGAGGGGGGGAGGTTTGGGACAACTCCAAAACCTCCCAACGTTGAATTTGGAAATAACATGATGATTCTCTCCTTTTTTTCTTTTCTCTCTCTTTGTCCCGCTCATCTTTCAATCCCTTTCTCTCACTTTTACCTGCCCCCCCTCTCTCTCTCTCTCTCTCTCTCTCTCTCTCTCTCTCTCTCTCTCTCTCTCTCTCTCTCTCTCATCTCTCTTTCCCAGGACGGAGTCGGTAGCTGAGAAGATGCTCACCAACTGGTTCACCTTCCTGCTTTACAAGTTCCTCAAGGTAAAATTGTCTAACACACACACACAAGCTTTTGAAGCGAACCTAATGCTATTGGTGTCTGGGAATAGAAAAAGCCCTCACTAACACACACACACAGCTGCAGCGCTAGATAAGGCGGAGGCAGCAGGCTACCTCTCCCTTACCTCGGCCTTTCATGTGGCAGATTCTCCTCCCTGAATGGAGTTTGAAGAGCTGTTCAGACACAGTTGGTCATGTTGTTATGATCGCCGTCGCCCGTCGCACTAACCTGTCCTCTCTTTGTGTCCCTTGCTGGATTCTGGAGACGAGAAAGTGTGTGTGTGTGTGTGTGTGTGAGGGGGTGTATGTGTGTGTTTATATGCATGCATGTGTGTGTGTGTATATCGCCTTTGGAGGTTTGGAGCTTAAGGGAACGGTAGAAGAGGCAGCCAGACATCTAACACAATGCTTTCTCTCATTTCTGTCCCTCTGTCTGTATTTCAGCTTTCTATTTCTGAATTCCCATCTCTCTCTCTCTCTCTCTCTCTCTCTCTCTCTCTCTCTCTCTCTCTCTCTCTCTCTCTCTCTCTCTCTCTGATATGGAATCAGAGAGAATGATTGTGGTTTAAACTGCACTACACCTACACCCTCATCCTCTGCATTCAAAGGCTGCTGGAGCTAATCAGTTAGCAGCAAGGCCTCAAACCCCCAGCCAGAACAGGCATTCTGCTGGACAGCTAACCAGCCAGGCCCCCAGGGGTCCCACTCAGCAGCTGTGTGTGTGTGTGTGTGTGTGTGTGTGTGTGTGTGTTGGCTCCGGTAGTGAGTGTTGGAGTTTAGAGACAGGGGAGAAGTTTACCAGGGAAGCTGTCGTGTGTGTGTGTGTGTGTGTGTGTGTGTGTGTGTGTGTGTGTGTGTGTGTGAGAAAATGTGCGCTTGTGCCTCCATCTTTTAAACAGCTGTCTGTCTAATAACTTCAGACGAGACAGGAGCAACATTGGGAGGAGAGGCAAGGGCAGAGGGATGGAGAGAGGAGAGCTGGAAGGAGTAATGGTTATGGAAGGATGAGAGAAATGGGGAGGGGGGGTGATGGGAATGGAAAGGAAAGAAAGAGGGAGGGGAAATGGAGGGATGGAGTGAGTGAGCACAGAAGCCGAGCCTTCCTGTAGCTAACAGCAAGGTTAGGAGTCCAGTTTTTATTTAACCTCGACTGTTCAGCCTCTCCCTCCCTCTGAAATGGAAATGCGTTTTAGGGCTCAATTAAAAGAGAAAGACCTGGAACAGTACGGGGGTTCATCCAGGTATGAACGGAGGGAGGTGAAGCAGGTGTTCAAAGGAAGGAAGGAGATGAGGCTTACTGAAGGGGAACAGGACTAAGAAAAAAAAATCCTTTTATCCATTTCCTTATTCTTAGGATTTACTAGCCGTCCCTTGTTCTGGGTTATGACTTGGCTCGTAGAGACAGAGGTGAATCACATCGCTCTGCTGGTGCTGCAAGTTGCTCTGGGTAAAAGATGGAGGTGCTGAGGTGGATGAAAGGCAATATTATGAGAATTCAGAGTAATAATCTGTGGTGTTGTTGTATAAATGGATGTGTTGCTTCTCTCTGTTGCCGGCTGATACAACACAATAGACATTTGCTTTTCTAAACAAACTGTCAGGTAAATGTTTTTTCCGGGAAAAATCCTGTGATGCATTGTAGGCAGCATGGTGTTGTTGTTTCCAGCAACAGCAGTTTATTTGTAATAAATAGAAGAGCTGCATAGTTGAGCAGCGATAGCCTGCCGTGGCTGAACAGACCAAGAAAAGAGCGCCACCTACAGAAGTACTGGCCACGCTGTTTGATTGGAAAGTGATCTCTAGTGAAGTGCAGTGCAAAAACACCACAGCAATGACCGCTTAGCACCACAGATGTCACCAAAATAAAACAAAAAAAACCTTTAAATGGGTTCAGAAATACTCTATTGACTCAGCTGCATTTATCTGAATGAGATCATGAGGTTATTCCTTCCTGAGACCATTCTGAAGTACGTTCATGAACACAGAATGAGGGGAAGGGAGAGGCTGTGCAGGCAGGCAATGCTTCGTTGGCAGCGCGGCGGAACGAGGGAGTGAAAAAGAGGTGAGAAAGAGGGAGAGAGAGAGAGAGACAGAGGCCCAACATCCCAGCGCTCGTTGCCTGGTTGACACGTCTCACACACCAAAGTGCTTCTCCAAGCGTTTTTCACTCCTCAGTCGTTAACCTTCTATTAACTCCTCCATCAATTGCCACTCACTCACACTCTCACTCTCACCCTCTTATTTCTCTGTTACACACACACACACACACACACACACACAGAATTACACACCTTATTAAAGGGTGTTTTTCCCAGAGAAGAGACACAGGGGAGAGGTGTGTGTGTGTGTGTGTGTGTGTGTGTCAGTTGTCAGTGTGCCAGTAGCCAACACAGGCCACGGCCTCGTCATTTACCACTCTGCTGTAGGAGGCTGGTATAAGATCAGAACCACGACGGGAGAGCTGGTCAGCAAAGATGTGGACTTTGTTTTGTTGCGTTGTGTTTTTTGCTGGTGACGTTATTGCACAGTTGCATTGTATTGAGATGTATTTGACTTTCTTTCTCTCCCCCTCTCCCTTTACCTCTCTTACCTCTCTTCTACCCCCCCCCCACCCCCACCCCCCTTTCCCAGGAGTGTGCTGGGGAGCCTCTGTTCATGCTGTACTGTGCCATGAAGCAGCAGATGGAGAAGGGACCGATAGACGCCATCACAGGAGAGGCCCGCTACTCCCTCAGCGAGGACAAACTCATCAGACAGCAGATTGACTACAAGACTCTGGTCAGTACACACACACACACACACACACACACACACACACACAGACTCGACGCCCTGGGATGGCGTGTAGCTACAGCAATATGTCAGAATCACTGTGTTGGGCAAGCATGATAAGGAGGCCTTTGTGTCGGGAGACATACCGGCACTCAGGTAGTGGTGTGAGCACACACACACGGTACAGGGACAATAGGACCTCACATTCGGTGCAGGGAGAGAGTGTAGAATACAATACATGCAGTATATGCGTTGACAATGTGAGTGTGCAGTGTTCCTGGAAAGCCATGCCTTCCTTACTTGCACAACATCAGTGGTTACTTATAATTGCTGCCTATCTACAATTTAGCTCTGTCAGTGTGAAATCAACGAGACCTTTAATTCTGGTGAGATGCACGTAACCACAACCAGCTACACTCAGTTCTCCCTCAGCATTAGTTTGCAGGTCAAAACGTCGTTCCAGGGTCGTGCTTCCCACATCAATACTGACTGCTGCTGGTCTCCGCTGACCTCCCGGTCTAACCCCTCCGACCCCTTGCCCCCCCCCTGCAGACGCTGCACTGCGTGAACCCGGAGAACGAGAACGCGGCGGAGGTGACGGTGAAGGGTCTGAACTGCGACACGGTGACTCAGGTGAAGGAGAAGCTGCTGGACGCCGTCTACAAGGGCACCCCGTACTCCCAGAGACCCAAGGCCTCTGATATGGACCTGGGTAAGGAGAGGGAGGACCACACACATAACGTTCCCATTGTATTGCATGTGTATATACGCACTAGGGCTGCACAGTTAATCGTAGGTAGTCATATATCCCAATTTTGTTATTTTTATTTTTCATTGTTATTTACAACTACTATAATTTGCCGATGTTGAAGGTTTTGTTATGTTTCAATTCCCCTGAAGTCCCGGTGTCCCAGTATTAAGCTTCCATTACGCGTGACCAATCACAACCAAAACAAAAGTTGAGGTAGAGAAGCAGGCAGCTCTGCTGGAAAAGAGAGAGAGAGAGAGAAACCTCACATAGACCATCTTTGGAAAAATGCAGGGATGAGCAAAGTGGAAAAGAATGGATCAGCCCAGCAGAGAGGAAAATCCTTCTCCCGAGTCTGAACATGAAAACGTCTTAGTTCCTAAAACTGGATCATCGTCTGTCATTTGGAAATACTCTTAACCAGATGACAACAAACAAGCACGTATTCTGTGCAAGGTTTGCCTCAGGGTGGTAGCTGTGCCCCGAAATACTGGAGTAGTTATTATTTATTATTTTGTGAATAAGGACCACAATATGAAGACAGTGAGACTAAAAACAAGTCACTGCTGCTGCTTTGAGAAATACTGCACTGGAATAAAAGAGAGAAAATGTGTTAACAAGTACAATAAAATAATTCTGTTTCCTGAAACCAAGACAGACAATCATGATTAATAATTGCAAGAAAAATATTTAGCATTTATTTAACTCTACCTGTCTCTCCTGTGTCTGTCCGTCACAGAGTGGCGCCAGGGCAGGATGGCTCGTATCATCCTCCAGGACGAGGACGTCACCACCAAGATAGACAACGACTGGAAGAGACTCAACACCCTGGCTCACTACCAGGTACCCCACCGCCTCACCGCTCTGCGCTCCCATGATGCATCCTGGCCTGCGGAGACGATGACTCCTCACTCAGTCATTGTTGTGCATTCTTAGCGCTTGCCCATTTGGTGACTGTGACTGGCCATGTTGTGTCTGTCACTGTGTTGGGGAGATTTCTGCACATTGTAATGATCTGATGGTAGTTTGTCGTACTTGAAAGTCACATAACGTCCTATGACTTCCCTGATAGAAACTAATAACTTCAGTCCTTGGTTGAGAATATGATTGAGTCCTGTATATTTTAGAGATATTTGTATGTGAACATGGTGATATGTGTGTGTGGTTGGACTATAATCTGTCAGTGACATGCAGTAATAACACGTTCCTGCTCCTGTTTCAGGTGACAGACGGTTCGGTGATTGCCCTGGTGCCTAAACAGAACTCAGCCTACAACATCTCCAACTCCTCCACGTTCACCAAGTCCCTCAGCAGATATGGTAAGAGAGGTGTGTGTGTGTGTGTTTGCATGTGTGTATGTTCGTGTGTGTGTGTGTTCATGTCCAACAAGGCGCCTGTAAAGACAAAATACCCACGGCACTCAATGAAAGCAAAATTTTGACTTTGATGTCGGCACCAGATTTGTCAGCCAGTTTAGGTGAACTGCGTTTCGCTCCAAGACGTGCTGGACTGTTGGATGCTGTTACCTGGTTTCCAGCTGTCAAAAAACCTTTTAACTACTCCAATCCACACAAATACGTCCAAGAGTATCAAAAGATTATAAAATGTAACACGTGAATTCAATGTTATGCAAGAATATCAAAGTGGTATCAACATTTCAGTTACCATGGCGACACTACTTTCAAATTCACATACCTTTTTACCGTCGGTGGAAAACGGCGTGTCTGACAACTGTTTGATATCAAGGAGAGTGGTGGGCGTGGTCCGTCTGTCAGTCAGTGTGTCTTTACTTTGAGCCCTGACCGCCGGAGCCAGGCTTGTGTCACGTCACTCACACTAGCCTCTGTCTGTCACAGGGGATGGATGGATAGATGGACAGGGACAGGGAGACCCCCCCACCCCCCACCCCGGGGTTCCTCTAGTCGGGCTTTCTGGCTGGCTAGCTCCTGTCCTCACCAGCTCTTTATCACTGCTCACTTCTCTCTTTGTTTTGTGTTTGACTTCCTGTCTCCCTCTGACCCCGTTACACCTGACGTTAACATGCTTCCTGTGTGATGGATTGTAATCGGGTAGCACAAAAACACATCAAATCCAGAGGTTAATGCACCCAAGACACCTTTGGAGGGGGTCAGAGTCGCATTTGGCAGCATTAAAACCAAATTGTAGTCCACATTCAGGAGCTAAATGGAAATAAACCAACCAGTAAGCACACACACATCAAGCCGGGGGAGGCAGCGAGACGAGGTATTTACCGTCAATTTCAAAGGACGGAAATACTACCAGAGGAAGTGATGCTGCGTGACAATCTGCATTTTGGCGCTGGAAAGAGAAATTGGATTTCAGTGTGTATACCAGAGATGCATTTTAATGTCAAGTGTGAAGGAGGGCCACTGTCCCTCTGCATCACTCTCTCCTTTCCACTTTCTCTACTCCCTTCCTGCTCTTATCACCTTTCTGTCGCTGTCTCTCTTTTCCACTCTCCCCATCCCTCTGCTACTGAAACTCTGTCCCTGAGCTCTGCCTAGCCGACACACACACACACACACACACACACACACACTGCTAACTCTCTGTACTACCCCGGCTTGGATCTGTCCCCAAAATTCTCTCCCTGACATTTTGAACCTCTCAATCCTCCCCTGCTTTCTGCACGGAGGTGACAGGCATTCAAACAGAAAGCCTTAATGCTCAGTGTCACAAAATAGGGGATCACTGTCCAACAAAGGGAGGGGAGCAGGAGAGAGTGACAGACAAATTTATTGTGGAAAGAAAGCGTGACGTGTAAGTAGGTGAAACTGTCACCTTTCAAAACCCTTTTAACTTCCCGGGGAGGTTTTGCTCTCTTCGTTATTATACATGCTTTACTTTCCACCAACACAACCGAAATGAGTCCCCTGATGACAAAATGAAGTTTACTAAGGTAGAAAAAAAAGTTCCGATCAGTTATTAATCTTCCTCCTCTTCCTCCTCCTGTGCAGAGAGTATGCTGAGGACGGCCAGCAGTCCCAGACAGCCTGCGCTCCCGAACTCCCATGATCACCCCCGACCTGGAGAGCGGCACCAAGCTGTGGCACCTGGTCAAGAACCACGACCACTCGGACCAGAGGGAGGGGGACCGAGGGAGCAAGATGGTGTCTGAGATCTACCTGACCAGACTGCTAGCGACCAAGGTATGGCGGTGTATACATACACACACACACACACGCACCGAAACAGAGGCACTCTTTGAACACACACCGAAAAGATGTGATGTTTTGGCAGAGCTCGCTTCTTTCACACACACACACACACACACACACACACTTTTCAAGCCAGAAAACCCGCTCCACCAAGTCCTTGTCATTTAGCCCACTTCCACCAACCATTGACCTTTGTTTGGTGGGCGTCTCGAAGCTCATTAACATTTTTCCTAACCTTTTACACGAGGAAACAGACACGCACAGGAACAAGTGTGTGTCTTAATTAGGAGCCTGACCTTTGACTATTGAGTTGTTTGGTTGGTGCTACTAGACCATCTATTGGTGGCCTCGGGGCGTAGAGGCCCAGGCCTTTACCCTACAATCATTACTCGCCAAAATCCAATACCTCCTCTAGACCCCTCTGTGGAGTCTCAGGAGTTTATGTGGTGTGGCTGTTCAGATTATGGTCTGAAAGGTTGCTTGGAGTCTAGTCTAAGTGTGTGTATTGATGTGTTGGAGGAACCAACTTGGGTCAGTGTGTATTTCATCCCTGAGTAAGTCGCCGGTCCGCCAGTTCCCAACACTGTAAAAGTGCTTTGTGAAGCAGCAGTTACAACCATGGCACCACTCCACCCTCTGGAACTGTTAACTGCTGGTGCAGCGTTAGCACCTTCACCCCTCATTCTGCCACCTCCCGACACACACACACACACACACGCACGGCTGATCATCTGCCCATTCAGCCTACCAACAGCGTTAGCCCCTTGCCCTCATTTGCAGGTAGTAACTAGCGTGGTGATTCTGCTCACCCTGGCACTTCCCCTCCCCCCCGGTGTTCCACTCATTAGCTCCAGATTTCCATTGTTCTAGCTCCAGGTAGGAAAGTGCAAGGTTAGCAAGCACGGTTGGTTCGATTGGGGAAATAATCAACATGCAAGTCAGGAAGACAATGGGGGGGGACTGCAGTTTGTTCTTATTTATTATGTCCCCACAGCCTTTGTGTGTTTAGGAAGCTGATTTATGGATGTGTGAATGAACAGCCGAATGCAGATTCCAGTTGTGGCTGGGTTAAATAAGGTTTGATGCTTGAAGACGGGAAAGGCAGCGATGCGAGCTTGTGGGAGGAGATTTCAAATTATTTCAACTTCAGAGGAATTTGTGAGGATTCAGTGTCTTCAAAGTTGTGTGATGTGGAAAAACATTGCAGAACAGCCTTGGGCTGAACTCTCATTGGGCCTCATCCTGACTACTGTAAAGAACACTCAGCACTCTGAAAGCAGCATCATAAACTCAGAAAGTACTGAAAGCAAAGCACTGTCATTCTCTAACACCAGCTACTGACAGCCGTTGCCCGCGGCCAGACCATAAACAAAGAAGAACATGCAAGCGAAGGCAGCTTCTTAATGGTGTTGTAACTCAAAGGCTCAATCCTGAAACCCAATGCTAACTCAAAGAGCTACTTCGTTTTCAGGTACAACCAGATGAAATAGGTTGCACAAGGCTTGTTTTTTTTCTTGCAGTCTTACTTTAAAAACCTAATGTATCTGCAGTTGATCGGCTTACAAATCCCAGTTTGATGCTTTAATCGCAATTCTGCAACATCGGGACCAAAATGCTCAGAAAAGGTGGCCAAGTTGGCGGCTAATTAATACACCGGTGTCTGTGAGAGGTGTTGAGGCAGAAGGACATTTCAGATGGATGAAATACCTAACCAAGCCGGTGTTGACTCTCCCCAGGGTACGCTCCAGAAGTTTGTAGATGACTTGTTCGAGACCATCTTCAGCACGGCCCACCGAGGCAGCGCCTTGCCACTGGCCATCAAGTACATGTTTGACTTCTTGGACGAGCAGGCCGACAAACACTCCATATCTGACTCCGATGTACGGCACACCTGGAAGAGCAACTGGTAAGTGTGTGTGTGTGTGTGTGTGTGGGAGGGAGGGGCATCAATGCACAGTGTATATGACAGGGGGGGAGTATTTGGTAGATGGTCTGTTTTTAGTCACTGTCTTGAAAAGCTCACCGAGTCATTGGGAAAACCTTCACACTGCGAGTCAGCGAACATGCAGCGGTGGTACATTCCAGTGCAGCAGGAGTCGTGTTGCTCCCAGAGACATCTCGTCTGCGTTTCATTTTCTCTCCGCCTCTTGCCTCGGGTATTTTATCTCTCAGACTCGTCCTTTATTCAGCCGGTGCTGTGTATGCAGCTTTATTCATTGCATTGCTACACCTTAATAGCTTGTCAAAACTTTCTAACTCTGCAGCTCTCTCTCTCTCTCTCTCTCCACCCCATCCCTCTCTTCCTCTTCCTTACAGTCTTCCACTGCGATTCTGGGTGAACGTGATCAAGAACCCCCAGTTTGTGTTTGACATCCATAAGAACAGCATAACAGACGCCTGCCTGTCTGTGGTGGCCCAGACGTTCATGGACTCCTGTTCGACATCGGAGCACAAACTGGGGAAAGATTCGCCTTCAAACAAGCTGCTCTACGCTAAAGACATCCCCAACTACAAGAACTGGGTAGAGAGGTACGTCAGATGTGATTGGATGATTAGTTTGGTTTGAGGTGATGAAGTGTTTTGAAGACGCCTATCGCATCACGTTTAACAGTTGCACTCGTTCCTTTCCCCCTCTCTACTTCTTCATTCTATACTTTCCCTCTTTTCTGATCCTCGATTCCTTCATGTCCTACCTTTACTCTTCTCTATTCTATACATTTCTGTCCCTTTTTATATTGTAATCTTCTCACATCCCTCTCCCCGCCTCCCTCCCTCCTTCCTGTCTCTCTCTCTCTCTCCCTCTCTCCCTGACCAGGTACTACTCAGACATCTCCAGGATGCCGGCCATCAGTGACCAGGACATGAGTGCCTACCTGGCGGAGCAGTCCCGCCTGCACCTCAGCCAGTTCAACAGCATGTCGGCCCTGCATGAGATCTACTCCTACATCATCAAGTACAAGGATGAGGTGAGACACGTCGCCCATTTCATCTGTCCAATGCAAAAATACATCCGTCTATACAGCCACAAAGTGTAAATTTCTTCAGAGTTCTAGCATTTAAAGGCATGACTCTATTTGGAAATAGGCTTCTCAGTTATATCCTACTTATATGTTCAAGATCGAGCCCTGAAACTAAAACCATAATGGTCACATGGTGGGAATCCTTTCGTTCTTGACCTAGAAGAGCTTATGTCTGGTTCATGCTTAGTGCAGAATCAAATGCAGCAGAGTGTGTGCAGTCAAAATGATGTAATCGGGCTGGAACGACTGGGTGCCTTGGGTCATGCACCATTTGAAACAACCTCCACCACACCACAGTTGCATGGAGTCAACTCCATCAAGGATTAGCTGAATAACGAAGAACCATTTCTGAACTCTCCTACAGCACCACTGGTACTAGACTTCAGTAGTGCTGTCATGAGGGCGGCAGAAGCATGAATGCTATGGTGCACATAGCCTTGTTTTTGCATTGACCTCTCCCTTTTCCATCCTCAGATCTTGTCAGCTTTGGAGCGTGACGAGCAGGCGAGGAGACAGAGACTGAGGAGCAAGCTGGAGCAGGTCATCGACACAATGGCGCTAGCCAGCTGAGGACCGACCACCAACCATCTCTTCCTCCTTCTGCTCTTCACTCCTCCTCTCCATCTCTCTTATCTCCCTTGCTCCTCTCACCCAGAGAACAAACAAAACTCCAACCCCCGACAACACGACAGACAAACTGCAAAGGACTGAAGCAGTACACTGCAAAATGGGGGGGGTTCGGCAGAGATGGGCGGGCCTGTGTGTGTGTGTGTGTGTGTGTGTGTGTGTGTGTGTGTGTGTGTGTCTGAAGGCCACATGGTGTGTGTGCACACCTGTCTGTGTGAGAGACAGGGACACTGGACGCACACGCATACACCGAGACCATGTCACCAGAAAGCATTTGATTATTGTGGCTGTTGTCGTTCGTGGTTTGCTTCGTTTTATTTTCTGGAGATGTGTCGTGATGAGGCGATGGTCAGGAAAGCAACAATTTGAACTTGGAAAAGGAACTCCATGTTTGGCATCATGAGCAGGATGGGATGTTTTGGGACATGGACCAATCTGTGATGAGCCAATGGAGAGAGGCTCCCCGGGGTCACGTGACTCCGGAAGGCGTTACAGTTTAAAAGGATGTTGGGTTTTTCTTTTTCTTTTTTGTATAAATGTAATCAACTGCCCACTCTCTGATCTCTCGCCACTTGTATTACTGCTGAATTTGCACAATTTACAGAAAACGTTACAAAGGAAGACTATATAGATATTATATATAAATACAGCTACGTTTTTAAAGAAACCAAGATTAGGGTGAAAACATGTTTTTTTTTCCATTTAATCAACAAACAATAAAAAAACAAACAGCGAAACACGATTTGATATTTCAAGTAAAAAAAAAAAAATTCAATGTAGGAAAAAAAAAAAGATGAAAAAGAAACAAAAAAGTTGTACTGTGCCATGTTTTCTTTGAATGTTGTTTAGTGCAAAGACATTTTGTTAGATGGAATGTGCTACCGTATGATTTTAATATGAACATGCCTAGTGACTGAAAAGAATTGTTTGAGTAACGAACCATCATAAGATCCTGAAAAAAGGCGAGAAGCACGACAACACACGTGACTGTCATTCTTTTTCTGCTTGGGACAGTTGAGGAGGAGGTGTCATGGTCATAACATGAAGTTGCCGTTGTTTCTAATTCAATCAGTGCAATCTTTGGTTTCGCAAAACCAAACACACACTCACAGGACTGTTGCATTATGGTGGCCACATGACACCGAGGCGCCGCGGCTGGTTCTTTCCTTCCAGGGCTCAACGAGTGACAGTTTAGTGGGTCATGGTACAGCGAACAATGAAGTAGCTACGTTGCACTAACTGAAGCGGTGGGTATCCCCCCGATTGCCCCACGACGTTGTAGCCACCATGTCTGATGAACCGGGCAGATTCCACCAGTCCTGGTTTATCATCACATACAACCATGCTACCCCAAGACATGGCCGACCTTGATGGTACTGTTCAGGGGGCCGTTACGTTTTAGACACAGTCCGAATAACCCCCCCCCCCCCCGGAAGCTGTGAGAGCAGAGCCGAAGTCATGGTGGCGGCAGACTTTGTTTACCTCTTCACAGGAGCCACACGGAGGTCAGGTGGGGCTCAGCCAATCCCCTCGGTCGGGAAAAGCCGTTTCCCGCCTCAGGCCACATTTCTTCCACTTTCTCAATGTTAATACTCAAATAGTGAGGCAAGGTAAAGATATACCGAGTGTTTCTCTCCACCTCTAACCTATCAGTTTGAGACAGGGGCTTCAGCGTCTCCTCTATGAAGGGGGGTTTAAGGTTCAGAGAGATACGACGGTGGGACACCTCGGCTCATTAGCTACACAAGGCTGAGTAATCCTCCCCTTAGCCTCCAGCCCTTGTTTCAAAACAAGCCTATTGCCATGTGTGGCTTAAGCTTCTTCTTTTTTTCATTACTGCTCTTAAGAGGATTTCTTTTTCCCTCTTTTGAAGTCTGGAAGTCATGGATTTTGACTTTGTGGTGAGAAACAATGTTATTTTTGTGACTTTTTTTTTTCCTGCTTGCCGAAACCAAACTGTGGTCTGTATAATGTTTTTGTTGATGTTTTCATTTGTAAATTGTATACTTTTTCATGATGAACAGAAGCTATTTGCCATTTTTTTTTTTGTAATCAGGTTGTTTTTTGGTTTTTTTTTGGTTGTCTCTTTATTTTTCGACATGTAAATTGTACATTAACGGTACACAGAAGACAAAATTCTCTTCAGTTCGCCTGAAGTTGAAGTACTTGACCGATCTCAAGGTTTATTTTCCTGATCTCAAGGATCAAAATGAAAAATGTTGCATCAGTTGAGCATCTGTGTCTTTTGTGATGGAAACGTATCTTGCTGCTTTTACTCTACCTTGTTTTTTTATCAAACCTTAGGGCTGTCATTTGATGCTGATCATAAATGCTGTTGCTATCCATTTTTATGCCAGGTTCCTTAAAAAATACAATCTTCTCTCTTGTACAGGAGTAGCGAGCACACTCCCCGATTAATGTCCACCCAACCTTTTGTTTACGTGTTTGAGATGTGACATCGCTTCCTTACGACTGCTTACATATGAGCCTAGTTCAACTGGATGCCTATTGCAACAAAATAGTGTTTCAATTCAGAACTGCACCTCCAGATATGCTTTGAGCCAAAAACAGTCTTGAGGGACCACTCGACCTGTGTTTGGCTAACAGACAAATATGAGCCGCCTTTTTCAGCCAGCCATGTTGGAGGAGAGGCGACGAAGGTTACACACATGAACTGATTTCTCATCTCACTCATCCATATTAAAGAGAGTACTGCGAAAAATATGCTTAGTCGGCTTTACAGGCGTTTTAAACGTGTTTATTTCCCCCCCTGAGTATACATCTGAGTTTTTGCTGCGTCCATACGTTTGGTGCTCTTAGATCACGGGGATAGGGATTAGATGATGAAGACCGAGCTCAGTGATGCTGTTAACAGCAGATATGAATTTCCAGTATCGTAAGGATGTACAGTAGGGACACATACGTAAGCACACAGGCACCAAACTGAGGCTGTTCAGGTCCTTTTGGCCCTCAAAACATGTTACATTCATTCTCAGGTCCATGGTCCGTTTGTGTTGTATTCTGGTTGTAATTTGGTTGATTAAATGACTGCTGAGGGAGTTGGCTTGTTTACCGTTTGCATGGCTGTTTGTCCCAAAGTCCCAGACGCCTCTTTAGTGAAACTTTCCCAGCCACCCCGCTTCTCTTCTTCATTTTGCTCTGTTTGGTGTGGTAATTGACTTGTATTAATTGTTATTGAAGTGGTATGAAGCATGTCCATTGGCTAACTCCAGGGCTGTTGGGTGTCATCGGAAGGAGCCGGCATCAACATCTAACGTAGGCGTAGACGTTTAACCTAGAATGTTACATAAGAACAACATGGCGAGTTTATGGCCTTTACACTGTTATTCTATCAAGTCTGAACAAACAAACAAATTCTAGCTGGATTGTCTATGCTGAGTCAACACAGTCACGTATCTCATGTTCAACTTTCATATGGTTATATTTCATTCTCGCATCTGAAGGCCAACCAACTCTCGTGCACTGTCACACTTTTGCCTTTCCAAACCCTGGTTGAATCAACTCTAGGTCCTGGCACCATTCTGTTCTTTTTGTTTTTTATTTCTTTGTTCCAATTGTGGCAAATTCAGTCATTGTTCGTTTTCAACATGAAAGCCGCATAGGATCGAAGGAAACACAAAAGTAAATGAATTTCAGAGGTGGCAAAGGAATTTTAATACTACAATAATTCTGATACGTTTTTAAAGAGTTTGAGACTTGAAGCAACTGTCACAAGTTTGCAGGTTAACATTCATTGTGTAAATATTCTGTTATTTCCTATTTTGCAGATTTACTACTTGTAAATAAACACGCATCAAGGAGAGATTAAACATTTTTTGCTAAATAAAGTGTGGCTTGGAGTTTTTATTTGAGGATTTGTGGCATTTTTATTGATAGATGAGCAAAGGTTTCCTGCAGCAAGAAGTATTGAAAGTCTATTAATATATTGTCAATACACTTGAATCTCTTACCGTATGGTCCCTTGATGCCATTTAGTTTATATGAACCTGAATGCATGATACAGACGGATACTGACGATCCAAATATGTATGTTGCATTATATTTATCATAACCTTCCCACCCTTAGATCCCCCAACCTCCTACAAGCCCCTGTAGAGACCCACATGTCCTTGAGTAGTTTGGGCAGGGAGAGGGTTCTCAGATTTAAACCATAACTCTGGCCATTTTGGATCTGGACCCTGTTTTTCCATCTTTTTCCATCATACTGGTTGATTCTGACCAAAATCTCATCAACTGCTACAAAATGGAGCTACTGAAGTCTTGCCTGCCTGGGCTCGCGGCTCTCCAATACAGTCCTATAAGGCCAATGGACACTCCAAAAATCAACCCAAAAGCACCCAAAGCATATGTTCACACTCTGAAACGTGATCTTCTCCATTGCTTTAGCATTTTCTTTGCTGAAAATTCTGAAGAGTCTTATTACTGAGTGAGCATCAGTATGTTGCGGAAGACATGCCTTGGGTGCTTCTGGGCCTCACAGGGCTGTATCGGAGAGCCAAGCACAGAGGGAAACATTTTCAACAGATATGCTCAGACTAGTATAATATGATAGAAAAATAAAATAGAGTTTAAACCTTGCAATGCCATCCCAGAGCTTCTGTTTTAACTGGTCATGCTGGGTGGAGTAACAGAGTAAGTGATGAAAGGGTGATGAGTGGTATTAAGCTGTTGAAAGAACTGGACCTGACCTCGGAGTCCAAACTAAAAAGTCAACAACAAAAAAAAAACAACCTTCTAGCTCAACATCTGAGGTGGCTTCCCTTTCCCCTCGCCTCCCTGCTCCTCATAACATCGCCGGCATCATTAATCATTCTTATGGGAATGTACTTGAGTTGCCTGTGGGGGTTTTGCTCTCTGGGTGTGTTAATACTAACACGTTTTACCCCCTAACCATACATCATCCTCGCAATGCTCTCAAGCTTACACGGGGCGCTTATATGGAAGAGTGGCTCTGAGTGTATAATACAGGAGTGCACGAGCCGTCATGTGAGAGAGTTTTCATGACATGCATTGTGTTGCTGTTGAAGGTGTGGGGCTGCAGAGAGAGACCGACGACAGCGTACTGGAACCAACCAAACCCCCACCTTGTCCTTTTTTTTCATGGCATGGCTTAAACCGTCAGCACCCCCTCTCCCCCCTCTCTCTCCCCCAGCGGATTCAATGAGCCCAGATAGACAGAAAATGTTATCGTTCGCACCATGTGTAACCAGCCGGGCTAATTCAATTAAAATTCCATCCAAGGAGGAACGCTGAAATTGCGTAATGGTCGTGGGAGCACTGAATCTCGTAATGATCCTGTCAAGAGGCAAATGATCTTGCAGCGCGAACATTATGATAAATTCCTCGCAAAGCACTAGATGCTCGCTCCCTCCTCCCCCATCTCCCCCCCATCTTCCCCTTGCGTACAGAATTCTGTGCCATACTTAATAAAGCCATGATCTGTATTTGCCCCCCTTCCCCTCCCCCTCCCTCTTTAATCTCGTTTAGTTACTATTGAAGAGCGCTCCGTGTGTTTTATCACACACTGAACTGAAGTGAAATTGGAATTCTATTTTAGCCGAGGAGCCTTTCGGTATCTGTCAGTGTGTGTTGCGTCAAGAGCGTGGCGGAACCGGGGCACCGCGAGTGGCGCTGGTATCTATAGGGCCCCTAAATCCGGTGAACGGTTCAGCTGCTCCTGGCGAGGCGAAGGTGACAGCCGTGACTGGTTGGGGGATGCTACGAGACGGATTACTGTCACTGTTTTAACTTAGGGTGCAGAGGAAACGCTGTGTGTGTGTGTGTGTGTGTGTGTGTGTTTGAAAGGGAGGAGAGTGGGCGTTAAGTACAGGTGCTGCCAACCTTCAGCCCACAACCACCCTTGTGCACACACACACACACACACACACACCATGTGCAGCTTCCAGTAAGAGCTCACAGTTTCAGGCACGCTGGAAAGTTGCAGTCTAGAAAGAGTTTATACTTATTTTTTACTTACTTATTTTAAGTTTTTTAAGCCAGACACGTCATATTCAGTTTAATTATAACACCAACTACATTTATAATTCTGCAGATTTCTGTAATGTTTATAGCTGCAGCAGTTACAATGAATTAATTTCCTGCCTGATTAGGCCTCCGGGTGGGTGGTGAGAAAAATAATACACAAAGATTGAATTGTTTTGTGATTTATTTAAGGTCAGTATAACTTTGTATCAAACATTTTAATAGACTCCTTTTAAAGGAGAGTAGGCAGCCCAACCCCTTCAGTGTACTAATGGTTGTTTTTGACAACACACTCAAGATTGGCAGGGAAATAAAGACAAAAACAGCATGACAACGCAGTTTTGGTTGTTGTTGGTTGTTGTTGTTTTTCTTATATGCATTGGAATTATTTGAAGCCATTTATGTGTTAAGTGACTTTAATAATGCCTGGGCTTTTAAACCCATTAAAAACACATTGGGTATAATTTTAAAAATATATGGGCCTCAATGAAAAAGTAAGAATTCCTTTCTTCTTTCCTGAAAAATGTACTTTTTGCAAATATGAGGTTTTTCATTTGACAGCAGCAATAGCATGGTTAATTAGCAAACTGGACTAGCATAACAGTCTGTTATTAATGTGCCTTGGCCCACTATAACCTGCAAATTACTGTCTTCAAAAGAAAAGACAGCACATACGGCTGATAAAGCATTCATGGAGTCTGACATTCAACGCTACCTCAAATAATATATCAGTTTGCAGCACAAGCCACGTCAGCTTAAGGCACTAATGATGCCAAAGCTCCTAGCATGACCACCAATCTCCTAGAGGGGCACGTAGCTCATTTTAAGAGGGTTGAGTTGCCATGTTGAGTTAAAGGTTGTGCACACCTACATGAACCCTTAATAAAAGTAAGTGCTTGAAATGTCCTTTGTGAGGTGTGTCAAGGCAACTGCTCCCCGCGACTCACTGAGTTTGAAGAGATCTTTTAGGATCTGAGGGGGAGCGAAGGCTCGCTGGCTGAGTTCCTCTGTTCTGGCTGGCTTGTTAATTTCTCCACAGGTAGAAACCATTAGGGACGGCGTCTCCCTGTCAGGCCCAGAGAAAATCCATTCTCTGCTCCACTGACCTCGAGCTTCCTGATGTCTGATTAACACACATGGGTTGACAATCTATATAGGACTTTACAGAGCTTTAACAGAGGTAGTCTACAGTATCATCGTCTGGGCTTTATCTGCTGAGCAGAACTCAACCCATCCATGACTGCTAGTCTAAGTAACCTGGCCACTATATTTTGATAGATTGCTTAAACTGAAATATGCAGAATAACTTGTGCAGTGAAGTCTGAACTGGCAAGGCCACTTTCACATTATTAAGTTTGTATTACTGGTTTCTCATTCAATACATTTCACCATGTGTGTTGGCCACATATTCTAGTAGAGACGTAAAGATGAACCTGACCTCCAAGCACCACCGCGTCCACGTTCAAGCTTTCAATAACCCCTGACGACCTTCCCTGCCTCCCCAGACACACATATAACTATACACAGTCTCCTGTGGAGGCCTGCTGCGTATGGGAAGTGGTGGCGGGGTTTTCCAGCTTGTCTGATTCACCCGTCATCCCTCACAGGGTGATCGGGTCAGGCCCCGGAGGATCCAGAGGTGCCAGTACGATTAGCCCACCCACCCCTCACACATCCACTCAAGGATGGAGACATCGGCTGTGTGTGTGTGAGGCCTCTTTATACTTATGTGTTTATGTGTGCTCACGTGTACGGGCATGCGCGTTTTCACATGCATGTGGGCAAGCGTGTTTCCGTTCAAATCTGTGCGTGCCCATGTGAGTGTTTGTGTGTTTTCCGGAGGTCAGGGAGGTCAAGGGGAGACTTCCCAACGCTACACTCTGCCGGTCGATTTAATCACGACTCAACCAGCTGACGGCCCACGCCGGATTGAAGGGATGCTTTGGAATTGTTGCTAATGGCTGTGTCTCTCTCTCTCTCTCTCACACACACACACACACACACAAAACACACAATACAGCCCTCTTTGATCTTCAAATGTGTGTCTTTGGCTGCAGTTTTTTCCTGTGTGTCTTGCAGCTTCAGTGAACTGAACTTAAAAGGCATTGCTTTTCCTCTGAGGAAAGAATGAATCTCTTTAGGTCTATTGTGGCATTAAGCTTTGAGGGGGCACAACAAAGAAGTCAAATAGATATGTACACATTTTCTGTTGAAGGTTATTTTTTCCAATTATTTGAATGGCTCTTTCAAGAGCTGTTCTTTAGACAAGAAGTAGAATATTTCTTTTTTTATTTCCCTGGTTGGTAATTAGTTACGATGCATACCAGTCAAACAGATGAAATTGCACTGCATGTCCTTTAAAGATAACAAAATAAAATGTTTACATTTTGTTTCCTAATTCCCAGACATGTCTACGTTGAAGCTCTTTAAAACGTTTGAGTCAACTCCTTGATAAATGCTGAATGTTGATTAAAGGTATCAGAGGACGCCAGGCGCCTGGCACGTCTTCCTAAATCCCTCAGATGCGTCCTAAGCTTTGACCTTTGACCTTCATTTAATTTGGCTGCGGTCGTTTCATGTGAGATCAACAGAGTAGTTCTGAACATGCTACTCTTCACCCCCCCAACACATGAACTTCCATTCACCGCTGTCACTTTGATGTCAGCGGGATGTGTCTTAATGAACGTGACGCTCATGAATTCATTTATCACTTCTTTGGAGCGTCTTGCACACAGCAGCTTGTGATCAAGTGCATTGTGGGATAGAGATAAGGAGCGGACATCGCCTAGCAATGGAACTGACACACAGACCCTTAATTACTTCAATTAATTAACCATGGGGACGAGGTGGGGTAGAGGTGGGTGTATGTTTATGTGACTGTGCATGCATGCTTGCTCGTGTGATGGGATGTGCATGTGTGTGTGTGTATAATAGAGCATAAGTAGGCGACTACCTGGAGATGGAGGTTTAATCGGCAGTATTCAGCTCCTCACCGCGCTGTGGCAGGGAGATAGGAGGAAGGGTTAATTATTACATACCTCATAGCTTGGCTCCTTGTTTCATTAGTTATAGAGGAAGACGTTTCTTCTTCTCTTCTCTTTGGATGTAATGACCCCGCCCATACTGACATTTGACTACATTTGTTCTACAGTGCATCATAACTTGTGGTGTTTTCATAAAGTCAAAGCATATTTGTGTAGAGTTAACACACTGTGGGCCAACAGCTTGTGATGTAGTGGAGGGTAAACCCACCTAATCCCAGTTTGTTAGGCTGCCATAACGGTTTCTGACAGAAATCCATGGTATCTAACATAGTATGTACTATTGAGCTGATGTAAGTTATATGAGGATAAGGTCTTTTAAGGAAACACACTCATAAACCAATGCTGTTCTAAAAATATCATTTATTTTTGTTTCTGTCGGTTGTTTGGCTCATCACCAACTGGACATCATAGTTTACCCAAAAAAGTGAGTGAGCAGTACACTAGTTCTGTCCATTGGTCTACTTCAGCGCTATACGCCACCAATCACACTCCACCAGTAGGCTGGGTTCATTTCAACTGGGCTGGTACTCACCCAGTCTGTTGCTGCCTCTGCTGTGCAATCTGCTGCTTATAGTTGCTGCATGAAATGAAAATGCTGCTGCTTCCGCTCAGCCACCACCACCACCACCCGAGCTGCCACATGCTCAGATCTGCCTTTATGTACTGTAGGGGGCTATTATTGTACTCCCTGGTAGCGCCGGTGTGTGCAGGGAGTACATAAAAGCAGATCTACTCCCTGCCAGAACCAGAAGTTATATTGCTGCGTCATCCATCATCGATACGTTGTTTAAACCGACTTGTCGTAACCGAAATACGTAAAGTGCTTGGGTGACAAAAAAAAGTGCTAAAAAAAAAGTCTGCAAGTATTAGAAAGAGTAACTGATTGTAAGACCACCGAGTGCATGAGGCTAAGAGGAATGTAAGTAAGTAATGTAAATGTAAGCTTGGAATTAGTCAAATGTTTATCATTGACACATTTCAATAAAGTTTTTCTATACCTCCAATCATGTCCTCCAGTGTAGCGTGTAGCACACATCGATCTAAAATCCACTTTCACGGCAGTGGCACTGACTTCACTTTTCTCACAGAAACGTCTGTACAATAAAAAAACAATGACGTTCTGAAGGCCAAGAACCCAGTAGAGAACATTAATAGAAAACCTACTGCAACAGAGAGAGAGAGAGAGGGAGAGAGAGAGAGAGAGAGAGAGAGAGAGAGAGAGAGAGAGAGAGAGAGAGGAGTTCACAGTACATTTTGTACTTCTATACCGCCGGACTCCCGATGCCTTTCCAATGGTTATGAATTTTTCATAGCCCCTGTTGATTGTCGCTCCCTCTCTCCTCTCCTTTGTTGAGCGAGCTTCACTTCTGCCGGAGCCTTCAGAAAGCCGGCCGGCTCGACCTTCTCTTCTCCGGTCTGAATGAATGGCATTTCTGTCGCAGTGGAGAAAAAGAGGTGGAGGATGGAGCGACAGTACGAGAGGGAAGGTTAGAAGCAGGGGCGCGGTGGAGGAGATTGCTGCTGCGGCGCCGATGGATGGAGAGGTGCCTTCCATGTCAGGTAGCCATGGTAACAGCCTTCGTTGGGGAAACTGTTGGGAAAGCTGAGATGGCAACAACTGGTTTGTTTTCTAGTGGAGGTGGTTTGTGGATAAGTGATGTCAAGGGAAACTATAGCATGTCAATGTCAATATGTACAAAAGAAATGACGTCAAATACATAGAAAATACAGGTACATAGCGTGAACCCCACAACGAGCCAATGACACCCACAGTTGTGATTTTTGGATTTATCATGCTGGACTTTTAGCCTCTGTGTTTTTTTGCCTCATCACTGAAACACAAAAATAAAAAATAAGATTTCCCCATTAGTCAGAGTTGGATGAGGACAAGGAATTGAGGCACGCAAGAGTGAGGGCAAGGGAGACGGAGAAAAGAAGGGGTGGTGGTGGTGGTGGTGGGGGGGTGGGCAGCAGGTGTGTGGATGATAATGACCAGGTGGCGACGGCTGGGCTCTGTTTCCTTCCATCGCTCTGCTGAGTCCAAGTAGGGGAGGAGGTGGGAGATGGAGGGAGGAGGGGGGGTGGTATGAAAGGAGGTGAGGGGAACCAAGAGCCCAGGGAGGTGATGCTACAATGAGCCAGTCCATCCTATCAACCTCTCCCTCCATCTCCATCTTCCCTTCCATCTTCCCCTCCACCTGAGCTCTTGTCAAAGCCAGGCGCTGCAGCCAGATAGATGACTGGACCGTTGAAGAACAGCGATGAGGACAAAAGTGACACGCCACCTTAACTGGCTGGGGAGCAGTAAAGGGTCTCTGTGTGGAGACTGACTGGCTTGAACAGCTTTTCAACAGATTTGTGCAATACTTCATCCAGTAATTACACCATGTTGTCACAGTGAGACATTTTCATCAGCGTAATCAGTGTTTTTTTTTTTCTTGCTTGATATGATTCCCTGAATGTCACTGCAGCGTGTACAAGAGAAGCAAGAGACGACGGTTTGAAGGACTTCATTACCCAGACATCATGTAATGATAGTGGCTTAGTGGCTGTCAGGGATGGAGAGGCAGCAGGTTCAGCCATGGAGCGTTTTCAATTTTCGATTTGTCACTTCTCCTGTGCACCAAGAAGATTTCCCACCATTGACCATACCCTCCACCTGAAATGAATTTGGGCAGATAGGGTGAATCTACCATTTAGCAAATCTACCAGTCCCACTTTGTGATTCAGGCTGATAAGACGGGTATATTTCCACATGTGCAGCTTTAAAGAAATGCAAAAGGCCCTACTGCTAATCAATTAACGTATCTGTTACAACATCAGTTTAAATTGTTGACTGCAGCCGATGACAGCATATTATACGCTCCCAACTAAATGTCGTGGTTTAATGGCGCACAGATTCTCAGCGTGTGGTTGTGCCTGGCGTATTGAGTTGTGACTGTGTGATTTCACAGTGTGGCTGAGTGGTGGCCCCACGGTGTCTGACAGCTCAAGCAAAGCATTCACTGACCGGGTCCACCGCCTCAGCCACGATCCATTTAACTGGGCCCACACAACTACCGTGTCCAGGTCACTGGCTTTGTGGACGCACACACACACACACACACACCATAGACGTTTTAACTTTTCCACCTCGATAGTGCAGGAGTGCTCATAAACACACAGGTTGACACTAAAACGATTTATGTCACTAAAATAGCTCTCATCTTTTATTTTGCATTTAGCTCTTATACAAAATAAGAGCTTTTCCTCTGCAGGGTGTAATAGATGGCTGTGTGATACAGGTGCAGATAGATTGTCTCAGTCATGTGCCAGTCAACCTAACTGGTCATCTCTCTCCCACTGCACAGAAATGTCAAATCAACATCACAAGGAAGAGGAAAAAGGAAAAAGATTGTTATTTCAAACATCAAATACAATGTGTTCACTCTAGCGTACATGAAAAAACATAATTTAGACACAGAATATATACAAAATACTGTGCAAGAATCACAGGGACTGAATACACGTTTCATCTTATTTTGATAAGGCGTTATCTAGACTAGTTAGTATGGTCTAACCTACACAGGTGACGAGCTTCCCATGTATCTTTGTTCTCCTTTTGTACACGCTCAGTATTCAGACAACAACGCCACGGCCAAATTTCAAGTGAGTACGGAAATTAGCCAGCGAGCACCGACATAATTTACTGGAAAAGTTAGTGCAGCTGCATCTTGGTAGAAGGAGTTTCGGTGAAGGAGTGTGGAAAAAAAATGAGTGTAAAACTAATTTTGGAAAGGATGTTGTGTTTTGTGTCGCTGTTCATTTTCCCAAGCTGGGATCCTTGTGTTTTGGTGGTGTGTCACAGTCTTTGACAACTTAGCTCTCTCCACCCTTGATTGTTTTCCTACTTGGCAGATATGATGTTTCTTCCTCCCATCCAGCCCCCCACGCAATCTCTCTCTAGAAAGTTTGTTATGTATCTTTTTCGTTCAGCCTGCAAAAAAAACAAAAACAAAACAAAAACACTTGTCAGAGTCATTTTGAAAAAGTTTTTGCTTTTCTCCCTGCAGAAGAGAGAACAACTTTGTGACTGGAGAGAATAAAGAAAGCATGAGGAAAAGCAGCTCTGTGATGGATGGTGAGGCACAGGCAATTACAGACAACATACCAGACATTGTGCACATAGAAGATATCACACTCACACACACACACACACACACACACACACACACACACACACACACATAATCTTCAGTTTCTTTCTTTCTGAAAATGAGAGGAAAAGGGAATACATTTCAGCTGAAATCCATTCAAGGCCTCCAGCTTGGCATCCAGATACTGTATAGAAAGTGCACTCACTCACCCACTCACACCGTCGCCTCCAACAAGCTGACTCTCGCCTGCAAACACACACGAGGCACAGCCAAGTCTTATGCACTTATGTTGCAAGCACACAATGGCCAGACACCTTATCAATGCAGGTTCGATTATACACACACACACACACACACACAAATGATGGCTCATTTGTGTGTGTGTGTGTGTGTGTGTGTGTGGCAGGCATACTATTGGCTTTCGAAGGTGTTCCTGAGCTGCAGAGGGGAGGGGCTGTAATGCAAAGAGACAGATCCAGGTCACTCACTCACTTCTGTGATGAATAAAGAAGGAGAGAAGATGCTGCATATTACAGAGAGGGGGGGGGAGAGAGAGAGAGAGAGAGAGAGAGATTATAGGGGTAGAGGGTGAGGGAAAAGAGGAGACGGCGAGAAGAGTAGAGACTGAAGAGTTGAAAGACAAGAACAGCTCAAGTCCTGCAGGAAGACAAAATAAATATGAAATATGTGAAAGGTTTAGCAGGAGAAGTGAAAGATGAGGAGGGCGAAGGGGAGCGGTGTGTCGGATGAGGGAGAGAATAACAGAAACAGGAGAATAAAATGAATGGATACGAAATGAATTGGCAGTACATAAAAATGAATAGCGAGCAGAGAGGAAGAAAACTGTGGAAAAAGTGAGAGGACGGAGGATAAGAAGGAGGAATGAGATACACAGAAAAGAAAATAGGAGGATTGAAAGAGAGACGGTGCAACGGAGGGAGCAAAAAGAGAGGACGAGCGGTGCCAGAGGAGGGGGAGAAAGTAGAGGGAGACGGTAATTGACATGAAGAGAAAGTGACAAGCGAAAAGATGAGTATGTAGGGAGGAGGAGAAGAGCCAGAGAGAAACAGAGAATTGCTATTGAATGAACAATGTGGGGGGAAAAAAAAAAAAGGTTTGGAAGGAGATGCAGACAACAGGGAAGGGAGGACATTGTCATACGGGCTGACATTCGATACACACGACTCATCAGCGTCTTAAATCACTGAACAAAACAGCCTGTGTAACGACAAGATTTAACTCTGCTTCAACATCATTTATTTCACTGTTGCCACATTGAGCGGACCAGTGGCCACGCCCACCTTTAGTGAATCTCACCTTCAGCTTTTCTTTCCTGTGTCATATTTTTTTTGTCATGTACAATTTGAGTTTTCTGTTTCTATTGTATTCCTACAATGTCAATCCTCGTAAAATGCACTTGAACTTGATTGAGTTTCGGGCTGCAGTAGTCTTTCTACTCTAGGTTCTCCTGTAGAGAAGGGTGCACCTTATTATCTCAAAACTAGCTTCCTTCCGTCCCTCCCTCTGTTCTTTGTCTTCTTAGATCTGTTTAGTAGAGATGGTGTGGAGAGGAAACAATCTAGGCCTCTCTCCCTCCCCCTCTCTCCCTCTCTCTCACAGCTGAATACTTTAGCCGAGAGCTTTTATGAGGATACCACAGGTGTGCTGTGCAGGGGGTCTTTGTTCAGTGGGGTGGGGGGGGGGGGGTGCAGTACAAGACAAGAAGGCAGGAAAATCAAACTCACTTTCCCGTCCCTGGAAGAGCAGTGTGGGGCACAATACGTCCTTCGGCTTATAAACACATCCAAGAACGAACGAAGGGCTAGTGCTGGGTCCGTTTGTCTGAGGAGGCTTGCTCCACATATCAACTGTTCTCCACTGACGGAAAACAGCAACATATTGGAAGGGGAAATATCTTGACTAACTGTAATCCATCCCAACACCACCTACATGTGTGTATCGGTGACATCTATCTGACATTTGCAGCACCTGAATCAACAATGTGATATTCTACCACACACACGTGCACAAACACAGCAGCGTTACAGTGCTAACATGTTCCTCACTAATGCGGCGCAGCAATATTATTGTTTTTCACTTGTAATAAGTAGTGTAATGAATTCAGTGTTACAGTTACCAATAGAAAAAAGGCACGTTCAACACCCTTATGACGTAAAGTGGGATTAACTGTGTATCACGATGCAAAATACTGTACTATAATACAGCTTTGTCATATGTCTTTTGTCTCGAGAAGGAAATGTGTTGCGATACCAGTCACTCGCTTGTACCATCGTCCTCCATTGCTGAGCAGTTGGAAATGTGAGTAGGTGGTGGGTGGGGGGTGGGTGAGGAGTACACAGGTCAGAAAGTGAGTCTCAGCACCTGGAGAAGTCATCATTGAGTCATTGGTAGATATATCATGGTCACTTTGCGCTAAGGGTAAGGTGACCAGATTTCTGAAATGAAAACCGGGGACATTTCCAGTTCGGCGGTCAATATATCATTAAAATATGCAATGTTATTATCTATGAAATAAAAAAGGGGGAAATTCCGGTGTCTTTAGTGCATCACCCTCTTCTTTTCACCATCTTCCACCGTCAATACTGCAATCACAAGAAAACTACACCACTATTCTAATCATTAATTTTATAATGAGTAGATTATTATTTCCCCTTATGTCTATTAACTTAACTGAAGCTTGACTGAACTCCTGCCTATCCCATCCAGTATCAAAGAATTGACCGATGTCCTAAGTGCTCTCCCTACGTTTAGCCTCCCTAACGTGCTGTTGTCCCTGCATAAAGAACAACACAGCAGCCTATAGCCTGGTAATCTAATCATATCACACATACCCAGGGGTTAAAGTGGGATTTGGCAGGTGTTGGAACCCTAAGATCTGGTGTAGCGGTGCAGCGGGGGAAAATGACTCACCTCATAATAATTATTGTTTATTTATTATTTATTTAAGACATTTGATGAACCACATAACGTCAACACATAGTGTACACAGTGTTTCCCACAGAATTAGATTCTATTTGTGGTGGTGGGGGGGGGGTGGGGGGCACCCACACTTTCTTAAATTAATTATTAAATAATACTATTATATATATAAGGTGCTCCACTGTAAATATTTAATTGCCAAGTACTTTGTGACAAATAACAATATATACAGCTCCATTGCTTCACGTTGTGTCAAACACATAACAAAATATATATACTGGCACAGAAGAATAGAAATGAGTCTTCTCTGCCCTGCTGCTACATCTCTCTCTGTTTGCTGTCAATCTCACCTGTTCTTCTGCTCTAGCTGGCTGCTGTGGGAGAGCCACGTCCGCTTCCTGATTGGGTCTTATCAGTCAGACGTATCCTTCCCTGGCGATGGATAGTGCTCCTGGTACCGCTGTAATATGTCGCTGTATTTGCTTTGCGACGACTCCCAATCTATACTCTCCGCCGCGTTTACCGCCTGATACTCGTTTGTTACTTTCAGTAACAGCTCCACCTCGTCGTCCGTCCAAACAAAGACATCTCTGCTCTTACTTTTCGCCATTGCTGTTCTTCATAATGATATTTTCTGCAACTAAGCAGAGCAGACAATCTGCTTCCTGTTTACATCGCACGCGCATGCCCAGTGTAGGTGAATGGTAACTTGATATGCGTTTTTAATGGACAGAGATAATTTCTGAAACGGTGCTATAACGCTTGTGTGGACCGAGATCGTTTTAGTTTCAAAACTCCGTTTTAAAACGAAAACGTATTACTGTGGCTGTAGAGGATGTTTGTTTAGCAATAAAAGGTATGTGTGACGTCCACTAATGTGTGGTCAGATTTGTGTTAGTGTATTTTTATTTTTATTGTATTTTCTTTTCATTTAAGTGAATATAATTTAAGAGAATGTTATAATGGGCATGCTAATATCCTGCCAGTAATATACTGCCACGTATATTGCACTTGCAATACTCACTCTTTAACAGTAGAGGACAGCACGAGACTGTGGTTTACCCGGAGATTGTCGTTAGGTATGTGACTCTCGGGTTTCTCCCAAAACTGCAGAGGACTCGGTAAAATGAAGCCACGTCTCCCTATTTAATATTTTCTTTCCTGTATTTCAGGAACAACTGTTATGTTGGTACTGCCACGCAGTACTTGTAACATATGCAATAAATTATTTTCATTAAACTGCACAAGTTGGTGGTGACTGGCCAGGAGGGAAAAACTGAAATTTAAGACATGATATATGAATGAACTTTGAAAAAAGGAAATTTGAGATTCATGTTGAGGTGAAAGTTGGAGGAAAGGAAATAAACTGCCCAGTAAAACAGCATTTGTAGAAGATTTACAGTGATATTGATTTTACAGCTTTACTTTGCATTTGGCTGTGCTTCCATGAATGTATAGGACCTATACTACAATAAAGAGCCATCTAATCGAATCTATACAGAGGCGCGATCCGATTGACGGCGAACTAATCAACCTAGCCCTGAACCCGAAATAACATAAGGTTAGGCCTACGTGAAAAAATAATAGTCGCTGTCCCCGTTCTGCCCGGTAGGCATAGGCTACGGTCCCTCTGGCTCATAGCCGGAATCAGGAGCTCTCCTCCTCGCTCCAGTCCACATCGCTCAAGTCTGAGACTTCTCCACTGTTTCAACAAGTGTTTGATTATAGTAATATGTACAAACAACGACATATCTTCAAACACTTGACTGATATCAAACATATCTCGGGTAGTACAACTCTATGATTCTTCGACTGGACTCCGCCCCCTGTGTTACTCCCTCAAAGGTCCCACTGGGAAACACATACTGCAACGTCCACCATCAGATTCCCCTTCACTCAGTTCATGAAACAATGCCAAAGCCTCTTTTACATTTAGAGTCATTTATATATAAATCGCAAAATACATTTGTGAATCGTGTTGTATTTATTTGTGAACATTGAGAGTTAACTGATCCCATAGAAAAACACTGCATTTTCATTTTAATATGGTCATAGAATGCCCATAGGACTATGTGAAAATGAAAATTGGATTATTGCATTTTCATTTTCATTTTTACTCAAATAACACGTACATATGTGGAAAATTATAATGCTTTTGTGGAATTACATTTTCATTTTCAAGTTTACATTATCATTTTAATTAAGTCCCCTATGGGCTTCCATACTTTATGGATATTATTCAGTATTTTGAACAATCATTAATGAGTTTGATGTTTTACAGAACATCTTTCATCCCATCCATCAAGTGTAGTGGCAAAAAAAAAAAAACGCCCACTCCCACACCCCACCCACACTGTGCATTCTTTCCTCAATTCTATTAGTGAAAAGTTATTCTTGCATAATTTATCAGAGAGTACATAGATCACTACATTATTATTGGACTTAATGTGATCTTGGTGTGAGGAGGCTGTCTTGTTGGATTGTCCCATCAAAAAACAATGATTTGTAGATTATGACATCATAGGTGTTTTGGAACTCCTAGATGTGGATTTTGATCATTGTACTTCTGCACCTGGACGAAGAACGACGCGGTTTAGGTAAGTCAGTGGTTTTCCTCTTTAATATAGCAAAGTGTTTGAGGTCCAAGTCAGACAGATGATTCACGTGTCTAGAAATTTGTTCAGGTCAAATTAAAATCCTACCGACCTGAACTTGGTAGTTAGGCGGATAGATAGTTAGGTAGGTAGATAGGTAACTGTTAACTCATGACTGTAGTAGGCTAAGCTGTCCTTTACTTGAAGTCTGTTGAAAAAAAATAATTTCAGACAGATAGATGACAAGTTAACATTGAGGGTTAACTGTTGTGTGAAGTGGATAGGAGCCTATTTAAAGGGATTGAAGTAACTCCTTCTTTTCTCTCTATTCTCTCATGTCTCCATCTTCCTCTCAGTTTTCCTCCATGGCGAAAGTGAAGGACAGTTCACCCCCCACTCCCCGCCTTTACCCCCCCTCCTCTCCCAGTCTCCTCTGATGGCTCCAGTAACTACAAGATAATGAACTATCTTGGAGAAGGGAGCAGTGGGCATGTGTCCCGAGCGCTGAAACTGGACACCAGTGACATTGTGGCCATAAAAGTAATAAAATATGACCATATGGCCAAAAAGGAGGTGGGCGACTGATTTACAAAAGATTGTGTTACATCTGCTCCTTTTTTGTGTGATCCACTTGAAAGTGGATGACATCACCATGTCATGTAAAACCTGTCATGTATCCCCAGGTGTCCATCATGAAAGAGCTCAGATGTTTGGACCCAGACAAGTGTCACATTGTGACATTTCATGACCACTTCCTGTTGAGCGGTCATACTTGTCTGGTGCTGGAGCTCTTGGACACCAGCTTGCAGGACTACATGATCCAGAGGGATTTCACCCCTCTGCACCTTAATGACATCAGGTTCATCATCCAACAGGTACAGATACCATCAGATAGAAAGTCAATTCAAAGCTTCAGAAATGTTCCACTGTGGTTCATAATAAAGTACCTACCTACCCCATACTCATATTCTATCACCGACTTTGTCCTTGCAGATGGACCACAGCACTGAAGGCCCTGATGAGCATTGGAGTGATCCATAGAGATGTTACATTAAACAACATCATGCTGCTGGATCACCTGAAAGAGCCCTTCAGGGTCAAGCTCATTGACTTTGGCTTGGCCGTTCTGCGGTCTGACAACCTCCTTCTTTTTTCAACTGATTTCTGCCATATTGTATTCTTATTCCTCAAAACATGACAATGGTTCTCATTTGGTGTGTTGCTGTTCTCCATACTCAGGTCTCCAGAAATGTCTGAGGCCATGGACATGTGGTCCCTGGGCCGTGTGATAACAGCCTTGTCCTCCGGCCAGCCACTCAGCTACTCTCTCCCTGGGCAGTATGACTATTACATGGTCAGTACCTTACTATAGCTGGACTCTCTGCTCCCTTTCTGCACTATTCCTGATCCATCTAGCACTGCTGCATCCACATACATTATGTTAAGGATGGCTGCGTCCAGATCTTGATTATTGATTGCAGTAGCTACTCTAAGACCAGCAGATGATGATCACAGCAGACAAGTAATAAAAACATGTGGAGTCCTGATAGTCTAGACTGATGTGATCCTGTGTTTTGACTTGAGGATGGCTTGAAAACATTCAAGTCATTCTACGTGTCGTACAAAGGCTGGAGGCTCAAGGTGTAACAGGTTCGATTGTTAGCTATATATACTACACCACCCTGAATAGAGGGGTGAGGGGCCTCTCAAGTTTGGCCCAATTCTATATCCAGGAGTCAGAACATCAGTGGCCAGAACACACTCAGAACAAGACAATGCCGAGGATATGAAAAATGTTTGTTTCTCATCATTTCCAAATGTAATCGAACCAGAACAACTGAGGACGGGGCTGAGGTTGATGACAGGAGGGAGTTTGATGACCTCCTGGAACAAATGCTGCAGATGGATGCCAGTCTGAGGATCACACCCAGCGAGGTCCTCACACATCCATTCTTAACAATGGGCCACCTCACCACCGGCTCCCACCACAGCTCTCAGTAAGTGTGTGTGTTTGTCTGTGTGGCGTGAGTCCTTATATTAATGCACATCGGTTATCAGACAAGGGTATGCGCTGTAGGTGAATGATTCATAAATTGAACAGCTGATTGATTGATTGGCATGCTTTGTCCAGTGGGAAGTCCCATGAGCATAACAGTGTGAGTTTGTCCTTTGGTAGCAGTGAGACTCCGCCCCCTGCCATCACCATGCAGAGAGACAGTGAGACTGTGGATGAAACAGCATCTCAGCCCAGCAGCAGCCAGAAGAGGACCGAGGTTGATGATTGGTAGGTGTTGGTCTATCCTTCTGTTGGCCTCTGTCTGTTTGCTGTTTTGGTACCTGAATGTACCTGAACAGCACATCTGAGGTAGCAGTATATGTTAACTGCATGTGTCCTCATTCACCAGCGATAGGTTAACCTCCACCAGAGCTGAGCCACGTATCATCTTGGTTCAGCCTAACCCAGATATGCTCTCTAACCAGAGGGACGTGGCGACTGAACAGGGCAGTTATTGGTAAGATGATTTCCTCCTCAACCCTCAGATGAGGGTGGAAGAGGAGGAAAATGGTCTAGTTAGACCTTAATGTGAGCAGACCAGGGAGTATGTGCATCCATGTGGGAAATTTGCAAGATTCCATGACAAAAAGCATTTGATGGAATAGAACGCTAAACGTGCAGTTTTTGATCACCAATAGCAGCCAACCAGAGATACAAATACTGCTCTTTCAAATGTGTACACCAATGGTAACTGTGTGTGTGTGTGTGTGTGTGTTTATGTGTTCAGCCCCCAGGCTGTCCTGGACAAGGTCTCCAGCTCTCAGGAGTCCCTCAGTGAAACACCCCTGTCCCCTGTGATAACTGAGGGCCCTCCATCGCTGGACACCACAGAGGTAGGAATCACTGCTTGCTCAATGTGAATTATATATTAGCAATATTGTACCGTTGAAAAATTGACTCAACCAGGAATGGATGGGATTATTGTTAATAACACTAATCATTCCTCACAGGTTGGAGCTCCAACAGTGAGCCCCGCTGTGGACTCTGCCACTGTGGCCTCCACTTTGGTTCCCCTGAGCAGCCCTGCTGCAGGCCCCGCCCCCACTCACTCCACATCTGGTAGGATATTCACCTCCACTTGTGTCTGAATTGTCAAGTCCTTCCACACTGTAGTTCATTCCATCAAGGTTGCTTGAGGCATTGACTGTCCTCTTTTGATTTTCAGAGGTCAGCAAGCCCAAGAAGAAGAAGAAGAAGGGAGTCCGACGCTTCTTCTCCAGGTTGCTGAGGGCACTGTGCTACTGCGGTGCGGCCAAGGAGTGAAGTTCACTATGAAGGTTTATTTCTAGCGGAACACCTGAGAACTACGCTCAGAAGATATTCACCCCATGTCAACAAGTCAGAAAAGACTGAATATCTGAATGAATGCAACAGCAGCTGCAAACTTGAAATATATGGGGTCAGCCCTATGTTCCTCAGCCCTATGTTCTCTCAGCCCTATGTTCTCTCAGCCCTATGTTCTCTCAGCATCAGAGCTGCTAACTCTAACCACACACCCCACCCCCCCCACCCACCCCCCACACATCCCCCTGAGCAGACATATTTCAAGTTTGCAGCTGCTGTTGTCATTCAAATATATACCCATACATATGTAAATCTTCTCTGACTTCACATTAAGAACAAGGTGGGTGAATATTGTGAGTGTAAAATCCATCATCAGGTTCTCAGGTGTTTCGCTAGAAAAAGCCTTCATAGTTCTCCCTGTGGGCGACACGGTGGCTCAGTGGTTAGCACTGTGGCCTCACAGCAGGAAGGACACGGTTCCTCTCTGTGTGGAGTCTGCATGTTCTCCCCGTGTTGGCGTGGGTTTCCTCCGGGTCCTCCGGTTTCCTCCCACAGTCCAAAGACATGCAGCTCAGGTGGATTGGAGACTCTAAATTGCCCGAAGACGTGAAAGTGATTGACAGTCGATCTGTGTTGGCCTTGTGACGGAGTGGTGACCTGTCCAGGGTCTTTCTGTCTTTCACTGCATAAATGAATGAGCACAAATAAACTCAAAAACAAATTCACTGTTGTCATTATTAGTTATTATTAGTTATATTATGAGTGTTTTAGCAGTACAATATATTCAATTGTATACTGCTAGATTGTATTCAGATATAGTTAGTAGAAGTGAAATGTTTCTTTCAAACAGCACACCGACATATAGACAGACTCTCTCCCTCAAACGTGCACATGCAACACACACACACACACACACACACACTTGTAGCCTACTTTGGTAACTGTCAGCCACACACGTTCAGTAATTCTGCCTTCTCTGCAAATTTTTAAATGTGTGCTGTAATTTGTTGTTCTGCACCATTCAAACTGAACAGGACCATACATTTTCAATAAAACAAAAATGTGTTATTATTTGAGAAGTATTGCTGTTCAAACCCTGCACTCTTTACACTGGATGCCCTCATAAAAATAACATTTAGTGGGAACAGTGAAAAACCTGAATGTTTCCTTCATTGCTGGGAATAATCATTCAACAAAGACCGCTTTTAAATCTTTTAATGTTTGAGTTGAGCATACAATCCACAAATTGTTCACTCAATTTTTCTTTAATTCACTACAAAACAATGTACAGTACAAAAATCTAAACCTATGCCTCATGGCTCTGTAACAGTAACACACAGGAAGAACGATTGCAGTTTCCGATGCTTTGTCACTGGTTCTGGCCAATCACCAACATTCACACGTTATTCCCGACATGAGGCGAGGCTGAGCTGCCCCGACTCTCTCCAGTCTGGTGGCAGGAAGTTGTGTCGGTTCTTTCTGGTCTTTCCCATCAATCTTCTACCGGCCCGTGGATCTGTGAACAGACGAGACATCAATGTCCACCTCCACACCTGTACCATTGCTGTTGTGACTGTACTGATATTTGCTGTTTTGACCGTATTTGCTTCTGTCTAATTGAAAAGAAAATATGGTGAAAGGAAAGTGGTGGAACAGATTTTGAACCAAATCACACAGTGACTCAACTGTTACCAATACTACTACATTGTTTTAATGCAGTTTCTAACTAGTATAATTCAGTCTTGCACTGCGTTACCATGTGGACTTATTTTCCTCATTTTCTGAAACGGTGCTATAACGCTCGTGTGGACCGAGATCGTTTTAGTTTTAAAACGAAAACGTATTATTGTGGAAGGAACGCCAGGCTGCAGCACACGAAAATGAACTCGCTTGACATTATTATGTATGAAACTGCCAATCAGATTTATTTACTTATTAATTGAAGTTGCCAGAACGCCGTTCCCACTTTAACCCCTGCACATACCCACTGACATGTAGATTTACAGACAAAAACGTTTTAGATAAATTATATTGACATCGGCTAATTTAAGCCTCCCTCTGTACTAACGGGCTGCTTTGCAATGTGTATTGCTACCTAGGCTAGCTTAAACTGAGTTTACCTCAACATATCTTTTGCAGTCATTTAAACCTCCGCCCGCGACTGAAAAGCTAGAATTCCACACAGTGCAGTGTGCCATAGTCGGCTTATTTTTTTACTGCCTTAAGACATGGATATGTGTGTGAGTGGTCTGATGATAACTGTGTAGAGTATTTTCTTTTTTGGCTCCGTGTTGTTCCATTTGGCTAGCTAAATCACAAAATCACATCACCGAACATCACATTCCGCACGCTGTGGTTGTGCCGAAGTGCGTAACTTGTTTTTTTTGTTTATTTTTGGTCGGGAGATTAACTCCTTTCCGGGAGTCAGGGAGTCCTTTCCGGGAGTCAGGGAGATTTGGCTCATTTCCGGGAGACTCCCGGACGTTCCGGGAGACGATGGTGCAGGCCGACTTTGTAAAAATTGGGTACCAACCGGTAGGCTCTGCTGCCCCGTCTTTCTTGCCACGTAAAATATTATTCCACTTTGCGGTCTGTTTTTAACACACAGTTAAAAACGGGGACATTTCCGGGGACAGCTCCAGCCAGGGACAGGCCACCAAAAATGGGGACTGTCCCCGGAAAACGGGGATGTCTGGTCACCCTAGCTAAGGGGCAGTACAAATCTTACTTATTTCACATTTAAATATGAGATAGAATTTGAATCATTTTATTAAAACTACTCCTACCCTCTGATTCATTTCCTTCATAATCGGGCTCACACGCTAAGCTAGTTTAGATGAGAAAAGGCAGGGGAATTTACTTTCTCTGTGTGGAAGCATTGCCACTGTTTTGTTTTCATCGAGCGGTTTGTTCATTCAGAAGCACAAAGGTGAAGCAACTGAGTTACCTCAATTTCTGAAGGTACAAGAGAACACAATCAGCTGTTTTGGAAGTGGAACGCAAAAGTAATCTAATGAATAGTATTAATTACCACTCCCAGGTAGTAAAAAGTCAAGTGATATTATTTTTAAGTAATAAGAAATATCCTAGCAAGCATTTAAAGGATGGTTCAACATCACAGTATGATTTTATAGCACAGTAAAAATTGAATTTTTTTTTAACTGGTATCAGAAAGATATTGAGCTTCTGATGTCACTAAATGATACAGGTAGCAGCTGCGGACGTCACTTCCATTTTGTCTCAATATCTACACAGGGGTTTTCAATGTCTGTACAGGACTTCATGTCAACAGATATGAACATGAAACATGAAAACACACCATGTCAGAGTCAATTCTTCACAGCACAGGGTGTTTTTAGTGGGCGTCATTAATAGTAAACCAAGCTAGCTCCTGAAGAGCATGATGATGATGATGAAACCTCAAATCAATGTTACAATAGCTGCTCCGCTTTAAGGAATTTTGTTGGTTTCTAGTTTAAAAAGAAACTTGTAAAAGTTTCAAAAGTCGTCTTTCTTGTTCCATAACTTTTGTTTTGTACATTTTCTGATCTTGACACAGATGGACTCATGATGAAGTGGTGTTGAACAGAACTTCCTTTTCAATTTCAGTCCATGACATCCTTCTCCATGCATTGTGTGTGTGCCCCTGAGACACACACACACACACACACACACACATTTCTTTCTTTGTGTGTGTTCCTGTCTGTTTGGATGAAGGTGTGACCTCTAGCTTTTCAAAAGAGAAAAGGGAGAATTAGAAGAAAGAGGAAGGATAGTGAGATGGATAGAGAGGTTGATGAATAGAGTGGTGTGGAAGAAAGTGTCTCGGCAAAAGAGAAGAGGAATGAGGTCATTATCTCTGTCCTCACCTGTGGCCTCCAGTCCACACACACACACACACACACACACACACACACACACAATCCACATTTCATCAACAACAACACCTCTGCCATTCCCTGGCTTTCAGACGTTCAACTGTTCTCTTTGACTCCCAATCTCTTCATCCGTCTCTCCTCTCTCTCTTCCTCCTCTTCCTCCTCTTCCTCCCATGTATCTGGCTTCTATTTCTTCTATTTCTTCTTCTCTCCCTCTCTCCTCTACTTTCTCCCAAGTCCACCTCTCTGTGTTTCTCCTGCTGGTTCTTCTCTGTTTCTCTCTCTCAGTCCCCATTACTCGTCCTGTATATTTTGGAGGTTTTAACCCCACCCCCCTCCCTCCCCTCTCTCCCCCATCTAGCCATCGCTTTCTCCATCTCAACCTTTCAGATGAATCCAACCATTATCACCATCATCACAGCCATTTTTCTTCGCCACACATCACTATTACAATCGCTCACGGCAATTCCCTTCCCTGCCCTATTACTGTTCAATTTTTGTCTCTTCCTCCCCTTCCCTCCCACCCTGTTCCCCCTCGTGAGCACGGTAGGCTGTAATCACATCCACCGACCCATGATCCCCCTTCTCCTCCTCTTCCTCCTCTTTTGTCTTCTCTCCCCCACCCTCTCTTTTGTGCGGCGGGTCACGCCTCCTGAGCCAGCGGAGCAGAGAAATTGCCTGTTATCGAGGGTCGATTTCTCATGCGCTTGTAAATTGCTTTGTATTGACACTCTGTCAGAGTGAGGTCGTCACACCGGCCCAGGCCACTCGCCACCCCACGGTCGCGCTGCTGAGCTGGGGGTGCTTCCACTGGGATAGTGGGGGTCATGAGAGGTTGCTGTGTGTGTGTAAGTGGTGGTTTGTGGGTGTACATGTTGTGTGCACGTGAGGGTGTTTCAGTGAGAGCGTGGGTGTGATGTTGACTGTATGTCGCACTTTGAGTTTGAGTATGTGTGTGTGTGTGTGCTTCAGTGACAGCATGTGATATTGCTGTATGTTGCCTCATATGTTTGAGTGTGCACCTAGCAGAGTCCTGAAATTGTGCTGGGATGAGGTGAGGCTTCCTTTCAGGCTCCGTGACCAGACCCCGCGGTCAGGAGATGAATGAAAATGACAATGCAACAGTAGCTGCCTTCTCTTTTTTCAGATCCCCGCTGGATTCTACTGGAGCCTCTGGTTGGTCGGCTTCAGGGAGACTCACGATTGTAATATCGAATGCCATCATTTATCATAATAGGACTGTATTTTATGAAAACCAAATTTGGGCCTCAGTTGCACACAAACTGTATATGCAAGGGATGAAAAGGGAGTGTTCCTCTGAACTCAGTACACACCATATATCTGGTTCATCGTTGCTCAGTTCTAGCCGGTGGGGTGAATGCTGTTGATGCCGCTGACTTCTACACAGTTCTCATTCACTGGTTTCCAGTATCAAACAATGATTGACTCCATGGTGACCTCTAGCAGAGCTGACGAGACATTACATCATTATCACTTCTTCACTCAATTGATTCGTTTCTCAATTTGTTGATCACAATTTACTAAAAAGATTTACTCCAAATGAACAGAGTTCAGTAATACCTGCAGCTTCATTTTCTTCTGGCTTCATTGCATCTCTCTCTCTTTTTCTCTCTCGTTTTCCCTTGGCCCTCATCCTCGTCTTTGTGTTTCTCTTTGTGCCTGTCTCTTTCTCGTCCCTCCCTTTCTCACCCGTTACCAGTCTTAAATCTCTCACCTCTCCACTTGTTTTTTGATTCACATTACTCTGCTCTTTCATCTCTCCCACCTTTCATACCTCCTACCATTTCTCCGTCTCTCTAAGTTTCCTCCTCGTTTTCTCTTTTGTTGTTAGACAAAGCCCTACGCCACAACACTGACATTTAACACCTCGGCTCTGTGTGGGTGTTTTGAACATGATGTGAGTTTTGCCTGCTAATCAGGGAACTAATGCATGTATCTTTTCTTTGAGTTACCTGCAACATCTTCCACGCTATTCTTGTTTACGCGCCATCTCTGTGTGTGCCATTCTTCAATAAGGCCCAATATAGTATCAAAAGGCGTGTTATGAATAGAGCACTGTCTCCATGTGTAGCATCGCTGCTACACAGGTAGAAACTGTGCAGCGATGGGGGTGTACGGTGTGAGATGAAAACACCTGGTAGTGTTTGTGACTGTCGATAAACGGCGGACGCTGGGATTTTTATACCATCTTCTTTCAAGTGCTCACCCCATACGGTTTGCTTTAAAATCTATCTCTGGCTTGGAAGAAAATAAATAAATAACCAAACACATTCAAAGAATCAGTGTCTCAGAGAAGGTACGGATAGGGTAAGGATAAAGCTAGTAGCCTACTATCACTCCACAAAACGTGGTGTATTCCTTTAGTAGAAATATGGACAGAACAGCAAAAGCACTACTGGTTTTTATTTCAGATAGACTTACTCTTTCAGATCCAAGCGAACCAAAAGGATCGGGTCCTGGATGGGTGCGTGGCAGCAGACATATATTCATGTTTCTCTGCAGCCATCGGCTCCATCGGTGCATCCCTGGCAAGCTGTGCCAGTGTCTGTGTTTGACACCCACTCTCCTGGTCGGGTGGCACAATCTAGACCGCACTGGCAACAGATCTCGCGCCAGGCTTTTTTTTTCTTGGTGAAAAGACGAGGGAACAAGAGGACGGTTAAAACGCACATAGAGATAGAAGAGGAAAGAAGGTGGCAAGGATAGATAGAGAACTATGAAAGGAATGAAAGAAGAGGATGAAACAGGAGAGGACACATGGGAGTCTGGACAGGGAGAGAGAGAGAGAGAGAGAGAGAGGCAATGAGAGGAAGCCAACAGTGGTGTTGAAAAAGAAAACAGGGAAAGAGTGAGTCCAGATGTGGTGTGAAAACGGCAGAGAGGAAAAGGCAGAGACTGATAAATTGGTAGAGAAATGAGACTCTCTTTCTTCCTTCTGTCCCCTCCAATGTAGAGCCAAGCCAACTGGCAGACGTCTGCTCCTCCACCCCGTCCCTTCCCACCTGCTCCCCCTCCCTCTATCCTCCCTCTATCCTCCTCCTGTCCTGTAAGGCAAACAGCTGCTCATCCACTCCTTAAGCATTAAGACTCATCTGCCATGAGGGTGTCCTGGCTCTAGACTGCACAACTAGCTTGTCTCCTATCATGTTACAGCTGCACTAGGCAAGATTGTTGTGTGAAAATACACCCGTCAGTCTAAAACAGAATTGGGGCTGCAACAGCGAAGAGCGTCCCATCCCGCAAATTGAAACCCCGTGGATTCACCCTGTTTGCTCAGATTGCTCAGGAAGTGACAAATTGAAACTTAAGAGCAACATACAAAACTTTCACCTGAACAGCAGCAGGCGAGTGCTCCGTTGAGAGAAAGCTGGACTTATCAACAATTGTTAAACCTCCTGCCAAAATATTTCCATCTCCACCCCTAACAGTCACTGTAGGTGTTAGTGGTTTACTGATGCCATATGACATGATTTCTGGGTAATGAAGTACTTCAATCTTTCAAAAACTTCAAACAGTCACCTCTTGTTTCAAGGGTTGTTTCGGTAATTCACACAACAGATTCTAGGTCGCTGCACAGCGATGAGGAACGTTTGCCTTTCTGTGCTGGAGAAATCAGGTCTGTCTGACATTTCATTACTTTTGGGAAAACAAAAATCTTTAGACCAAGATCCGTAGTCCTTTTATAATTCCATGTCTGGGGTCATTCTCGAATTGGTTTGAGAGGAGAGGGCTACCGCTGGAGATCTGAAGCAAATTCTGGATGGCTCTTTATCCTGTTCAGATGAGAGTATGCAGTATGTGAATGCAGTTCGCCCTGGGCTGCTGAAAAAAATATAGATATTATGGAAGATTGGAAAAGTACAATACTGCTACTTTAAAAGGTCAAAGACTTCATCTGCAATAGGCTACAAGCTCCATTCGATCTCTCTCTGTGTGTGTGTGTGTGTGTGTGTGCATGAGAGAGAGAGAGAGAGAGAGAGAGAGAGAGGCTGTTGAAAGTGTGTAAGTGCTGTCATTATTCACCCTCCACAGCAGCGTGTGCACTGTTCAGCGGCTTCTCGTTATATGTAGGTATTATATAATGCAAGTTGTATTTTTTAACAGAGAGACGGAGAGTGAGCAAAGAGGAAAAAACCCCCCCCCCCACCAAGTCCAAGTGAGTGAATGATGCAAAGGAGAGGTTGTGTGAGGACAATGATGAAGTACACCCAAGTGGGACATGCTCTAGGAGACAGGGAGAGAATGAAACAGAAATGAATCGCCTTACTTTGTCTAGGTTGTTCATATTGACTGAACAAGGCCCCGCGTCTCAGCTCCGTCTCAGCCTGGGTCCTTTTAAAGTGTCTGGGTTAAGTATGCAAGGTGTCGCCACCGCTGTGATGCCACCAAGGCCACCCAGCATGGGATGAACAAGAGGACCAAAGTGTGATGAGAGGGCGTCAAGTCATTATTGTGTGCCCCAGCTCTCCCTTGTGAAAGTAAATTTTAGCGAAGAGTGGTAGAATTTATCATTTATCATCTATTAGTTATTTTGTGACTGTTGTATTGATACCATGCTGTCCCCTGTGACAGACATGTAACAAGTGTGCTGTGAACATGTTCCTAAGTTTAGCATAACCAGCTAGTCAGGCCTTTTAAGGAAGTTAGAAATGTGACCTTGACTAGTCCACTAGTGCATGAAAATAGTCTATAGGATGAACCATATGGTCTTAGCATGGAGGACCAATCATGAGAGATTTCAAAGAGTTCTGAGTGCTTCATAAGCAATTTTCCACGACACCCTCACTCACCCTTGTGATAAATACAGTATAGCACTAGAATCTGAAATCTGTCTGGAACTGAACAAGTAAGATTGTAATGATGGTTTTGTCATATGATGCCAACATCACTATGACTTGACCTGAGATCAGCGCTAATGAACTGGGATACATGATAAATGAAAATCCTGCTGTTTAACTGAAGGATAAAATCACTGTTTATATGCACACAATAATGTAATCATGACCTTACTTTGATTTTGAGAATGCTTTGATGAAGTTTAACAAGCATCGCAAAAGAGGCTTTGATAATATTCAGATGTCCATGCATGGTTGGATGTAAACAACAGCTCAAGGGCAGGTGTTGCAACTCGTAAAACGTACGATGGACAAGCTTATCTGCAGTGTGGCGCAAGGACCCGGCCAGGGGCGGCAGGACGGCAGGACGGCCTGGCGGTTAGTGAGGTCGTCCCTCAACCTGGAAGCGGTGATCGATCCCTTGTGCATCCGTAAGTGTCCTTGAGCGAGAGGATTGAGCCCCACCTGGTCCTGTCGTACTAGCCGGATGACCCTGCATCCCAACCAGACGGCAAAAACAGAATGTCCCCCTCGGGTGAGGAAAAACGATGTATCAAATCAAAAAAGTGTATTTCCAAAAAACTGTGACTAGTGTTGCAGTACGCTCCATGCCTTGATTACAGTAATGTAGTATTACTATAATCTTAACCAAAACATCATAATTAGCTGAAGGTCTTTACGTGACCCATATCACACATGAATTGTTATTCTCCCTGTGGTGTGCATGTAAAAATAGCCAGTTTCAGACATCGGCACTATACTCATTCACTGAGGGTGTTCACGATAAAACAACAGATATGACTATGATGATGACAGACTGATGTTTGTGTTCCCGTTCTTCTCATTTGGCGGGTTGCAAGACTTGATGTTTGGTGAAAATAGGGGTTATGGTCACTTTATTTAGTACATCACATATTGATACACATACACACATAGAGACAAATATAACCTGACCAAATGAGGAGATAGAGGAAAAGTTGGAGGTCACTTTGCACCAAAGTTTTGGTGTCCTGAACAACAACATCTGTCCACTCTGCCCTGTTTGCATAGCAGCACATTGAAATTCAAAGGATGAGTTTCCTTCATTAGCAGAAATGACTAATTAGCAGTGTTTTTATTGATCAAATTCATCTAGAATTCTCATGATACTACAAGCCTTTAGTCTGGCTGACCTTATAAACCGCCCATCGACCAGGGGTCACAAGTTCTTTCACTTGAATTACCAGATAGCAATAATAAAGTGTTTTAGTACGCACACACATATACGACAAATTTACAATAATTTACGGAAACATTCGTGAATGAGGCCCAATGTGTTTGACCAACTTGTTATGGTATTCTATGTGTTTCAAAGCAATGGCAGATCAAAACTGCACTCTGGTCAAGCCTGTCACCTGTTGAGACATAAATGAGTCATCATGAGTCATTCATTGGCATTTTATCCCTCGTGATGTTTTTTTATACACACATGAATATAGTGCATGCAGTTTCACCATCACTGCTTCAACAGTTTCCATCCAGCTGTCAAGCACATTTTAGGAGAACTTTTGAAAGGTTGCGAAAATGTTGCTGAGTTGAAGTCACAATATTCACATATTGGTGAATGTAGAAGCTACATCAGAAAAATAATCCTAAAAACCTTTTGGTGATCTTTTATTAAAATGTGTCATTTCAATTCAGCCTAATTCAATACATGATAATATAAAATTCTTCTGAAAGTGAAATTCATGTCTGTCTAGACCAATGAAGCCATGTCGTCTTTGTTCACACAAAATCAGGAAACATAATAATCACTAGACAACACACTGTGCTACTGATGCTGATTTGGCTGCTTATACTCTTACAATATCAGCCAATGTGGAGTGTCCCAAAGCATGACTTCAGGTGGGCACACACACACACACACACACACACACACACACACACACACACACACACACACACACACACACACACACACACACACACACACACACACACACACACACTATTTATTTATATTTTCATTGCTTATGGATGCGGAAAGAGGGTGCAGGGGGAGAGAGAGAGGTGGCGGGTCGCCATGTTCCTGAACAGGTTGGTGATGATCAGAGTCTTGGGGGCCAGTGTTAATGACTTATTCATGGCCCTTCTGGCCCCTCGTGGCCCTCGGGAATACTGCAAACAGATGCAAGAGGGAAGGAGAGAAGGATAGGGAGGAGGAAATATGTGGGGAAAGGAGAAACAATGCGTTATGACAGTGGTGGAGGAACCGGGGGCTCTCGAGCGATGCAGGGAGGGAGGGGTAAGCTTAGCATATAAACAGAGAGGCAAACTACCCACACAGCTGTGCACTCCCTCCTGAATGGAAGGTATACTGCATGTGTAGATGTCAGGTGTAAGTGCCCGCATCACCACCACATGCACAGAAAGCTTTAACTAGTCCAGATGACATGACAAGACAATTAGCAGTAGAAATGCTGCCTGATAGCACGCTGGACTAAATTGGAGTTTTTGCAGTGCACGGCTATGCAGAAGCACTACTTCAAAGATCAACACTGACAATTTAATGTGTCTAATGTTGCCTCAATAAAACATGACCCTAAAATAGTTATTACTCATCTCACTAGTTGTTTCATCCAGGCCTGGCTAAGGAAGGGAGGCATTTTGAAATATTGATGAAAAAATACTTTTTATCCTTTTCCTCCCTCTCAGTATAACCGAGAGACAGCTACTTTTTCACAATGTTAAAACTCATCATGTTTGAGGTCCAGCTGCTTCCTCAACTCTCCATAGAATTAGAAACCTTTTGTTGTTTTTGCATGTTTTGTTCAAAAACTTGTTTACAAGTTTCTGATACCTCAGGTTGTTTATCTGATCCGTCTGAAATCTCTGTCTTAATCAGAGTTGTGTTCAAAAGGTAAGATAAGGGCTCGGCAAATCCTTTTTAACCCACCAGCGACACACTTCACAGCGGATTACAATGTGTCTTGTGTTGCTGGCAGAAAAGAAAGTAGCAGCCTTGTCTTGATGGAGTGGCGGATATCCACAAAGAATTGTTGGTCTTTGTTCTTCGCTGAAACGTGCCTCAAAATTCATGAAACGTTTGACAACATTTTGAATGCCAAATGTATTTTTTTTGTTGAGTGACAGAAGGTGAAACTTTCCCAGCAACATCTCCATAATTTAAGAATGATATTGTTCTATTTTTGATCTAATCTTAAATATAATCTGGTTCATTGTTTGCGGTAGAGTGCTCCCTCTTTTGGACAGGTTTAGTTTCCGTATCCCTTATCCTGTGTATTTGGAGTGACGTGCACCGAATGTGCTTTATGCCCACATAATTCATGCATTTCTCATACTACTTCACTTTACCAGCAATATGCCATTTCCTGTCTCCTCTAAGGCGTGCAAAGGCCTTGTTGTTACACACTCATTGATCAATTTAAGCTGCTCTCAGCCACAGCGAGAACCGTTTAAATTGATGGAGAAAGATGGCCTGTGATAGTGCTTATATACACACACACACACACACACACACACAAACTACAGAGCTACACACACACATGAACACAGTATAATATTATGGCATTGCATATCAGTATAATACAAAATAGTATAAAATAAGAAATGAAGCTATTTCATAGACACTGAGGGGTGAAATCACACTCCACACACACTCCTCACATTCCTATCGCTGCAGCAACTTTGATGCAAATCCTTAAAAGGGCAGAACTGCTGGCTAAGCTGTGCATCGCCATGGCAATGCGGACTGGGAGAAATCCATTTTTCATAGACAGGCCATGTCGGTTGGGCAACTCAGAGAGCAGTGCATGTGAAATCAAGAGAAAGGAGAGCCAAGGGGGGAACCAAACAAGCTAGAACAGCCAAAAGGCTGAGAGGAAAAAGCTCCAAAATGATGCTTGAGGAGGTTGTACAGGTTGAGAACTCTATAACTCTGTTTCAGATGATGAGAGGACAGTTTGGGTACGACTCGCACACATTATAATCTCAGTTAAGATGTGTAATATTGCTCTACGTCACCCCAATGTCACTTATAACATCAGATACAGACAATAGGTGACAATTTAAACATCCACGTTTTTTTTTACCTCACTCACTGACCCAGATAGCACAACCACCCTATCATACACACACACACACACACACACACACCTCTCAACACCTCCCCCCGCCCCCAACACTCGCCACACGTAAACACACACACACACACACACACACCATCGTAGCTGTTAACACCTGCTTATATACACATTAGTTTTGCATGGGTACCTGTGCAATGACTGTAATCCATCATTGGTTGTACCACCCTGGTATCATAGCAGAGCTGAACACAGGCCTGCAGATGTTGGGCAAGCTGCCAGGGCCGGGGAGGAAAAGACAATCAACACAATCTTCCCCCGTTGCTTAACAAATGTTGCTCCCTCCCTTACACACATAATCAAACACTCAAAGACACATGCGCATCGCAAGCGTGCACAAACATGAGTAAGCGCACACACACACACACACACACACACACACACACACACACAAACGTGACACACACAAGCGTAGTGTACACACAGGCTGACAATCACAGGCGCGTCTTCATTATCCATTGTTAATTTGCTCTGTAATGATGCTAGGTTGCTTTCCATTATAAATTAGCCAAGATTAGTTGGAACTATTTCCAACCCCATTAGTTGCCAAACAGCCTAATTTCTCAGGCAACTTGAGATATGAAAAAGCGCTTTTGACAGAATTTTGACTTTACACTGTAATGAAGCAGATGGTGAAGATATTTTCATTGTTTTTGGTTTTTTTGGCGTGTTTGTGCTGATGACAATGATGACTCAAACTACAGTTGTGTGATAGTAACAGTTATAAAATATGAAAATATGATCCATACTAATTTATAAGCAATGTAAGGAAGTCATGAATATAATAAGACAACCAAACAGGCTGATCATGAAGATGTCAGGTGGTGTGAATGATGGATCTACAGGAGACAGAAATAGGGCTTGCCATCTCTCAGGCATTTCCATACATAAAAGCCCAAAATATAAGTACCACCTGATGCGCAGATCAAATGATGGCCTCATGCACAGCGTATTCACACTGAAATCAAAAGGCATGTACAGTTTTAATTGGTCTCAGTGCTCTCACTCTTCCCTCTGTCTCACCAATTCCCCATCTCTTTCTCTCACATGCATGTATGCATGTGTGCAGGCTCACATAAGTGAGAGAGCGCACACACACACACACACACACACACACACACACACACACACACCCCCCAAGATTTGTATCACCACCCACCAACAAACTGGCACCAGCACATCTCATGCCTACTCACACATATACTCACACACATATACACACTTCTGTCACAATCGTTTGTATGCAAAGGGGTTGGCGATGAGGGGTTGCTATGGTTGCTGTTACTAGGGCAATGTGACAACAGGCAGCAATTTCCTATGTTCCTTTACTTCTTTTTTTGCAGCAACGTAAAAGTGTCAAGCGCAAAAGCACAATCAAAGAGACGTGGCAAAGGATTTTGGGTCATTTCGTGGCCAGACACGCGTGGCACACCTGCGACACAATTGGAAACAGGCTTGGATTAGCAGGAATACATACCCAGCCTCAGTGTCCGCCCGCAGGCTCATCGTTCCCAGTCAGACCACGAGGGCCGTGGGCTGACTCATTGCAAAAACAAAAGTTGTGCCAGAGGTCTTTGCGCCCTCTATCCACCCAGTCTGCATTTCAGACGACTTTTGCTGAGGGAATTACTCAAAATGTAAGTATGGTAACAGGTTTTATTGATAGCCCACGCCAGCCTCTCTCTTTAATGAGCCAAACCAAGGCTGACAGATCAAAATCATGTGATCATCAAGCCCAAAAAGACGTTGCGTGTAAGTAGCATAGCGTTGCATGTTGCCTAAGCTGTACACAAACTAGCTTTGTAAAACTATCTTGCCTATATTTACGGTTGTTGTTGTCTGGTGCATCTTGTTGCAATGAAAAAGTGCAAAATCAAACCAAATGCTGCAACTGTCAATAGCATGGAGCTGTAGTGTCCCAAGAGCAAAGCAACATGCCATGTACTTCATGATGCCAGCAGTGCTGTCCCATTTGCCCCCTTTATACGCACTCAACCCTTGATGACCCATGCTCCCCTGAAAATACATCTCTGAAGTCAGCAAGGGCTCAGTTCTTGAATCCAATGGGTGCAGTTTGGGATCGGTAGCTGTGGTGTGTCTGGCTTCAATCAGATCACCTCTTTTGCTTCCCTTTCAAAGCAGTGCGCTCTCTCAGCGGCTCTGCCACAAAAGCTTCTCCCAAGACTAAACTGATGTCCTTGTGACACCAGTTAATATACAGCCTAGTTAAGCAATCAGGAAGACTTTATGAAGATAAAAAATGTATGGCAATGTTGAAATTGTCTTCGGTGTTCTCCATGCATCATGGCACAGACAGTTCTATGTTGGGTGACAATCATTCACATCACAGCCACGTGTGTATAGTTAAAATGAAAAATGTTGCATCTTATTGTTTCTCGCTTGAGGGATTTATATCAAATCGGCCAACATATCATCCACAAAACAGGTTGTCAAGCTGTTGAATTAGTGCCTGGAGAAAAAGAATGAATCATTTTGAACAAGTCATTCTCGAGCTCGAAACATACCAAGTCTGTACTGGTACAGCTAAATCAAACCTCCCACTCTGACTTTCCCATCAAAGCTCATTGAATTAGTCAGACAGCAGCTCTGTCCAGCTAGTCACCTTTCCCCCCCGCCCACTCAAGCCAAGCTCTCTCGAGCTGCAGACAAATGAGACAAATGGCCTCTGTAAACTATCAAAAGTACAGGCTACAGTGAGCCACAGAACCACTGGCAATGATCAGCTGTCACAAATTCAATCTGAGGGCAGATTCCCAGCACAGATCAGGATTCACACAAAACGCTCACCTTTAATTATTAACTGAAAAACAACTTTAACTTATCTTCCGTAATCAAAGGTTTAGGGAGAGCTTTGGGCAGCCTCTCTGGATCGTCTCTCCTCGTCGCAGAATCCACTCTTTAAGTCTTTTTCCTTTCAATCAGCTCCCACCTGGATGACTGTAATTCCCCTCAGCTGGGGCAAGATGGCCGACTGGCCTGGGAAATGTGGGGTTTGTCTGCTGGGAAATGTAGTCTTTTCGCACAGTTTTCTTGTGGCAGATACCCCAGTTCGCCACATATCCCCCCCTCAGCTCAGTACGCCTGATGAAAATGTCACTTTACCGGCACAAAGCAGCACCATCTGCCATGCGCCATCAAAGAAAATAGAGCCCATAGAGTTGAAGAGACAATAAGACAACACAAGGCAGCACACTGCCACAAACCAAAAAAATGGGACTCAGACTGCAGGGACAAATAGGGATGGAAATAAGAACACACACACACACACACACACACACACACACACACACACACACACACAAACAATTTTGGGAGAGGGGAGAAAAACATTTGATACAGAGCCAACATGAAGGGCTCAGCTCTGTAATTGCCTCCATGAGATTTGTTAGTATGCATGTGTGTGTGTGTGTGTGTGTGTGTTTGAGGTAAAGTGAGTTAGTGCGGATGCTCTGGGCTGGTGTGTGTGTGTGTGTGTGTGTGTGTGTGTGTGTGTGTCTGGAGCAGATAACACTGACAGCTTAAGGTCATGAAGAAGGGAAGGGCACATCTAAAGACAGCATCTCTTTGATCCCAACCCAAGGAATGTGTGACGGTGTGTGTGAGTGCATGTGCATTTGTATGTTTGTGTGTGTTTGTGCAAAGAGGAGATGGATGGTGGAGTCAGCATGCTGTGTGTGTGGGTGTGTTTACGTGGTTCAGCATGCAGGTATGTGCATGTTTAATGCATGAGCATGTCTCTATTATATGCTTGTGTGTGTGTGTGTGTGTGTGTGTGTGTGTGCGTGTGAGATACGCCATCCTTGCTTTAAGCTTTTCTCAACTTTTGTCAGATTCCACTGTGTGAGCATATACGCATGCGTGTGTGTGTGTGTGTGTTTGTGCATGTGGCACGTGCACATGTGTCAGGATAAGGCAAAGGCTGTGCCTAATTGGGTGAAGTCCCAGGGTTGCAGAGTGCCATGCGTGTCACACCATCTCTCCCTCTTTTCTTCTCTTCGTGTGTGCAGTTATTACGTGCTGCATGTGCCTGCTGATTCTCATGCTGCAGGTGTGTGCCGAGATTAAGCCGAATCTCTCTCACACAACATGACACTGGCATGAAACAGAACAGGGAGAGGCACGGCGCTTACATCCTGTAATGCCACATGCCTTTACCTAGACATCGTTATTAATAGACTTAAATGATTCATGAGTATCCATACATGTTATAAACATACAGTTCAAACCCAAACACACAGTAGCTGGCATAATGCAAGGCAATCAAGACATTGTCTGTGGACAATCTCCTAATGGAGTGTTTGACTAATTGCCTGAATCTATCCATGAACTGTCTTGGCCCCCTCGGCTTCTCAATCACTCCTTAATTGGCTATTGTTCTGTTACTACCAGTTCTCCTGGGCAGAACCATCTGCCAACGGCAACAGGTGAGTGGTGAGAGACTTAGTGTGTGTGTGTGTGTGCATGTGTGTGTGTTTCTACATCTGTCTTAAGGTCTGTACATATTTGTCTGTATTTGTCTCAGCACAGAATGCATGTATGTATATGTCTGTATGTTTATTGAGTGTTCTGTATTGGCACTTTTATTTCTTAGTTTTTTGTCAATGTGTGTACAACAAGCTGCACTTGGGACATCAAATGTACACAGATTATTTGTACCATCACCGTTTCCCATTTCCACTCGATATCAGGTAAAGATGAGGGAAGAAAAAGAGAAAAAGAGAAAATGGGAAGGATCAGCAGAAGGGAGAAGAGAGACCTGTATCATTCATCAGCAGTGCAACAGTGCATGAACCGTGCCGGCGACGGTATTATTTTAACTCTCCCTCTCATTTACCTTATTATCTGCTTATCTATGGGCATCATTATGGTGGATGCAGCCTGTGTGATGAATGGCCTTTTTGATTAAGGATGCATGAATCCTTTGGCTCACCATACGGAGCTCGCCTCATGTTTGCAACCTCAAACAGTCTGCATGGTAATACTGCATAGTAATAGTGTGATCTCTAACCCTCTGGAGTCATTATTTGGAGAATTTTAACATAATGTTTTCACTTTATTGCAATGGCTTCTTCTCATAATTAAAGCATTAATAGGTCAACTTTCTTTCCCTTGCAATTTTGGCATTGTTTTGCATACTGTTTTTGTCAGATTTTTGTTTCAGGACAAAGGTATGTTTTGGTAGATTGAGCTAATGTTGCTTTCCTGGTATACTGTATTTTTTAATAACTGAGGACAATCAGGGCGAGTGAATGCGTCGGATTGCTTGGAAACTGCTGCTCAGTCAGTGTTGAATGTTACAGGCAAGAAAAAATGTGCTGATATGATCAGATTGAGACGAGGATCTGGATCTAGTAATCAGCCAGCCAGCAGCTATATTGATGCCACATGTGCCTCTCACCAGGAAATGACTCAGCGGTCGGTCTCCCCAACTTCCTGTGAGTGCTTTGTAGTCTCACTTGAAACACTTTTCCATTTTTGGATGAAAGTGAACATTTGCTCACCGTATGATGGTGTCCAACAGTGGTCACCGTCTTTTCACTGTTCTTTATCCCTACTGTAAATCTAATGTTCATTTATTTGAGATTCTACTGTGCATCAACTGAGAGAAAACTTTCAAAATGAGAAGAATATGTGGTGGGAATAATGAAAAGGAATGCTTGTCCATTGGGGATGTTTCAGGCAATGGAGTGGAGCTGAAACATCCCCAATGGACCGTCTTTATTACAACATGGGGAATGGGGAGTTGGTGCAACAGTAGAACAAGTGAACTGATTTGGAGAGGCGCTTAGTTGTTGATATACACAATGAGAAGTGCAATGACCGGATCATAAAATTGGATGTGGTTTTGAGAGTTGTGTGTAATAGTGGAAGTATAGTAGTAGACTAGCAGAATATAAGGATTGCTATCTTTATGAACATGGTTGAGTGTTTGGAATCATAATTTGTACACATGAGATTTTCTATGTGATTTTACACAGAATGTTGATCTCGATTTGGCATATTGTGGAACAACAAATAGTCCCAGCTTGTGCAATATGCAGTCTCTGGCACACAGAGGCTCTGATAGCAACACACTCTACGTTCATTTTTAGTAGTGTAAGTCAGTGCTGCCTTCAGTCCACCCTAGCGCTGATATCAATCCAATAGAAAGCCTTCCTGACCCCCACAGGCTGTCCAGCTAACTTTAATAACTGATGGGCCTGGGATAAACGGAGGCTAACACAGTCTATTTAGCGAATCACTTTGCTCAGCCTCTTTCAATGTGAGTCAGTTTGGTACTGTAACAGGCATGCTGCGTTTCTGACAGGCTACAGATGATGTGCTGGAGAGAGGCCCTGCTCACTAGCCTGACTGTAATGAGCGCTAGCCGCTAATTAGCTTGTTGCTGGATGCCAGATATGGCTGGAGCTAAAGCCCCGTCATTGGAGCAGTGCAGCGAGGAGAAGAGAGAGCTACTCTAATGAGCTCTCAGTGGTGTGTTTACTGTTAAAGAAAGTCATGGCTCTACTCTGTGTCTCCCTTCATACGGTGCATGCACACACAGGCATACGCACACACTCTTGGATCTCTTGGAACAGTCATACACACACAAATAGTTCACACAACCCGCACTCTATAATCTATAATCATAATGCACACAGATGCATGCAGATGCACACACACACTACACAAAAACACCTCACCGATTCTCTCCTCAGTGTTTGCCAGTGACGAGGGTCCAATTAATGTGGCTCTGCTACATCTTTTCATCATATCTGCAACAAGCAATCAGCAGTCAGACATGATAGACTTGATGTATGATGCAATAGTTAGCTGTGGACGGCTACTCCACAGCAACGCAAAAGCCTTTTGGTCAATAGGACTAGTTGCATTTTCTTTTTTCCTCATTTGTCCATTTAAAGAAGCTGTGTTTCTTAACAAGGGCAGATATACTGCTTTAAAGGACAGAGGAACAGCTTTGTTTACCTTCTCCTTAAAGATTGATCACCTTAAGGGTTGAGGGATTCCAGTGTCACCAAGCAGGCAATTACCTCTGGTGTGTGTGTGTATGTGGCTACTTTTAACCGCGCTGTGGGCCAATCGCCAAGCATTCGCACAAACACATACACATGCACATCATGTAGAGCATGTGTGAGTCAGTGTGTGTTCGGTATGCGCTACCATGAGTCAAAGACAGCAATAAGCTAGAGGACGTTTGCCCAGCAGTGACAGGAGTGGAGCGAGTGGTCGGGAGGTGGTCCCCCTACGGTTCATTAAGAACACAGGCCTGACAGAGCAACCTCATTCAGGATGGATGAGCTTACCACGCACATGCACAAACACACAATACATGGGCCCGCCATGACTATTGAACTTTTGATATTTTGCTGTCAAGAGGCGCTCCTCTAATGAAAAACAAATACTTTGAATCTGTCTGGTGATGCTATTTGTCCAGGCTGCTGAATCGCTGCAAAGGGCAAACAGTTTGTGTGTGCAGTTACAGCAAACCTTCTGCCTTGGTAATCGAAGACTTGAAAAGTTCAGAAAGTCTAGACCAAAGCGCAATCAAAATATGAAACACACACACACACACACACACCGAAATATGTCAAATTTGCAGTTTAAATGGGTTTTAATTGCAGGGATCAGGGATCTCCAACAATTTACCCAGCCAATAGAGTGTATTTTCAAATTGCATCATTGCACTCATTCAATTAGCTGCCAGTGTGAGAGGGATCAACCTGCTGTGGTGAGAAATATAAGGGTACTCTTTGTTTTGTTCACTTTGTGGCATGGCATGTACCGCTTATAGACGGTGAGTATGTGAGTGATGTTATAGCACCTCATATTATCAAAGAAAAAAACATCAACCGCAACCTTGTATTTGAGTTTGAGTATTTAATAAACTCTCAAGACATACATTTAATTTCTGACAACAGAGAACCCTTACAATTCAAACTCCTCATATAGACCATCATTGACTCCTACAATACCTGAGATACTTTGGCCAGTTTCACCTCTGCTTCCTCTCCAAAGTCTTTTGTGTTGTTGTCTTTTATTGATGCACTCACCCTCCACATTTATTTCCTTCCTGTGGTGTCCCCGGGTGAGCTGGGAACAGATAACAGTCCTCAGTTATTCATGGGGCTGTCGGACACGGTGACTGGTGACTTCCAAGGGTCGCCGCAGGACATGAAAACGGTCGGCGAGTCTCACAGAGCAAAGTGGACTCAAGCAGGTGAAATCAGAAAACTGAGAAAAACCTGTAATGCTTTCCTGGTCAAAAAAAAATAAAAAGAAATGTTCTCCTGCGACGTGATGCATTTTGGTCAAAGGTCATGCACAGCGGACACCATTACATGGGTCAGACATCAAATATTAATTCTCAGCACCACATTTATGTTGTCTTCGGTAATGACCATCTGTTTATTTTCGGGGCATATAATAACGTCCTGACATTGGAGGACTAATCCAAAGCAATCTGAGGTGATAAGGAGCCCCTCCTGGTGAAGTCAGCTGCTGAGAAAGGTCAAGGATTGTGCTTCTGTCTGAGCGCTCTCTCTCCTCGCTGTTCTGTTCAATAGCTTTTCCCTGCATGGCTCTGGGTCTCTGCCTAGCCGCCCTCCCCGTAGCCAGCTGTATGAATGGCAGGCCCCACTGTCTGCTCCAACACAGTGGCAAGCCATCAGCGAGATGCCAGAGCGCACACCTCAGTGTGATGCCCCGGATTGTGTTTTGTGTGACCGTGTGTGTGTGTGTGAGGTAAATGTGAATGCGTCCTCTGTATAGCTGTGAATGGTGCTTGTTAGTATCGGTGTGTGCAGGTGGTGTAATGAAACCTCTCAGTGTGAGACTGGGAATATGTGTTTTTATTTACCCTTCAATCCCGCATCATGTGTGTATGTGACTCTGTGTGTGTGTGTGCATGTGAAATCGCCCGCTGTAAGAATTACAGTATCTAGTGGGGATTGGATGCTGCTTCTTGAGTTCAAGTGCTGTATGTGCACGTGTGTGTGTGTGTGTGTGTGTTTGTGTGTACGTGTGTGTGTACGTGTGTGTGTGCATGTGTGTGTTCATCTCTAACTCAGTGTGCGTCCCTCTCTACAGCTGGCAGAGTAAGACCCCCTGTGCTTCCAGCCAGGTGTTTGTGTGCCCGTGTATATGTGTGTGTGTGTGTGTGTGTGTGTGTGTGTGTGTGTGTGAGGACCGTCCTATATGCCCCACGTTGTCACTGAGGAAAGCCGATTATGGAACATGCTAGGGAGACAGGAACACCACCTGCCAACATGGCTGCAACATTATGCACACTCACAGCTTTCCACCCATCTGTATGGATGCATCAGCGGAGCCCGGCCTCTTCTACAGCTACGTGCCATCTGGAGCCCGGGCCAAGACATAAGACAGTTGTTGCCCTCATCCATATTTTTTAGCCTGATTTACGGACGTTTGCGTGATTTTCTAGTTTCATTTGTTTGTTTGCGTTTAAGTTAACTGGAATCAAGATTGGACTCAAAAGATTGCAAGGCTAGCCTAGTGCATCAATTGTGCTTACCTTCAGGAAATTCAGTGATAGCAGAAATACAGATTTGTACAAAATGTTCGATTCCTTTAAGAAATATTTGATCAATGGACAGTCATGTTCTCATCATGCTCTTCCAGTGTCTTTTCAGTGTTGCCACTTGAGAGACATGACATGAGATTCAGCTTTATATTATCCATTTAGCTCACTCTTCTAAGGGTGCGTTCACAACAGGTATGTTCGGTTCGTATGGCCAGGTGAGAACACCACAACTCAGGTGGAAACAAACTGCATTGAGACAGAGCTGTGGTGAGGATGTAATCGTACCAACTACAGGAAACGCCCCTAAAACATAGAGTTTTACAAGATTGTTGTTGGTATGATGGTAAATTACAGCAAAGAGCACAGACAAGTCCATTGAGTTTAGCTAAAGTTACAGAGACTGGAACTGGATTGCCAAAATTTCCAATCTCTCATGAAGACAAGACAAACTCTGTCCAATAAACAAGCTACTTGTGAGTCCATGTGACTTTTGTTTACAAGCCCTGGATGGCTTGTAATTGGGCAGGTGAACTCAAACGAACCACAGACAAAAATGCAGCAAAGTACATTTTCAACAATGGTTCAGACCAAAGAAAACAGCCTGTAGGAGCATCACTGCTGTGTTAGGGCTTAAATGTGCAACAGTTGATTCACTGTTTACTAGGCTACATGAACGAGAGAAAGACAGCAGGCTAGGTTTGTCCATTTTCAGTGCAGAATGTTTCTCCTTCAAACGAGTGAAGTTTTTCCTGTAAAGTGTGGAAAGACGGAGAGTTCTTCACCCCACTTCCTTCTGAGTTTGTCATCAAATTGTTATGACAGCCACATCGAACATAATTATATCGAATTTGAAAGAAGCTAAAAGGAGACAATCAATTGTCAGTATTATGAAGTGCCTGTCCTTTTTCATATCGCTAATTGATTCCACTTATTGAGCGTGTTTCTCCGGGAGTCCAAGAGCTTATTGTCAAACCTGTATACGTGTTTATCAGTCAACAGTTGTTCTGATGGCGTCTTGTTTTTTCCTAAATGGTGGCAAGGAAAAAACACATCTGAGCTGGGCCAAAAACCTGTTCTGTAAAGCGACCACACACACACACACACACACACACACACACACACACACACACACATACACGTGAGTGCAACACTCTCATTACCGATGCAGCGTGGCCCACTGTCAGCTGTTCTGCCAGGGACATTTGGTGGTGGAGAAAGTGACCAGGCTCTCATGAGTATCCAGTCCGCCAGGGGCTCCTCAGTACACGCTAATTATTCTTCACACCTAATCTGAGAAGTAGAAGGAGGAGAGATGAAAGAAGAGAGAGAGAGAGAGAGAGAGAGAGAGAGAGAGAGAGAGAGAGAGGGAGGAGTGATTGGCGACCAGTGGGACTGGTGCTTTCTTACAGGAACAATGAATCACATGTACCCGCCACCTGTCCTGTGTTGTCCCTTCTGTTGCTCTCAGCATTGCCGACAGGACAACTGTGTTTGTACAGTATCGAGCCAGCCGGGTTGGGATTGGCTAGAGCGCCTTTCACTGGGCATTAGACATTAATGACAGATTGGACAGCCGTTGGCAGAACAATGTCTGTATTTACTTTTTTCTGTCATGATCAGACTTTTTGCAAAAGATCACAATCTATTTATTCTCAAGCAAAGTTGTTGTTTTATTTTTTATCGTGTCCGGCTATACGTTCAACCTCAGCCCTGCTCTTATTTATACTAGTTAAATGGCTTGTAATAACCCCATTATCAATGGACGACAAATGAAGGAACCTTAACTTTTTGTGGTTGACTGACATCAACCCTCATACCGTCAGTTTTTTGCCTCAATTCTTAATCATCAGGTCTTATAGTGTTATATATCATCTATCAGTGATGCTCAGTGAGTTATTTTGTGATGTGAAGTGTTGTAATTTTCTGTCAACCTGCCTCATTTACTTCTACCTCAGTTAGTGATTTCCTACATTTCCCAGAATGAACCTGCGACGACCCCCCAGGAAATTAAGGTTTTTCCAGTTGAGGAAAGCGAGAATCACACCCCTTACTCAAAACACATCATGTCTTGTGCTGCATTGCATTGTGGACTATTGAGGCCACTGTTGCTGGAGTGGATTGAAATTGGTATCTCTTCCTCTGCCACGATGGATTTCTCCCTCTATGACTTTTGAATGTCGGTGCAAAACGGTAGTTGTAGAAAGAAGCCCTTGCTGTTTGATTCGGAGTGACGGACACCGAAACCGAGCGTTCACTGTTGTTGTTTTAGATAGCTGGAAAAACATCCTCCTGAAATTGTTGTATTGCTCTGTGTGTGCTTTGAAAACAGCTCTTGCCATCCGTGTGTGTGTGTGTGCCTGCTCAAATAGTTCTTTCATTTATCTCTGGAGTCTCCAAAATTGCATTGACTCTTTAAAAAAAAAGCAGCTTTGTCACCAGGCACTTGGAGGGGAAATGTCAAGAGGGTGTTTGAATGTCAGGATGCTTGAAACCCTGGTTCTTGACTCATGCTCATCAGAAAATCATTAGTGGGTTGTCCTTATTAGCGACGAGTGCGGTGCCATTGAGTCACAGCTGCAGCATCAAAATATTCACCCCGGTTTTACTAACATACCAAGAAATCTACAAAGTTGCACTCCATCCACCAATCAGCCGGCGTGTCATTCTTGTCAATGCTTAATTTCTGATTTGTTTTCTGGCAAACACGGCCATGTTGACATTGTGCCCTTGCTCATGCTCTCTCTCTCTATTACGCTGTGTGTGTGTGTGTGTGTGTGTGTGTGTCTATCTTTGTTACATCCTGAGGCATGCGGGAGAACTAGCCAAGGAGAAAATTCCTTTTGGAGATTCCCGCCATCCCAGCAGCATATGGACACATGCTTACACTCCACCTCTTCCATCTTCCCTCATTCCCCTCCATCCTCAGTCACCCCCCACCCCTCCCGCCTCCACCCCTCCGACTCTCGAGGAGGGCTCAAAGCACGACTGTAATTACAATCAAACACACACACCCTTTGCTCTGTCACACGAGTGCCAGAGTCTCCGCCCAGGGCGTCTCCATTCATTTCTTTTTGGCTGCCCTACATCGATCTCCTCCTGCATCGTATTAAAACTCAATGACATGCTCATATCCCTCCGTGCCTGATTCTACCTCCGTCAAGTAGGCCAGCAGGATCGAGCAGGTTTGGGGAGCTGGGGGGCGGGGCGGGGGGGTTTGGTGGCTCGGGATGGCTGGATGGGTTGTTCCAGTATTAATTAAGCTGGCTCTGTCGTCTGTGGGCATTAGCTGGCACTGACGCTGCTGCAAGCTGGTGCTGGCGGCGGCTGGTGGTATATGAACAGCTGATGTTTGCATGGCGCTGGCTACGCGGGGCGGCGTGATGTTGACATAACTGGGAGAATGAGGTACAGTGTATGCAACTCTGGCAGTTATTTGAAATATGAATGTGAATAAATGTGATTAGATTCATGGTGAAAATTTGAACAACTTGACAAATTGATAGTAAATTGATAGCAGGCTAATGACTTTCTCCCCAGGCTCAGACATAAATCAAATGTCATTTGGAATCCTAATGCAGCCAGATGGTATGTACTTTAGTCTCTGTGTTCTGCCAACTGATGTTGATTGTAAGCCTATTTTAGTGTGTGTGTGTGTGTGTGTGTGTATGTGTGTGTGTGTGCTTGAGTGAAACAGAGAAAGAGAATACTAGAGTAAATCTTACTTTGAAAGCTTTTACAGTACCAAGTTCCAGACTCCTTTACGCAGAAGAAGCACTTTTATCCCGGGCTTGGAGGGCCTGCTGCAAGAATATTACAGCGATCTGGAAATCCACAAACAATCCCCCGGTATCTTATCCCCTTATTCTTTTTCTCCTAAGGTAGCGACTACCCCGCCTGGCACATATTGTGACTTTTTGATCTACAGCACGGGTGTAAAAACACAAGGCAGCAGCATACACAGTACATAAATCCAATCTAACACATACCCCCATTTCTCCATCCGGCACTGGAGCCATTCACTACTGTACACAGACCTCTGTTTTTTTACAAGGGGAAGAAAAGCGCTGTGGTTTATGCTGACCCAGGTCTGATCAGAAATGATGTATGGCAGGCACAACTAGCTGAGAACTATAATCGCCTGCCCCGGGCTTTTAATACTGTTTCTCCCTTTCAATTCGGAGGTCAATTACCAGCAGGTTAAAGACATCATTAAACTGGTGTTTCCTGAAGTGCCTCTTGCTCCCTGTCAAAATAACTTATGATGCATTGACAGGATTGATTTTAAATGGAGACCAACAGCGTGCCCTGAAAGCCTGTGCACTCGCCGCACAGGCATCTATTTTCATTATGCATCACGTCGCGTTGCCAACAAATCTTTCTTTCTCCTTGGCTGGAACATTGGTGATTTGTCATTGTGCCTTTTTTCCGTGTTTTCTTTCATACATTTTTCACAATCCAGAGGCTCATTGGTGGACGAGGCTGAATTCAACTGGCTGAGTATCTCTGCTTTAGATGAAGGTTTCCTGCCCAATTATCTGTTTGGCGATGTGTGTGTGTGTGTGTGTGTGTGTGTCTGTGTGTGTCTGTGCGAGTCTGTGTGCAATAATAAGACAAGCCATTAGAGTCCTATCTGTATGCAGACCTTATTGTGCAATGATGAGCATAGACCCAAGCAGACAAACTGACCCCCAATCTGTCCATCCCTGCTATGGAAATCACACCTTCGACAGGCTGTTTGTGCAGGTATGATGTGCTCCTTCCTCTTCATCTATTACTATTTGCTGGCTGTCTCTCCAGGCGAACCTCCATACAGTCAGACAACAGACCTGGATTCTGTTTAAGAGGACAGTATTGCATCTTAGATTACCGCTGCAATTCATATTTCTAGCATGCTCGGTGAAACTCCTCTAGCCCTGTCTACTAAGCCAGCCAAGGCTCAGCTTTGGCCCTCCTAACATGAAAACTTAATAGATACACCTGCAGCAATTTGCTTTGAAACTAAATCTAAGGTGGAATAATGGAACATTTTGAATGCTAACTAATGGCAGGAATTATCAAACGGTGTTTCACCCCAAGAGGTGTTTGTTTAAACACAAACCAGATGTTAGATGATAATAATCGCTTGCTTTTTTGGTAGATAATAGAATTAATTAAGGTTTGTGATGACAATGGACCGTCCTGATTAATATCGGTGTGAGATTCAACTACTTTGGTGCTCTGAAAAAGGAGTTTCCTTCTTCTCTATGTGGGTTGGGTAGAACCGGTCCTCATTAAAAATGGCCATGCATGCTGGGAGCTGCTCCAATGGCAACCATTGATCCTTGACACTGGCGATGTAGAAAAGGACTTAATGAATTCACAGAACAAAGTGACTGAGATTAGAGAGCAAGAGAGAGGAACAGAAAGAGAGAGAGAGAGAGAGAGAGAGAGAGAGAGAGAGAGAGAGTTGGGGGTGTTCGTCTAGCAGAGAGACTGGGGTTATTAAAGAGAGGGATGAAATGCTATTGTTCCCCAATTCCTCCTGGGAGTTTTTGTCTCTTTGTGAAGCTATGCCAGATCGCTGAGCCAAACCGTGTGCTGTGGGGGCTAGTGTGTGTGTCTGTCTGTCTGTGTGTGTGTGTGTGTGTGTGTGTGTGTGTGTGTGTGTGTGTGAGAGAGAGAGAGAGAGAGAGAGAGAGAGAGAGAGAGATAATGTGTGAAAATGTGAGTTTGAGATACAGAAATTTTGAGGGGAGAATAATTCCTCTGTGTGTTTGCGTGTGTGTGTGTGTGTGTCTGTGTGTGTGTGTGTGTGTGTGTGTGTGTGTGTGTGTGTGTGTGTCAGAGGACCTTAATTATACTTGCACAGCAGCACAAAGAAAGAACGCAAGCCAAGCCCGAGCCAAGCCATGCTGAACTAGACTAAACCAAGCTTGGGTCTACCCTGCTCTACACGCTTTGCGCTTAAGCCCTGGCTAATTGGGCCAAAGACGAGCAAAAGTCCCTCTCCAGCTGGGATGGGCACTGGACTGGGAAAAGAGAGGAATAGCAAAAGGGACAAGAGAGAGAGGGAGCAAGAGAGAGAGAGAGAGAGAGAGAGAGAGAGAGAGAGAGAGAGAGAGAGAGAGAGAGAGATTAGCTGTGTTCCCCCATCCATTTACATGAGCCCCTATTGGATCAATACCATTTTGTATTCTTCCATTTTTACATTCTGTCCATTGCGTATGCATAGCCTTTTTTATTGGTTCAGCTGGAAGGAACCGCAGATGTTGCATTTGCCAGGTTGCTCTCTCTCAGCTAAAGCGATGTCTAGAGACTATCAACGATTTCGGCAATCTGGCCCACTAAGTGGGAGGGCCACGTAGATAGACCTGCACCCGGTTATTGTAACGTGCATTTCTGCCGGTCTGTCAATTTAAAGATAGGGATTGGACGACGCAAGTCCCCCTCCTACCTGTTTATAGCAGCAGGGGGCCCCCTAGCCTTACCACCAGGATGGCAGAGCACAGGATGCAACGTAATTGCATGGCTGCCCTGTGGTACCATGGATTTCTCTCTCTCTCATCATCTTTTACTTGCTTCTTGTGGCTCGTTCTCTTCTCCTGTTTGACCCTGTTTTTTCTCTTTGTGCTCTTGCTATAGGAAACCACTCATGTATTATGTAGTGCTAACATATGGAACGCTTCCTAGTAAATGAGGTGTTTGTCTAGCATATGATGGGTCTGTTGCCTCATAGAGTGCCGCCATGTATATGCCGAGTGTCTCCGTGTTAACCCTAACATGGTCACTTTAGGGAGAAAATATTGAAGATAGCAGCAGGCGCTGTTACAGCTGATTGCATGTTCTTCAAGTGTGTGTATGTGTGTGTGTGTGTGTGTGTGTGTGTGTGTGTGTGTGTCTCTGTGTGTGTCTGCATGTGTGCAAGTTTGTGTGCGCGTGTGCATGCATGCATTTGTGTGTTTGGTTGTGATGGTGGTAGTGGTAGTGCGGGCGGGGGAGGGGCGATGAGGCTGTGCCCTCAAGGCTAATCTTCAGCATGCAGACGGAGAGGCTAACAAACACACACACACACACACACACACACACACACACACACACACACACACACAGATATGTATTCACCTCAGGCCCCCTGTTTCTCACTGGCTGAGTGACAGCATGACTACTGCATGCAGTCTCTCCATTATTCAACAGTATTAGAGGGAAAGAGGAGAGAGCACAGATGAGAAGAAACAGAAAGAGGGGAGGAGAAGAATAGCCTGCTTGTGCTCACACGTGATGTTAGATGCCAGAGTCTGTTTTCGACAGAATGGAAGAATGACCCATAGGAAAGCAAAATCAAAGAAGAGATCTCATGTCTCCTAACGTTAAGATGAGACTAAAGGCATCTTGTCCCATCTCTCAAATTCAACTCAAACAACCACATAACAGCTCATGTTGATGAAAACAAGAGATCTGCAAATCACGTGAAATAAGTGTCATTTAACTCTCCTGAATATGAAACCATAAGATTAAAGAAAACTCAATACTGTTGCATTGTTGGACCCGTGGGGGCAGCAGCCATATAGTAGGAACTCATTACCGTTATCTATGTCACATGTTAGCATCTTCACATTTATCTCCTAAAGTCTCAAGAATCCCTTCTCTCTCTCTCTGTTGTCTCCTCATTGTTCCTGAGGGGTTTTTAGGAGAAACATTTCAGATGAAGGTGATCACAAAATGATACAAAATTGAGATCTCTCCTATTTCTTAGGAGATGGAGAAAATCTTTTTTTTCTCTGGGGAATCTACGTAGGTTTAAGATGCCATTTGCTTCACAGACGAGATAGACAAATGAGAAAGTGGGCATTAGAACAGAGATATCATATCAGTGTTACGGTCAGGGAAGGCCACGTGCATTTTAACAGAACGGTCACCTGGACATGCCCATGCGCAAATGTGCAACAACACATCACTTTCTCATCATCAATCTCCCCGTGTCCCTGAAGAGAGGCTAGTTATGAGTTATCTCTGACCTCTTTGGCTCAGGATATACTCAGGGACAGGAGAGGAGACCTGGAGACAGTGGCTATAATGAGAAAATGCTCTGTATTGGCTTCATTTGATATCCTGTCTCAAATGAAAGATAAGCCGGGGTGATATCCTCCCCCGTTGCTGATCCAGGTGATTAAAAGCTTGTTTTTGATGAGTAGCGACTAGATAAGAGTTTGCATTTCCACCTTGGGGGTAACGTCGTCTGTTTGTCTTTTCAATTGTCCTTTGTGTTGGTTTCTTTGCTAAGGGGTTAGAGGACTGGAGGGAAAGATGGATAGATATGGGAGTGTAGAAAAAAGATTGTCATTTTGTTCATAGTCTTGATGAATAGCGTCATTGGCATTCATTAGGACAAAGACGCAGCTTGGCATCCAGCAGTGAACGCGACCACCGCCTAAACACCAATCCAGCTCGACGAATCAAACAAGGCTCAAAATAGAGCCAAATGTAATTAGAAACCCACACACATACTGTTCTGTGATTGATTGAACCAGCGATGGAGGAAAAGCAACTTCAGTGTTAGGATTTCACAGCCATAAATCTTTAAAAGTTCTTACCTACTGCCATCGTTAAGTTGAGACCTCCTCTCTCCACCGTTGTCTCCTGTTGCTTGTGCTCGATGTGCCGGAGTCCACATGGTGCATCGTACAATCATATCCATCCATCTAGCCGTTCGTTCATCCATCCATGCCAGGCCTTGATCGAGCGCCCACCTAGGAGATGAGATTTCCATGGGCTCCCCTCCAACGCTCAGGGAGGGGGATGTTTTGGCAAGCCAGACGGCGCTCCTGGAGTAGCCAGGGACTCACCTGGGCTGGAGCTCACAGAGAAGCAGACACTAATATGAAGGTGTGGAAACTAGATAAGGACGTCAAAACATGTTATCGGTGCATCTGTCGGGGGTCGATCAGTGAATTTGGAAACAGATTAGCGGCTGGTGAAGGCACCATTGTTGATTGGAAGCATCAGATCCATTTAAGGATATATTGGTATTGTGCTGTTAGCATTTAGCATTTAGCATTTAAGGCACAGTTTACAATAGGCATGTGCATCATCCTTTTCCCTGAATTTGAGGGACTTACTACTGACTACTACTTACTATTAAGAGCAGTTATGTTCTAGTAACCTGGAACATTCATCACACGTCCTGCAAAGTTATACAGTGCAATTTATCCCACGGTGAATATACTGGAGTTATTGATCAGCCATTGATTTCAACCCATTAACTTCATCTTGACGACAAATGTGTTGACGTCCAGGCGCACCCTTGGTTGAGAGTAAAAGGTTTTACTCTTTATTTGCTGTCTGCACTTTCACTATGAGGAGCACTCTTAGTCACACATGCTCATACAGACGTGCATTTTGCTCCAAAGATTGTTCACGTCTAGGACTGATAAGTTGCATTTGCTACCAAACGTATTAAGAGAAATGTCCCTTTAAGAAGACTTTCTTGTTAATATTGTTTCTTTTCCTTGTTTATCTTTTCTCCTCCTCATTCACTGTATTCTCATAATTATTCCCCCATTTAGCTCCCAAAAAACGACCACAAACTGTTTATGTTGAACAATGTTAGCCTGAAATAGGCTTTTGCGCTTCTGAAAGGCCGGTCTGTAATTGTGTATAATTGAGAACATTGTACACAATACATTTGTGTGATTTCGTATTAGTTCCCTTGAATACGTGAGGCTCTGAGTCTGAGTGGTTTCGATTGGATCGCAACAATAAGCCCCACTCTACAGCGCCGTTATTATGCTAATGAATGCATATTTCAATCAAACGGTGAACCACAACGATGTGAGTTAATCATCAGTCATTTAAGAAACTCAACACAAACGGTTGAGCGCCGTGAAGAATAGTTTGGGTGATGTTATGAGGAACAGTTTGGCTGGTATGACAAAACAACAACAACAATGTGACAGAGTTAACAAGCAGTAAATCTGTCTTCTGTCTGTGGATTGCATCATTTGTTTCATACCGCAGTTTGACTTCTAATCTCATCTAACGAAAACTCAAACACGTGACACAACAGATTATGGTGAGGCACAAAAATAACTTATAATTTTGACTTCCATACATCCCACAATATAACGAAACAACACAATATCGAGTCTCGGCTCCACTGAGCATTTGAAGAGCTTGCCAGCAAGTGCTGATGAGAGCCTGCTTTGTCTCTCATTTCCAGCCGGAAAAGGTGGCAGAATACACAGAAACCACATCCACACGGCGCTTGAATGTAGCCGCGCGCAAGCTGTTCCGTCAAGACGGGCAAGCTGTTGTCATGGCTGAGACATGAAAGCCCCGTGGTCTCAGAGGAAAACAGGCTATTCACCTGCGTCTGGTGCAGCCGGACTGATGAGCCTTGGCCCGGGACCCTGGTGTGTGGCTCAAGTTAATGGGGCTGCCCACTGGGACATTAGCAACAATGCTAATGCTAATTGATATGCATTAATATTAATTTATGTTTATACCGTTATTTATGTCTGTGTTGACGGGGAGGACGCCAGCTGCTCAGTTGTAAACTGCATACAATCATGTGGATTATACTATAGATAAGATATGAATGAGATGGATTCATTCAGCAAACTGGTACCTGTGCTGGCTTTTCAGGGTTCTGCTTGGTGGACCGTGTTGTGGGTCTGTGTGTGTGTGTGTGTGTGTGTGTGTGTTGTAAGCCCCATTTTGAACGTTGAATATGGCCATTCAGGGATTGAAAGTTAGGAAATTTTGTTTGGAGTTGCTCACAAAAGACGTAAATACACTCACTTTATTAGGTACACCTATCTAGTACCGGGTAGGACCCCCTTTTGCCTCCAGGACAGCCTGAATTCGTCACATCATGGATTCAACAAGACGCTCTTCTGCACACCACTGTTGTAAAGAGCTGTTATTTAAGCATGTGTGACCTTTCTGTTAGCCTGGACAAGACTGCCCATTCTCCTCTGACCTCTCTCATTAACAAGATGTTTTTGGCTCACTGGATGTTTTTTGTTTATCGCACCATTCTCTGTAAACTCTAGAGACTGTAGTGGTGAAAATCCCATGAGGGCAGCTGTTTCTGAGATGCTGGAACCACCATGTCTGGCACCAACAATCATACCCTGGTTAAAGTCGCTTAGATCAAGCATCTTGCCCATTCTAATGTTTGGTCGAACAAAAAACTAAACCACTTCCCCATGTCTGCATGCTTTATATGTTGAGTTGCAGCCACATGATTCGCTGTTTGGAGGAGCAGGCTATTTGCGTTAATGAGCTGGAGTACATGGTCAGTGGTTCATCAGCAGCCAGCCACAGTTTACATTTTGCTAGGGTTACTGTACTTAGTGTAACCAGGCTTCATTGAGCTTCACAAGTCACAAGAAAATATTGGAGGAGGAAGAAAGAGCATTTCAACAACCTGACCCTCAGGGAGGAATTAGAGTAAATCCTACATTTCTTCCTTGCTATCTTATCTCACAAGTTTCCCCCCTAACCTGATCTGCTGTCACCTTAAATCCAATATGGTATAACACATACTGCACAACTGCCAATTTGAGATACTGTATGGGCAGCACTGGTTTGTCTGATCATGTAATACAATACTATGTGTCTCTTTCAGAACATGAGTAGTTTTAAAGTGTGAGCTTGTAGAAGGGGTTCAGATCATATAGTTGTCAACAGTTTTCAACCTTCTTAACTAATTTCTCCTGTTTAGTTTTCATAATTACATTGAGGAAAAAGTGGCACAAAGTTGTAAGTCTGAGAGGTTTCTGTTCATGAACAAACATTACAAAGAAAGCATTACTGAATAGGATTCCTAATGAAAAAGTGTCTACTCTTGCTGACGGATCTTACAATTTAATTTTAAAAATTCCAGTATGAGATTTGGGATGAGCCTCCCTTTGTTGCTACTTACCGTAGTATGAGTACAGGCATGTCTTTGACACCGTTTTCCTGATGAAAGGCAGAGCAATGCCATTTCAAGCACATTTCCTCCCCTGACTGACACCGGGGGAGAGTTAAGATTGGGTGACGCATCACTGGTGTCTCAACTCCTGATGTGTAATTTATGGAAAAAGCAGAAAGCCTTTATTCTCCCAGGTTTCTAGCTGTGTGTACTAATCAAAAGATGTGCAGTGGCAGAAAGGAACAGGACGAGGCACTTGATGTTTTGTCAGTTGGAGTGGCACTGGGAGACACAGGAACGCTATACTATTCATCACTGAGCTTTTTATCAAAGGGAAAATACATAGGTTGCCAATGGTTGGGAGATAGAGGGGAAGAGCGAGAGGGAGAGACAGACAGAAAGACAGAGAGAGAGAGAGAGTGTGTGTGTGTGTGTGTGTGTGTGTGTGTGTGTTATCTAAGCACCACTCCACAGGGAGTGAAAGTTAGGAAGTTTTGTTTGAGTGATAAATATAGGTCAACGAGTGTCACAACAGCACTCTACTCAGCTGTGGTTTCTATTGTGCCCTGATATGAACGTGCCGTGACAAAACGGAACGATGACTCATTGATTCACATCTGTACATGAATCAAGGACAGTCAGTTGGTTTTGTATTTAATCAAGACTCACATGGTGTGTTTCCATTCACGGTTTGGAGGAAATGAGGAAATGAGGAAATGAGGAAATTATTTGAGTGTCATTTATTAGCCTACATAGTGTTTCAGAATTCAGACAAAATGGTTTCCTGTAATTTTACCTATTTTGCCTTGAAGAACCATTCTAAGAGCTAATTTCTCAGTTTCATGTATTTTCAGTGGTAAAAATAGGCAAAAATGGTAGCAGGAATCACCTCAGGGGTGATATTAAACTCACCTCTATTCGTCAAACCCCTTGTCCCCACATTTTCCAAATTCCCAATCCCAGCTACAAGAACGACTCCATAACTAATCTCCCAACCGACGGCCAACTGTTTAAATGATAATACCTATTATAGACATACCTGGGGGAGAGTATTGACTTGAGTTTGACTTAAGCCCACTTAGATATTTACCCTCGCAGACACAAACAGATGAGCTCGCTCAGACGTATTTCATTAGAAACATGGATGTGGGATCTTTCAGTTTATCCATCTATCCTTAAAGCCGACTGCTCTGGAATCAATGCGCCTAATAAATAGCAGCTTGCAGACCCTGACCTCAAGGTCTTGGCTGATGAGTGCATTTGTCTGAGTGTGGAGGCAGACAATAGGAAAACCTAATCTAGCTATCATCATCATCATCATCACGTGGAATCAGAAAGAGAAAGACAGCGAGAGAGACAGACAGAGAGAGAGGAAATGAAGAGGGAAGACCACGGGTATTTTTGTCATTATTTACACTAATGCCAAATCACGGAAGAGAGATGAATGCCTTCATGGTGGAGTGACCGCGGATAATAGAACCTTTTTTTATGCTCAGTCATGTAAACTGTAATATTCTACACAGACAATAGTTTGCAGTATGAAGATAATGAAATCAACACAACATCAACATAAAAATGCCAAACAGCTGTATCTCCAGTCTCCCAGTCTCCAGTCTCTCCAAGGTAACATCAGTGCAGTTTGTTTGAGGATGTGCCAAAAAACAAAAACAGCAAGAGTTTAACTCTAATCCAAGTGAACCATTTCTTTAAAAGGAGTATAAAGTTTTCCTGCAAGGTCACATAAACACTTGCTTTTCATCACTTCAGCCACTTTATTTGTCAGTGGTTGAGTAAGGGTGTGTTTTAACTGAATAGCTTTCCTGCGCCAAATTCCAAGCGAGTATTCTGCAAACACATTTCAATTCAAAATTTCTGTTGAGGCAATGGCTGGAGCTAAGGTTGGTGGGAGAAGATAGAAAGTCATAGCCACTGGAGATAGACACAAACACGACAGGTGCTATCTTTCATAGCTCACCCTCTGTTCTGCAGAAAGCTCCACCAAGCTGTGGTGGCGTCTTGCAGCTGGCTAATCATCGGTGCTTTACAGTTCCGATCAGACCGCCTGGCTAATGAGACCTAGTTTGCTCAGTGAGTAGCTCTTATGTAGAGAGAATAGTTATATCTTTCACCTCCTCTCATTCCCCTGTTCTGCTGTGACATGAAATGGAAAAGCTTCTCCAAATAGGTATTTGAAGAGCAAGGTGCAGAGAAACTGGCAAAGTGCAATACAACTATGGCAACTGCAAAGTCCCAAACTGCCACTAAAATGTCCCTGGCCTCTTTTGGATCCACTGTGTAGTGCAGTTTACAAAATGAAAAGCCTTTCAGACTTCGGTTTGCTGCCCTAGTGAAGCATTGTTATACGTTAGTGTGGTTTCGTTTTACTGAAGCAAGTTGGTGTATAGATTAATATATATTAATAATTTATATGGTGATATTTTTCTTTCCTGACAATTTCTTTGCTTGTGTAGGGAGTTTTGTTACTGTTGCTCTTTAACCACTCTTACACTGATTTTCTACACATAGTTTGTGTTGTCTCCTCATGTATTTACTCTGGCGAAGGCCTTTGACAGTTATGTTCTGCTTTTCATTGCAAATGAATAGATTTGTCTATTATGTCATGCTGTATTGTGTTATGCCTTGCACACCAACTGTTCTATTACATTTTTGTCTTACAGCATGATGCCAGTGGATGTCTGCAATAGCGCTCTTACCCAAAAAGGATCATTTTCTACTTCGATTCAATGACAACATTTTCATCAAAGAATTTTGTTCATTTCTGAATTTACCTTTTCAATGGTTCCAAGGACATTAGCAATGGCAGAAGCAGTAAGAAGGATTATGCACGCAACCAACAGAAAAGGAAAGCCGAAGCTCCAGCAGTTGTCTGCCAACTTGATGAATATATGTATATGTTCTCTATTCCAGTGTTATGTAATTACTGGTTACATTCTAGCTACAAAGCTGCCATAACAAGTTCTCTGAAAATGTTGGTATCTGACAGAGGAGGAAGTGGGATAATACTGCTACAATTAAAAAGACGGCGACAGTTTGTGTACTTTCATGTAAAGGATCACACTGGTATTACTGAGTTTATTGCTCCTATCCAGTAGACTATAGTAGACTACAGTAGACTAGTGACTACATCTACCCCCAGAAATGTTGGTTGGGGATAGATGCCATCCACTGCCTCAGCAGAAACTCCAAACTACTATCTAAAACGTGCAAGGAGATTGTTTCCAGAGTTACAGAACTGTCTCTGAATACTGATAAGGTGTCAGTTCTGCCATTTCCGCTGACATGATGTGTGAAAGTGGAAGGTGATACCAGCTACTGGTATCCTTGCTTCCCCCAGTGCATAGCATTTTCTCCATGAACACAACATGAGCAAGCACATTGTACAATACTGGTAACTTTGTACTGTTGAATTGGATTGGATTTGGACTACAGTAGTTCTGGGCTAAGCACAAGCTAATACCACAATACTGATTTGTAATAGATTTAAACGGTATGCAAGGAGACGGATAAACGTGATGAGGTGAGGAAAAATCTTCATAACCCAGTAACATAATAATAACTTTTCTGCATTTAGTTGTAAGAAGTTTTGAGACATCCAACTTTGAATATCCAGGAGGTATTCCTGGAGGGGGACTAATTGCTTAATGTTGCTGGGATTGATGGAGAGGTAAAGCTGGGTGTCATCTGCATAACAGTGGAAACTTAAGTTGTGTCTGCAAATGATATGCCCCAGGGGTAGTGTATAAATGGAGAATAATATTGGGCCTAGGACAGACCCCTGGAGTACACCACAAGTCACGTATGAGCTCTAGATGACCTGGATTCACCAATAGCTACATTAAAAGTCTTGTCTTGCAGGTAAGACGTTCAATTAAAATCAAATGTTCAATGACGTCAAAGGCAGCAATGAGGTCTAAAAGAACTAAGGGGGAGGAGTTGCCCTCATCAGTGGGTAAAAGCAAATTGTTTATTACTTTCAGAAGCGCAGTCTCTGTGCTATGACAAACTCTAAAACCAGACCGGAATTTTTCAAAAGACATAAAAGCAATCAATTTGTCACCAACAATTTTTTCTAGAACCTATTAGGTATGCTCGTTCCCATATCATCGAATAAATATGTATTTCCAACACCTGTCAGCTTCCCTCCCTTGCCACCATTGCAGCCTCCCTTTCATGTCAACCCTCAGATATGCCCTACATTTTCCCTCAGGTACCTGTTCCCCCACACACACACACAGACCCACACCTCACTGCCCACCCAACCCCTCCTGTCTTTCTGTCTCTTCTCTCTCTGCTCTCTTTCTCTGTATCCAATGCATCTGTTTGGGTAATCAAGTGCTTGTGCAGTGAGCAATGACTTTCATGATTTAGATGAATTTTGAAAGATAAATCTATTTTCAAAGTTTAATATTTAAGAAAGAGAAGAGAGAGTGCAGGGCATCGTTGAATAATGCATTGGTTATTTAGAGTTCAGAGAGAGAGAGAGAGAGAGAGAGAGAGAGAGAGAGAGAGAGAGAGAGTCTGGACTGGCTCCAAGCCGGAGGATATAAGAGTTCCAAATCAGACGGCTAATGAAAAGGAGACATATTCCTCTGCCCTCTCGTCTGAATTTCATAACTCAGACACGTTGCTCTTAGCACACACACACACGCACACACACACACACACACGCACACACGCACACACACGCACACACACACACTGCCTATAGGCCATAATGTTTCCACTGCACCTGAGTGCTCTCATTTAAAATAACTTCTTTTCAAGTGCGACTTTTCTTGGGAAGATGATTTTATGAAATAAACTATGCACCACTAACAACTATAATTTGACTTTATGCTATCATCTAGAGCATTATTACCAAATGAATATCCCGAGTAGGTTATTGCATAGGTTTTATAGATTATATTATGATAAGGAAGATAAGGAAGCGAGCATAATAGATAACTACCTCTCATCTGTGATGTAATTTGGTTGTTATTGCATTCCTGCAAGTTCCTGCAGCCATTATACAGAATACAACTTAATAATACAGCAACCCATACAAGTACAAGTATGAATGAATGAAAGAGTACATCAAACGGCATACAGAATATTATAGTATTATTCTCATTGTTGTTCTGAAGCTCCTCGTTTCTCTGAGAAGTATGTAATTGTCATATGAATACCCAGGGCTTGGTTTTGTTCCTCAGCATGTATCTCTCTTCTCATCTCTCCCCTCTCCCTTTATCTTTCTCTCTTGATCCCACAATGCACTCACATCTCTAATTGTTACAGTTTCTTTAAACTTCCTTGACGAAGAGCGCATTACGCACAAAACAAAACGTGTGGTAAAAGAGAGGGGGAGCGAAGAAGAGCCTCCTGAAAATGAGTCAATTGTGTTTTAATTGCTTCTCTTCAGCCGTGGCATCTATGCTACTCTCCTTTTCTTCTTCTACCACTCCCTATTTATACCGCAGAAGAAAAAAACAAAAAATGAAAGCAGTGTACTTTGACCCCTTCTTTTGTCTGTCCTTTGCGCATTGCAGTTAATGCAATTAATCAGTTTTATTCGGTAACGTCATGGCCTCAGTGTGCATGTGTTTGTGCAGATGGACATGGAACGATCTGTCTAGCTAATATAACAAACAGAAGGTTCTGCTTGCTCAGTTCCTTTGGGATCGCCCATTTTGAACTTAAGGCCCTTGGTCCCACTTTGTAAGTGATGTCCAGTGAGCTTGCTTAGGCTGTAGCCCTTGGAAAATCAATACAGGCCATGGGAAATGCTGTGGGGAAAATGTTACAGTCTTGGGAAGAAAGAATGAAAAAAACGGATAAGGGATGATTTGATAGGTATGTGTGTGTGCAATACTGACACATACTGTGTCATTTGGGGGAGAGCTGCACAGTTGTAATATATGGAGTTATATTCCAAAATGCTATATGTCCATATTGGGGAAAGAAAATCATTATATGGAATCCATCATTCAATATGTCTTAAATATAGAGGATCCAGACAGGTTTTATCATTTATCAACCAAGAACTACACAAGACAACTTCACGCACTGGCGCCTCCTAATGGCAGCAAGAGGTAACTGTTTGAACTTCAATACCCACAAATCATGTAACGTGACGTCAGTAAACTGCACAGCACGCTCATGTTTACCTACCCAGCCGGGGATCGCTGTATACAAAAGGATATCAAAGGAACAAGAGAGGAAAAAGATCTTATGTTGGTGAGTCCATCTTACTCTCGACGGACTGCTCACTCGCTGCTGTTTAGGAGATAGTTTGTGTTTCGCTCTCAAAGGAAAAATCCACCCTTAAACACTGTTAACAAAAACACCTATTAGTGATGTACTTCCATTTCTGGGTCCATTTGGTTGTTGGGTGTATTTTTCTTATTCCCGTGGATACCTGGCCAAACATACGACCACCAGATCATTTCCAGTGCAGCTACAATGGAGTTCATAGCAGAATTGTTTTCAGCTATCTGAAACATTAATGGTAAACATTTTTGGTGTCATTCCCTCAGATCAAAGAGCAATCATTTCTTTATAGACTATTTTGCACCAATATAGAAAATCACTAACTATAAAAGTAGATGAGTGAGTGGGTACACCAAAAAATGAAGTAAAATCACAACCCTTCATCACAAAAACTCCTGCGCCTTGAACATTACAGATTGATGTAACAGTGTATGAGTATCTCAGGGTGGATATTTCCAAGTTTCGATTTGTCACTTCCTATGGGCGGAGAAGTGTACATACCGACAGCAGAATTGAATGTGGGCAGATAGGTTGAATCTACGGGGTCTCAATCAGTGGGGATGATCTGCTCTGTTGCAGAGATTTATTTAAACCCTGCCTAGTGTAGCTTTAACTTTATACTTTAAAAAATACCATGATCTGTTTAAATTGATTATAAATCACTTCGTAAGACCAGTGATTTTTTTTCCCCCAGTGGTGGATATCTAATTTTGGAACAATACTAACACATTTTCTTTTCACTTGCACCCCCTGCACAAGCATGTCAGAGCGTGGGGACAGCTACAGAACAGCACCCCTGCAGCTGGAAGGGATTTGTTGTTTTGCTCAAGGACACTTCAGCAGAACAGATATTGGCTGTCACGGGGGCTAAAGCCTGGCTAAAGCCTGGCCTCCAGTCGCTGCACCACCCTGCTGCCCAATCATTCATTTTGTCTGTCATTTTTCCCCAGTTGGATCCAGAATCTGCGTACAGTATGTGAGACAGACAGTGCTCAAATGTTTAAAATAGACACATGCATCTATCGTCTGTCTGTGCCTGTGTACTTACTGTATATATCCCTCCCTGTGTATTATAGTAGTCTGCTGATAGTGAAAACACATAGAGATTGTTCTCCTCCCGGCCTGACTGATCAGAAGGTCCCTGGTGGCAGGAACTAGATAAAGTGGAGAGGAGGATGGAAGCGAGTGGGAGTTAGTCTGGCTGCCGACGGATTAGCAGCCATGTTTACATAGCGACTGATTTAGTCTGCCAGAGCTGCCCAAGAATGATCTATTGATACTCAGAGAGATGGGGAGAGTATTAGAAAGTGAGATAGAGGATATATATAGAGAGAGAGGGAGGGAAGGCAGAGAGGGGGAGGGGGGTCAGGTGTGTCTGTCTGTATGTGTGTGTGTGTGTGAGAGAGAGAGAGAGAGAGAGAAAAAGATATAATGCAAAAGAGCCTGTCAGGTTGTATCTCTGCATGTCACCTTATGAGATTGGTTGGATGCATGTGTACCTACAATTATGTCTTAAAGTGAGATATGGTCTTCATACTCATACAACTGTGTGTGTGTGTGTGTGTGCATTTCTTGGTGCACCTGTGCCTAAAGAGACTGCACCCTGCACCTCTGCAGCAGAAGACAGAGGGCCTCCAGAGTAGGTGATTGGGGGGAGTCAACCCAGATCTGTCATAACTACCCCTGTATTACCCATCATTCAGTGCGGTGGCGCCTCCGGGGTGAACTGAGCGAGAGAGGGATGATGGGTGGGGGGGGGGGGGGATGAATGGAGCATGGGAAGGTGCCGCACACTTCTTATCCTGCCATCCTGACTTCTGACGGCTGACCTCATTGTGTAGAGCGGATGAGGGTTTCTTCACGTCAGATGCACAGAATGGGGAAATGAAGAGAAGTAGCTGGTGTGATGTACGCTGCAAGAGGGGAAAGAGGCGTAGAGTAGAAAGTTGTCTTTTGAATGTTGAATGGAGGGATGATTCAATGATTTGTATATTGTAAAGAACTGCCAATCAAACTTGTCCTTCAGAAAACAATGGTGGAGCATAGGAGAAAACACCAGGGATCAAAAGACAGAAGACATAGTAGTTGTAGTAGCAGGGGTCGTCGAGGTGGTACTAGTAGTAGTAGTAGTACTGGTAGTAGTCATAGCCATATTCATTGTGGTAGTAGTAGTGATAGTAGTAGTAGTAGTAGTAGTAGTAGTAATAGTAGTAGTAGCTAGAGACTGAGAAACCAGAGAGGAGGAACTAGTCCTGGTGGATCAGCTGGTTAAAAAGTTTGTGTGTGAGTGTATTTCTCTCTCTGTCAAACAGGCAGACGTTTTTTTAAATCAAGATACATTTTTCATCTTCGTAGTGAGACCTGATGGTGTTTTAGTTTTTAGTACTGTGATTTGAGTTAATTGGGTGAGAGACATTGACAGAGACAAAGAAAAAGAGAGAAAACCCAGAAGAGAACGTTGTAAAACGTTGAGGCCTCTCTGGCTGAGGCCTGTCTGGTTGAAGCCTGTCTGGTTGAGGCCTCTCTGGTTGAGGCCTCTCCGGCTGAGGCCTCTCTGGCTGAGGCCTGTCTGGTTGAAGCCTGTCTGGTTGAGGCCTCTCTGGTTGAGGCCTCTCCGGCTGAGGCCTGTCTGGTTGAAGCCTGTCTGGTTGAGGCCTCTCTGGTTGAGGCCTTGGCACAGCGTTTGTTCTTGATGACTAAATATAAAATTGTCAGCATCACAAAGAGTTGCCCAAATGATCTGCTTCTGGCTTTCATTTGGTCTAATGAGAGAAAGTAACGCCAAATGTTACCACAGTCCATTTGAAGATATTTAGAGGAAGTCCTAGAGGTGATCTTTGAGTGAACATAAAGTTATCCACCATCATTTCTTTATACTTTTTTAATAATTACTGAAGGTTCACGAGTTGATTTCTTTGAGAAGCCTAAATATATCAGGATGAGTCTTTCAGTGGTCAGGTGTGAAGGATGTTTAAGTGGCTGTCAGACCCTTTATTAGAGCATGCTGGCTGAGAAGCATCAAAACAGACAAAGGTGTTTGTGTAAGAAGGGCAGTGATTAAGAGACGGTGAATAAAAGAAAATAACATAGAATCAGACGGGGATCCTGTAATTATGTCGCCGGTGTTATTTAGCCCTCTCAAGGTGAGACGCCGGGTTATTTTTGTCACATGCTGATACTGCATCCTTAGTGTTAGCACCCAGGAGACCACACACACACACACACACACACACAAACAAAGTGCACTTGCACACATCAGCAATATACATTCTCTTAGCTGTATATGGTGTATATGTGCACACACTTGCACTCTCTCTCTGTCTTTCTGCCTCTATGTCCATCTCTCTCTCCTTTCTCTCCATTCTGTCCATCATGTGGCCTTGAAGGAGAAAAAGGAAGTGAAGGAAGGAGGGAGCATGGATAGATGGGGGGGGGGGCAGTTGAAGGTTGGTTTTGAGATGGAGCCCTCTGCATTAATGCCACCCGACGTGGAATTTATTCCACACTTTACACAAACACACACACACACACACACACACACACACACACTACCATTATTTGTGGAGATATCTTTATTATTAAAACGTCTAGCGGTGCCCTCCAGGCCGTTCTCTATCACATCACCTGGGCAGCCTGCACCCTCCCACCCCTGATGATACAACTACAGTCCTCATTAGCTGTACTAATGCACACACACACACACACACACACACACACACTACACAACCTCTATTGGGAGTTTGGACATATATTACCTTCTCCCTACTGCTGTGTCTGTCCTGCTGTCGTCTCCAGTAGTGACGTGTGATATGTGAATTCACACTTGTACCTAAAAGTTCACAAGCAGAGCAGAATCAGTATGAAGGAGTAGGTGAGGAGACTAGGGCCGGCTTTACACCTGGTATTAACATGCATCTCATGTCCATATAGTGTCTATCTGCTGTAGCTGGATCAGACACACCTGGCATTAAAAAGGTGTACACACTGAAATGCGGTTTCTCTTTCCCTTGCCAAAGACACAGACTGTCACAGACGTCACTTCCTCTTCCTTCCACTTCCTCAGTCCTTTGACAGTAATTGACAGTAAATACCTGCATCTCACTTGTTCTCCATCCACAAGTAAAAATATATTAGTACCTGAGCTGCTTGCCTCCTGTTTGTTTTGCCTGTGCTTCTTTTTTTGGATCCACATGCAGATGTTCATTTCCATTGATGTTGCTCCTATATATCCGATATCACTGTAGTTACAATTTGTTTTTAATGTGTCTCTCCATTTACACCTGGATTTGACATGTTTTTGTGCTGTTCAATCACAATCTGATAATCCAGGATGTGTTAATGTCAGGTGTAAAAGGGGTGAAAACCATAATAAAGAACATGCTACAGTTTTTTTTCCAAAAAACCTCAACGGTATAACTTTAAAAACAGTATTCTCCGAGCTTCTCCCTCTCGCACGTGTCTGTGAGTCTCTACCTGACTGACCTCAGAAACGGGGAAATGAAGTGTCTTCTGCCGGTTTTGTACAAGGTGATGAAAGCATCTCTTTCAGACATACAAAAGAGTTTTCAGGAAATAAATCATTCCTATAAAACACAAAACGCACATGTCATGTTCGCCATAACAGCTCATTTCAAAAACACACAGCTTTACTCACATTTATCATCTTCAACAGTACCTGGGGCGTTTTGTTGTTGCCGCGCAGTTCAGCTGGCACCGGCACCAACCTCCCTCTCACACCCCTTTTAGCGAATTAAAGCGTTTAATTAGGAAAAGCTCATTTGTATCAAATCATTTACATGGTGCAGCCAGCCTTTGCCAGGATTTTCTAATTGATTATTGTTGCCTGAGGTGCTGTTGGTGGCTGCATGCTTATGTGTGGTGTGTGTTCATGTAAATGAGTAAGTGACTTTGTGGTAATAATATAAGCAGTAAAACTTTATCAATGTGGTGTTATTGTTATGGTCACGCAGCTGTGTAAAACAACATAAAAGCAGAATGCCAATAGATCAAGTTCTCTTTACAACGGCAATGTCTTGGGAACATGTATACATATATAACTGAGTATATATTTTATGGTAAATATTGATGCGCTACGTGCAAAACCTCCAATAATTTGTCCTTCCTATTACTATCTATGTTCTGTACTGCACATTTTTCTTTTATTTCCATTAAATAAGTGATTGCACACATCTCCTTTCTCCTTTCTGAAGTGCCTCTTATACCGCACTCTTGTACTGCATTCAAGCCACCTCTACAGGCCCCTCCCACCAATGGTGCCCCTCATGAAACAAAGGCCCTTGATTTCATAGTTCTCTTTCATAAAGCTCTCTTTAGGAATAAAACCCTTTCGGTGGTCCCTCCAAAATGAGCCCAACTCCATTATGGAGGGGGAACAAGGCTACTTCCCCGCTGAGAATCATAAATGACCCTTTGATGAAGCTGCTCTTTGACCCTTTTTGCAAAGCTGAGTGAACGAGGGAGCGGAGGGATGAAGATACGGGATAAAGAAAAGAGGAAAAGAGACGACAGATTATTAAAATTCATCCAGCGGTGTAATGAACAGCCTTTTAGCGGCGAGTTCCTCTTTCTGTTCAGCAGCTGCACAACAAAGGGACATTAAATTATAACCAAATGGTTGCCATGGCGCCCTGTGTGAGGAAATGTTTCGAATCTCTCTCTCTTCTCTTTCTTTCCATCTCTGGGGCTTTTTAGGAACATCCTGATAATTAGAGGCAGAAAGGAAGGGAAAAAAATTCAAAGGTGCTTGATGAAGAATTGGCAGAGCCAACATTTCCACGTAATAGAAAAGTAGGAATGGAGATGCAGACAGAGGCAAAGGTGAAGAAAGAGAGAGGAGCCAATATGGAGAAAGTGAGAGAAGCAGTTATGGAGAGAGAGAAAGAGCATTGGTTCTGAGCCATCGATGTACAATATGTTGAAATTGCGTTTTGAAAGACCTGCAGCTGCAACACAACTGCACTAGCAAATATTATAGATGCATCAAACTCAAACAAATGTGCATATGTGCAAAAATATATGAACTCCTTCAATCAATAACTTCTGGTACCTCCTTTAGCAGCGGTGACTTGGAGTAAACGTCTCCTATAGCCACTGATCAGTCTCTGGCATCTTGCTGGAGGTATTTCCTCCCACTCCTCCTTACAGAACTCAACCAACTCAGTGAGTTACCCCTTACCCAGAAGAGGAGGTTCTCTTATTTTTGCTCCTGCACTAATTCCATTTAAACTATTTTCATATTACTACAAGCACAATTTCCTCTAAAACTATATGAAATTGCTAAATATAGATCCTTTAGTCCAGTAAAGAAAGGGCTAATTTTAATTAAAGAGGATTGCATGGTAAAAACTCAAAATTTCTATAATTGCACAAGTGGTTCACAAACATTAGCCTATTCCGTCATTATTGTGTATCTAATTTGATCAAAATGGATTTCTTCCACTCCATGATCCATGAGAATGGCAACACAACCAATTTCTTGACTCTGCCTTTGCCTCTGGACACTTGCATTTACATGCAGTGCCAACCTCATCATTTTTGAAAATATATGATTAATATGTTCTGTAAATACACGGTGCAGTTTTGAGACTTGCCTTGTCAGATGAAGCTGAAATGCCATTCAAGGGAAGGGAAACGGGAGGCTAGAGAGATGCCAGGGGAGAAACATTTTCCCTCTCATTAACCCTTGTTGTACCCTAGTGCACCCAGCAGGGCCTTGACACTGTCAGTCAGCAAAAGTGTGTGTGTGTGTGTGTGTGTGTGTGTGTGTGTGTTTTTGTGTGTGTGTGTGTGTATGCGTACGTGTGCGTGCACGCAAGCCACTGGGGAACTCATAACGAGATGCCATGTCACATCACTACTAGCATGTTATGATCTACTAGAGTCTGGCAAAATTAACCCATCCATCAACAGCAAGCAGCCAGGTAGGGAAGGGATGAGAGAAAGAGAGAGAGGGGGAGAGAGAGAGAGAGAGAGAGAGAGAGAGAGAGAGGGAGAGGGAGAGGGAGAGTGGTGGAATTGGGGAAGCATGAAGTTCATACATATAAAATTAAAAATTAAAAAAGAAAAGGCAAAAATGCAGAGACCTTTGAACCCTATAATATAAATGTGGTTTCAATTTGTGTCTACAATTTTTCTGGTGCAGAATTTCTACTGCACAGCTTCAGCTCCACGCACGCACACACACACACACACACACACACACGCACACACACGCACACACACACACACGCACGCACACACACACACACACGCACACACACACACGCACGCACCTACCTCCAGAGCTCTGTCATTCCACATTAGCTCAGTTTTTTCCCTCCCAGATGCCCTGCTGTGAATCAAATTTAGTTTGTCTATGACACAGCCAACAGGCTCCTTCTCTGTTGTGCATTTTCGATCAGATTACTCGGACCAGAGACGGATGGAACAAAGCGCTTCCTGCCTGCTCTGATGTGTCTTTGTCTCTAGTTGTCATGCCAGAGCCGGCACGTCAACCAGTCATGTTTTTTTCCCCTCTTTGATCCAACCCAGATACATCTGTAGTGAGATCAGAGCGAAGGGGATTGTGGGTAGAGAGAGGTGTTTGAGGATCTATTTTCTATTGGTAATGAAGCGAGTGAGAAGAAAGGCAGGTGGACAAAGATAACACTTTGTTGTTCACGTTCTATGAAGACAGATGTGAGAAAATACTGAGTTCAAATGGTCAGCTCATGTTGTCAATACAAAGTTAACTAATATCAAAGACAAGACAAGGTTACCGATAAAGATGGTCCACTAATTAAATTATGTCAGAATGAGACTTAAACAAGGAAAGGAATGATCAGTGAGTCAGAAGAGCCACTTCAGCCTGATGAAGTCCGTTCACAGCACAGCAGCATGACTGACATGGAAGAGGATAGGAGTTGCTGACCCTGTGACTTCCTGGAAAAGAGACGCTGATGGCCGAGGCTCACCCGCCTGGGAGAATGGAACCTGACCGACCGTATCAATCCACCTTGTGGTGGCGCCCACATACTGTAAAGCTAAGCACTAAGGGTGCTAAGGTCACAAATTAACGTCCAGACTACACTACAGCCATCTATCAGTCATCGGCCATCGGAGGGAACGCTGCCTTTCAAACGCAGTGTAAGAAAAGCTCCAAAACTGCTGCGATTCAGTTCATCCTCATATAGTGTATTGAAATGATGGGGAAGTTGATAGTTGTTTTCTGATGTAATCCTTAACTTAAAATACATCAGAAAATGAAAGGCAATCCACAAAACATGCGGCTGAAAAACTGATCGACAAGCAAATTTACCATTTGAGAGAGTCCCGGTGTTTTTCCTTTTCATTCATGGACATTAGTGCTGGATTGGTTTACATTTCCATACTCATTACAAGTTTATTACATTTGGCATTTCCACCTCTTTCCTGTAGCATCCACTCATGTATAGTACCATGTCTATCTCTTATCTCTAAGATGTGGTACACTTACAAAAACATACACCCATCCAATGAAATCTGACCTTTTATTTGTTGAATCCAACAAAATATATACCATGATAAATTGTTTTGTGGTATGTTTTATCTACCCCTTGTTTTTTTTTATCTCACCTATGCAAAGTGTGATTTTTCTGTTTTGTTTCAGCATTTTATGTGTAATAAATAGAAGCAAACACACTAAGCACATCAACAACTATATAGCCACATCTATCGCTTATCCTTACAAGGATAGATATAACCACAAGGACATAAAGCAAACAACTGCCATCTTCTTTGTTCACAGTATTTCTAGTATTTCTAGTTATTGTTGGTCATTTCCCAGTACCTCTCCCTGGAGCAGGCTGATACAGTTATATACATGGAGGTTAGTTTCTCTTGTTCATTTCAGTCAAGTTTTTATTGCATGATTGAATTTCATAGGAGAGATTTACAGAAAAGGCATTGGCGATTATCCCCCATCATGAAATTACCTTCATGGGGTAGTAACCTCAGGTGACCGATGAAACCTCAATCTCCTCTCTTGAAGAAATGGATCGCCCCCAAACCTGGAGGTGGTGACCTCACGTCTGACCTGGTGGGGCACATAAAAACCAGCACTGAAATGACATCTGAAGGCAGACAAAAGATTCTGGCAGCAGCATGACGATTGGTTCCCGGAGAGATCTGGTTGGTTAAATGTACATAGAGGCAGGAATTGATGGTGTGGGAGGAAAAGGGTAACTAAAACTAGAGAGAGTGTGTAAGAAAGGTAGTCTTCCTTTCACTATAGCTTCAATCCACACAGCAATAATACCCCAGAGGGTGTTCTTTACCGTGATTAAGGGTAAGATGGTGATGCAAAAGCCATCGGCATTACCAAAATATTACCCAGTATTGGCAACCAACCCATACCCGTCTTTTCTTCTTCTCTTAAGAAATAGGGAAGATCTCTGTATTTTGTCTCATGTTGTGGTCACCTACATCTGAAATGTTTCTCCTAAAAACCCCTTAGGAGCAATCAGGGGGTGACAGAGAGATAACAGAGACTTTATGAGGTGAAGATACAGTGATAATAAGCTCCTATATGGCTGCTACCCACATGGCTTCAATGGGAAAATGCAGTATGTTAAAACTGTGCATTTATGAGAAGAAGCATCCAAATCGTAGGAGGCATAAAACATCATATTCAGGAGGGTCGCTGGTCGCCAAGGTGATGAGACGAGTGGGGCGATAAGAGCAGCTAACTGACCAAAGAATCAGGACTTCGTTTTCTGCATTTCCCCTCCCATAATGCCGCAGCCGTCCTTTGGAGCTCAGTGGAGCAGACAAACCCGGGGCTCACAGGTTGGAGGAAGAGAAGAGAGGAAGTCGATATCTCTGAATCCCCTGGGAACCCCCGAGGAAGTCGAGCAGAAAAACCCCCCAAAAACAAAACAGAGCCAAGGATAATAAGAAACCTGCAGAGCCACATGTGGGAACCGTGCACCAGACGCTCACACTGAGACAGACAGACACACACAATTAATCAATCAAACAGTCAAGCTATATGATGATATCTGTCAGTCTCTTCACTTGCTCTCTGGCAACACAGATACAGTGTGGTTTGCACACATGATCATCCACTTGGACTTTATTGTTCTTGGACTCCATTGTTACATGTTTTTCATGTGTGTTTCTGTCTGTCCACCTGTCTAGTTTGTCTGTCTGTCTATCCCATGGCTTTCCGGCAATGTAAGAGTTGTGTAAAAGCAGTGGCGGCTGGCCAATAGAGGGCGCTAGGGCGCCGCCCCACCACTCCCCACATCCTAGACTTCATTGAATAAGACTTTAAAAATTACTTTCTTTTTTTTTTTTTTAAATGAGCGAGGTAAATATTATATAGTTAGTGAGTAGAATGTATAATCTGCAATTAAATGTAGATTCAAATTGTTCTACGTTGTCTAAAGTTACTGATAGGTCACGTATTTCCGGCCTGGGGCGCAAAAATCTTTGCCCATTGACTCTCGTTATAAATTGTACATGCGCAGTTCGCTCCTCTCAATACAAGAGATAGCCCACCAACCAACCACCACCACCAACGAACTGCGCATGTACAAACAGCATTTATCTGAATGCTGCTGATTTACACACCACCAACCACTGGTTGGCAGCAGAGAGCGAGGGGCTCGTGGTACATCTGACATAAAATGCGCCAGAATGAAACAATATACTCGGTCGTTTTCAAGGAGCTGGTTTAGTAGGAAGGCTTGGCTAACTGTATGTAGTGACACCAATGCTTTATTTTGCTTTCCCTGCATCCTTTTTCAAACGACAGGTCTCAGACCCAGCATGGATTCAGACAGGTTTGAATGATTTAAACCACATATCAGAAAAATCAAAAGCAAATGTTTGGGAAAGTAAACATAGCTGCTCAGCTTGATGAAGGCTACAGGACAGGGATCCGTGAGCATAATGAAGAGGTTGACAAAAACAGGCACATCCTGTCTAAAATAATAAACTGTGTCAAGTTCTGTGGTGCCATAGAGTCATTGAGAAATCTGCATCTCTCAAGGAGAGAAGGGCAAAATTTATGTACAAAAAGTTGAAGCCACAAGGTGGCAAAGTCATATGGCTTTGAACCAGTTCACTCAGCTTTTTGATGGCACTGGGTATTTCAAATGTAATACCATATTCATTTATTTTTTTCTTAAATGTTATTTTCTATTAGGTCTTATTGTGTTCATAATTTTCTGCCATTGTCTCAGGGTTCTGTGTTGTCAGATTTCTGTTGCACTTATCGAGGCACTTTTCGGTTACTTTAGTCTTTCACCATTACATATTGTAGTATAAAAGATAATTATTATAAAGAATTTGCACTAATTGAAGTACCTTAACTTACCTTAAGAACGTTTCATTACAACAAATATTCATTCAGCTCAGCAAATACAAATAACAGCCTTTTCATTTATTTAAATACACTGATGATACCTTAGTACATGTTTGTTTGATTTTTGGTATAGCCCCCCCTGGAGAAAAATGCACCAGCCGCCACTGTGTAAAAGTATAGGCAAACCTACGAGCCACTTCTCCGTCTCTGATCCACATTGTCATCAAGAACCGCTGGCTTCCAACACCTGAAGGTCCAGAGCCTAGATGGTGTGGTACTCCAACACGCAACAGGTGAACTCTCTCTAACTGTCTCTCTAAGTAACTCCCTCTCTCTCTCTTTCACCAGCACACACACACACACACACACACACACACACACACACACACACACACACTGAGAGCAGTACAGGTGATTCTCTCCTCATTGTCATTCGGCAGTCAGCCGTGTATGAAGGTCAATACTTTGAAGGAGGGCATGAGAGGAACAAGCCAATCAGAGGGAAGAGATGAGATGAAAGTGTGATTGACTGGCTCGGGGAGGGTGGGCGAGGGGGGAGGGGGCGCCACACGGAATCTGCATACCCAATGAGGAATCAGCAGATGAAAGGGCCCTGTTGCTACGGTAACACACCTGCTGTGTTGGAATATCGGCTTCGTTCATATAAGGGCTTCAGGGTTTGAGGGCATGGGGTTTGTGTGAGGGTGGGGAGGGTGTGTGTGTGTGTGTGTGTGTGTGTGTGTGTGTGTGTGTGTGTGTGTGTGTGCTCACATACAACCTGTCACATACTGACTTTGAATGCAGCTGTGAAAACAGTGCCTCTATCAGTTTCACAGCAACTTCTTCGCTCCCTACCGATACGAAGCCAGCTGTAATGCTGCACGAGGTTCTGCTCTTTATCCTTTATCTATTCCACTCACGTGTATTTGTCTACAATATCTGACATGGTGTATTCCAATGCTATTACATTACATTACATTACAGGCATTTAGCAGACGCTTTTATCCAAAGCGACTTACAATAAGTGCATTCAACATAGGTAGGTAGAGAACTACTAGTCACCAGAAATCATAAGTGCATTTCCTTCCTAAACAAGCAACTAAGAGCAGAACCAGTGCTGAGGTGAAAGTGCAATAAGTTAGCTACCTACTTTTCTTAAACAAATGAGACAAATAAGAAAATCAAATGAGCAAGAGCTAAGACAAATAAGTGTATCAAATAAACAAGAGCCAATAAACAAGAGCTCATACAAATGATTGACGACAAATAGGCAAGGCTAAGAGGAAGGGTCAGCGTAGTGTTTCCTAGTGTTTCAGGGTAGTGTTTGCTATAACGTCACACATCTTATAATATGGCACAGTATTGAAAGTAATGAAAATTTCACAGTTGCGGTTTGAGGAGTCCAGTTTTATCAGACCATCCCCAAAGACTGACCTGAGGGTTAAACACATTGCCCTCTCACTAGCTTGAGTCTGCTAGATAATTGGTCAGATTATGTGAATTGACTTGTCAGTTCCTTGATGTCATAGCCCTTAAGCTGATAAATAAACACAGATAGCAACGATCAAGGATATATAATACAACTTATAATACTGTGAACCCCTCATGCTTTACAGCTGATAAGGAAATGATCTATGTGTTTGGCTTTTTTTCCAAATCCATTTTTCAATTTGCTGGCACACTTTAGCATCATATGTGTATTGTATGAAAAGATACAATTTCCTGTCACAGAAATGCCACACTGACTGTGTGGTGTAAGATAACCTTGGTAGACTGGTTCCATGTACAATGCAGGAAATTGTCATATTTTGAAATCTTTACTTTTAAGGGTCTTGAATGTCACAGGGTTGGACGAGCAATATGGGTTTATGGATGCACACAAACGTCTGCTTTTATTTCTCCAACACCACACCATCCATGGAAGGACAACTGATAACAATAGCCTCCAATATAGACAGATAAATGGCAAAGAAGAAGAAGAAGAGTGGAGGACTTCTGACTGCTTCGAGAGAGAGAAAGAGCGATATTAGAAGAATACAAAGAGCCATCCTCCCTGCAAGGCCGTATGGAGAAAAGGCCTTGTCCTCCTCCTCCTCCACCTCTCTTCTCCTCTCTCCCTTTCTCATTTATTTCAATTTGTCATGCTTTACTTTCCCCTTAAGAGAGCATGCTTGCTGGCGAGTGGCCCCATATAGGCCGCGAAATTGTGTCTGCGCCTAGCCTGTAATGAAACATTTAGATGCGGGGGAGAGTGATGGTTGCGCATTAATACGAGTGGTGGTGTTGGTTTCCCAGCAGCCTCCTCGGCCTGCCGCTCTCCCCCCCCCCACACACACACATAACATGGCGGAGTTGGATGTCTCGCCTCTTTAATCAACACCGGCGTCGCTGCCCGAGGAAGGGTCAAGGGTTCTTCAGAGGTGTGTGATGGCTGCGGGTGGTTGTTGACGCCTGATGAGATGATATTTATATAACGTTGGACGCAGGTCATGAGGCCAACATCGATGCAGGGTCAAAACATGTTGATAGTGCCTGATGGTGTTATGATAGCGTAATGCCAATGCGAGATGGTGGTGATATTGATGTGAGTTGAAGGGAAATGGTTGATTGGATTGAACTACTGTGTGCGCAACAGCTCATGCATACCAACCGTTGGATATGTAGTATTATACATGGCTCAGGTAGTGACAACAGTTGTCTCAGGTAAATAGTGCTTCAGAAGCATTGGTGTTCATCTGCGTCCAGAAACCTGCTAAGGGGTCAACCCTCGCTTTAGGTTTCTACCTAAAGGAAAAGCAACACACACAGCTTCTTTATGTATGTGTTCTGTGCATATACTGTATGTTGCCTGATGCAGAGACATTGGAAGTACACTGTTAATATGTGAGTTATACCTGAAACACATGTTGACATAATAGGGCATAACGTTGCTCATCTTTGAGCAATACAGCCTAGCTTTGAGCTCAAGTCAAAAGTGTTACACCTGTTATTTTCATCTTCTTTCATGGCCTTAAACTACTATTCCCACCTTGTTTCCCCCCTCAAGCATACAGTAGCTAACAAACCATTGAAATGCACTGTATTTATATGCAGATGCATGTGCCTATATATTCAACAGGGCTCCCTTTGATATCACGCCAGGCTTTCCACGTTGCCATTATCCATACTGCATATATTTCTGAAATAAAATAAAAGCAGTGGAACATCCAATGAAGTTGACAGTTTCCTTTTTACCTTTTTAAATGCAGTGCCGGCTGTGGCTCCAGGCGCAGACCGTCTTCATTACATGCATAGCGCCAATGAGACTTTGTACATTTTCAGAAGACAAGCAGACCTTTTGAGTGTGTTTTTTTTTTCTGAAGCTGGTTAAGGGTATGACATGGTAAGAGGGGGAGAATACGTTTCTCCTATTGAGAGATCAAAGGGAGGCATGTCATGGTGAGTTCTTATGTCCTTTTGGGACTGGGGCCAATTGTCAGACTACTACTCTGGTCTACTGAGTGCAACCTTAAGCTTTGAGGTCAAGGAACAGCCTGTGTGTGTGTGTGTGTTTGTTTGTGTGTGTGTGTGTGTGTGTGTGTGTGTGTGTGTTTGTGTGTGTGTTTGTGTGTGTGTGTGTGTGTTTTCCTGTGACAGCGCAAGAGAGACAGACAGATGGACAGAAAGACACAACTAAAGAAGGAGAGCACTAACTAAGTCACCACCCAGTTCAGGAAAATGAGTCTCACCAACAAAAAGTGAGTCTAGTTTTCTATATAAAGCATTGAGGGATTCATGATGACCCAAAATGTCAGTGACATTCCTCTGGGAAAAAAAAACCTTAGTGATGAGAGAACATGTAGGCGAAAGAGATAGAGAGAATAGAGAATAGTAGAGAAGGGCATCAGGGGCAGAACATTGTGATGGAGGGGCTATAGCAGCTGAGGAGCAGACAAGGCTCCACTAAGTCCCTAATAAACTGGATACTGAGTCCTTGCATGGTTCATGAAAGAGTATCTAAATGCAAACATGGGGTTGGTAGGGGGTGGTTGTGGGCTAAGAAAGCAAAATCAAGGAGAGGAAAAAGGGAGAGACTGAGTTAGAAAAGACACCAGGAAATAAGCCTGTGAGACAACCGTATAACATGACTGATGTTTCAACCTGTGTGATCATCACTTGTGTCAGGGCCATAACCCAGGGCCATACTATAATTCATGCTCTATAGGCCGACACATAAGCCTTATAGGTTCCCAGAACAAATTTGAAAATGGCCTAAGTCTTCCCAGGCAAGTCCATTCATTTCCACAACGCAAGCAGGGCGACAGGCTTATGAAATAACCATCACGGCTAATGTAATTAGTCCATAGTTATAAAAAGAAAGACAGTAATGAACTGCTTAATTCCGGAGAGCAAGTAATCCATTTTGCTGCTTAAAAGTTTGATTATTTCATTGTAACACATCCTTTCTGTTCACGTGGAGAGGAGATGTTTGACATGCAGTTTGCTTGTAGAGTGTACAGTGTAAGTGGATGTGATGCACAAATCCTGCATCAACGTTTGTCTTAGGAGGCTTTAAAACATATGAAAAGACACTGGGAACACACACACACACACACACACACAAACATGCACACACATGGTGCATCATAACTCCCTGTCTCGTTGGCTCTGTCAGTCTGATCTCTCCCTCCGGCGATGAGAGGAGCAGAGCTGGAAGGACTGGGTGGGAGTGCCTCAGGTCTTTTACCGAGGGGCCTATATAGGCTCTTCTGCCTGCTGGAGGGTGAAATGAGCCCAGGTAGAGCCTACTGAGCACCGGCTGCTGTAGCGTGACCAGAGAGAGGACCCTCCCACCTAAAGCCCTCCTGCATGTTTTCCAGCTGATAAATTGCATATCGGGTCCAGGAGTGTGGCGCGGGGATGGTCCATCGGTTTTTCCAGTTGAGAGTCACTTGGCTTGTGAGTGTGTATGAAGGTGTTTGTGGGGGTGACTGTTCAAAATTCACAGACTGATTCGCCTGCAGCTGATGTTTGCTTGGCTGGCCATAAGTGGCTTGAAATCAATCAATCAATAAAGTTCAATATAGTCCCATGAATGAAACACACATCTACCTCTAAGATAAGCTCTCCTCTGGACTAGATGTTGCTAGGTTTCAATGAGCTGTATTGGATAAATTGTGTGCATGCTACACAACACAGGCAAGCATTGTATTGTGTATTTTTGCTGGCAAATGTAATCTCAATGTGAATATAGCTCTCATATTTCCACAGCACAACACACTGTAAAACCTACCACTGTATAACAAAACCAATGCAGAGCGAAAACCAACAACTTTCATTCGATTGATTTAGATGCAAATGGCGTATTCACACATGGTGGAAAATGACACTTGTTTCCTATTTTCTTATTTTTCCCCCCTCTGTGCGCAGCTTTGCAAATTAAGTGGAGTGTTTGTGACAGCTTGATGCTGGCGGAAGCGACGGCAAGCAGAGCTTTGGATTGCAAATGTTCCCTGAGGGGGCCGGCCCTGGTTTGATATACTTAATAAACTTCAAATCCGACAGGCTGGCAGAGGCAGCACGCCGCTGCTTATTTCTCTCCCTTCCCACAGTGAGATATGGGGCCCTGTGGAAATGGGAATGGGGAAAGTTTAGACACTTTTCTAGAAAGGATCAGCAAAATAAAGTGTGTGTGCGTGTGTGTGTCTGCTTGTTGGAACACTAAAGAATATACTGTAGAGGTTCAGGAGTGTGTGTGTGTATGTTCATTTTGGGAAACGTAAGGCGTAGTGTTTTTATCTAATGGAGAGGTATGTATGTATGTGTATACATGTTGAGGGGCGTTTTGTAGAAGCAGGGGTCCAACATCTCTGGATTTGTCCCTGGCTCACAGGGTTGTTGAATATAGTCGCTCACTACTTATACACTGGTAAGATATTTAGATATTGTATACACACATTTTAGTTTATAGCATCCAAATATAATAATACAATTGTCAGTGATGACCCAGATTTCTGGAATGCCACATTTCCTCGGGATTTCGGCATTTTTTTCTAAATCTCCTCTTCTGTTGAACAACTTCTAATAGCTGTAAAAGCTACAGCCCATCCCCAGAACAAGTGAACTGTACAAGCAGGGTAGTGCTATAAGCATAATCCAGCAACATCTCTCTCAGGAGTTCCTATTAATCCCCACCTAGTAAATTAAAGTGAGAAATTGAATCAGGAGCCTTCCTTGTACAATAATCCAGATTTAGAACAAAGTATCTGATAGAGAGCAAATAGGGTAGTCTCCTCCATTCTGACATATCCTATCCTCTAATCTCTCCAGCACACACCATGTTTGATGTCCAATTAACCAGAATGCGCGCGACTGAATATCCGATTTAAACCCCATTATCAAGATGAGGGAAGAGCTCACAGCTACCTCTGAGTTAAAATGAAGATCTGCATTTCTGATGGGAAGAGAGGGGTGAGGAGAAAACATGGAAAACTGGTCTAGAGCATCCATCTCATCCCATAATCCGAGCATCCCAAATTAAAGTCAATCCACACAATTTCTTTAGTATAATGAAAATACTGTGGCTCTGCTGGATGTTGTGTGAGACCCTCATAAGAACAGCCATCATCGACCTTAATCCCACGGTGGCCATTTTGAATTTACGTAACACTTTTGGCGTATATATGTAAAAGAAACGTGTGACTGCAACAAATAGTACGTGAGGACTACAGAGAGACCTAACGGTGACCGAATTTTGCTGGGACGTTATCGAGCTTGCTAGCTTGTTAGCTTCTAGCTAGCTACATAGGCTAAATTCTTGATTTCCATTTGTTTCTAATCTGCTGTTCAATAAGGAATCTATGAGAAATGAGAAATGTTTGTCTAATTCCTGACGTTTGTATGATGTGCATCTTGTACACAACAGGTGACATAGCTGAGCTGTGCTTTTTATAGTTTCCCACCCTGAGTGTGACATGAGCTGTGGGTTCATAAAATTCCTGTATACTGAGAAGATGCTGACAGTTGACAGTTCACTTCATTCATACAATCTAATACACACATGATAGCCATGAATATGGATTCTGCTATCCTCTTTATCATTAGATTCTTTCAAAACAGAATTAACAAGCCAGTGACCTTTCTGCACAGCCACTGCAGTAAGAATATGTCTGAAGTCTGGATGACATGAGCCTGGTAATTGTGAACCTCTCCCCTTTCTCTGCCGGCTGGTGTGAGAGGAACTAGCGAGCGTGTGCTGAGGTTGTGAGAAGCCCTACCATTCCCTCTAATAAGGCCCTGTGGGACCTGAACACTGCTGCAAGAAGTACACGCAAGCCGTCTGGAAAGTGAGAGCACCAGTTACTTTTAGGGGGTGGGGGGGGGGGACGCTTAACAAGGCAAGTGTGAACATTCTCAGTTATAGAATAATGACCTAATATCGCACTCTGCTGTGTGACAGGATATTGCATAGTGCAGCGGGGTTACAAGAAGTTGTCAGATCCTATGATGGTTCGGTGCAACAGAAAATGTATCACTGTGTGAGAACTGGACTGGTGTGTGTGTGTGCGCTGTGACGTAAAGCCATTGGTCTGGTATACAACTCCCTCCATCTGCTGGAGGTTGTAAGGGTATGTCATGCAATTACCAGTGGGCTTGACAGAGCTGTCCACTTCTGCAGCCTGTTCACTGATGTCTGCTGCGGCCTGGTGGTAGAGATATTGGTACGTATATTGCATCTATTGTAGAGTGGAATCGACTATAATAGAGACTAAAAGGAATATTGTAGAGAGAGGTCGGCGCATCCTAAATTTGATTCATGAATTTTACTTTGATAACAGCAGATTATGTCAAACGTATGTAGGTGAAAGGAATAAAGTCATGTGCAGTAGGGAAGCAAGAGAACCAGCATATGGATGAGATTCAGGGAACTATCTCCTGAGACGGCATCTTTCCTTACACTGTGTGAGATCCTGCCAAGTCCATTCTTCCGGCACCATGTTTCTGCTTACCCTGTCTGTTGACACAGGAACCTCCAGGAGAGTTTGTTTTTGTCGACTCCAACCAAGGCACTCAATGAAAGCGAGAAGCATGTTGTTGGGAGCTGAATGCGTGGAGGGAAAGTCAGTATAATTAATTTGCTGGGAGCCTTGGCCCCCGGAGCGCCACAGCTTCTTCCTTTCATTTTCTATCAGGTCTAAGGATCTCCCCCTCGTAGTCTCGTGGTTCTGCAACCAGGGTCTCCAGCCTTATCTGTAGACCCCAGTCTTATCTCTGACTTGTCCCTGCAACCTGACTGGGGGAAGATTAGCCCTGTGCCTCTTGTCAGCGCCTGTTTTTTCCTTCAGCCAAGACAGGAAGGAACCCGCCATAAGCCAAGATTAAGATGGTTCGTTGGCGGTGCCGAAGATGTTTTTCTGGAGGTCAAACTTGTTCAATTTATGGGGTGCTTTGAAAGACCTTTATCAAAGGTCATTACTGGGACAACTACCATAATATTCAACTGTGTGTGATTTGATAATCAACCAAAATCAGAACATTTTGCACTTTTGAAAATATTGTAGATTCCCATTTCTACACCCCATGTAGTAACTACACATCGAAGGGTGGGTTGTGCTTTCCACTTGGGAAGATACAGTACTTCCTCAGACTCCCCACATTGCTCCACTCATTGCTCATGCAAAGCGATGGTATGCTTCTCTCTCTTCTGTTGAAGCCCCAGACCATCCCTAATGCATATTTCATAGGGATTCCTTATGTTGGGCTTTGGGCGGGCTCCACTAAAAATACAAGGCAGGGAAATGTAAGTGGGCTGTTTAAAGCTTGGCTATGACTGGTGGTACAGTAGATTTGGGTCAGTAGCTGGTTCTAAGCCGCCACAGGAAGAATGGTAAAAGCAGGAAGTGGAAGCGTGTGATAATGGAATCTGCTGGGAGAGATCACAAGCTCAGCCAATTAGCTGCTGAAAGTTTGGTGTTGAACTTTGCCCCCCGTGCTCTCCCCGCAATCTACAGAGAGATCCCATTTTGTTCATTAAGCCCAGTGTAGTATATTCTCTGCTGTCTACAGCTTGGAATAACACAGGCATCAGAGGCAGGGCAAGGCCACAAAAGGCCCAATTACAAATTCAACGTTTTGACATTTAGAAGAACAAGAGAAGAAGAGAGGGCTCCACAGAGATTTTGCAGAAGAAAAATATCAAATTGTACGATCTCTTTGAGAGACGAAAATCAACACGCCTTTGTGACCTTCTGGTGAACTTGTCGCCTCTATGCTCCAGGTTTTGGGGAAGTCTGAGACATGGCATCACCATAGACATTGAACACCCCAATAATTATAATGCTGACAGATTGTGGATTATGCTGTCTGAAGTTGGAGGCAGGAGAGATGTCTGACTTATACCGAAATACAGTGAATTACAGTAATCAAGGCAGGACAAGATGAAGGAATTAATGTCTTTCTCTAGGTCGGAAAAGGATAGAAAGGTCCTGATTTTAGAGATAATTCTGAGCTGATAGAAACTCGACTTTACCACTGAGCAAATCTGTTTGTCAAATCTCAATGCACTGTGGAGATTTGTCCATTGAAGTTTTTAAACAGCGGCTGAAGACTTCCTCTTTAGCCAGGCCTTTGGACCCAGCTGCTGAATTGTGGCCCTGTCCTTTTTTGCCTTTTTGTCCTTTGTCCTTTGTTTGTCTTATTGTCTTCCTACCTTTTAGCCTAGTTGTTATTTTTCTCACCTTATATAGTTCTTCTCTTTTCCATTGTTAAGTGCCTTGAGTACCATGAAAGGCGCTCTTAAATGAAAGTTGTTGTTATTATTAGGGTTAAAACCCCGGAGGGGTAGAACCCTATTGTTTTCCTATCGGTTTATTATTAGGGTTCAAACCCCGGAGGGGTAGAGCTGGAATGAGCTAAAACCATGAAACTTGGCCCAATAACTGGAAATGATGTGCAAATGCTTCCCAAGAAACATGAGCCCAATCGGCCAGATGGTGGCGCTGTAATTAAGGCCCAAAAGCGCAATTTTGGAAAGGCCACGCCCCTCACACAGTGACTCCGATTGACTTGAAATTTGACACACAAGTCCAGCTCAATGTGCTCTACAAAAAAGCCTCAAGAACCACTGAAGTCCGCCTGACTAGATTCTCCGCCATTTTGAATTTTTTGAAAAACACATTTTTGACATCTCCTCCTAAACCGTAGGTCCGATTGCTACCAGATTTTCTGTGGAGCACTATTAGACCAAGCACATAAAAAGTTATATAAAGCTTGTTGATATCTTATTTAGTTTTCAAGATATTGACCAATGAATTTCAAAAGGGCGTGGCTCAGCACATAAATAGACCAAAGTCAACAACGGTGAGGCCAATCATCACAATAATTGCAGGATATGTCCACATAAGTACCTGAAACACACCCTGAAAGTTTAATTAAAATCGACCACTAGGGGGCGCTACAAATGCAAAGAATGGGCATGACATAACACAAATCAGACTATAAATCAGAAATTGTTTATCCAATCATTACAAAACGTGCAGGATATGTTTGATAACAATGTTGAACCACGTGTGTAAAATTATTTTGAAATTGCTCAATAGGGGGCACCACCAGTTCCAAACGTGCATGGGCCTGGTGCAAATTTGGCCTTAAATCAATGTTTGGACAGTTTGTCCAAACATCACCAAACTTGAACATTTTTAATTAAGCTGTTGAAACATGTCCCCAAAATGTTTTTGAAATTGACCAATAAGGGGTGACGGCGTTGTTGAACAAGGGCGTGGGCCTAGCAAATTGTGCTGTAAATACATGAGTTTTTCCATATGGGTGTAACCCACATTAAAATATGGTTATAAAAAAAATAGATTTTTATAAATTAAGTTACAAATAAATTAGGCTACAATTAAAAATGTTGACACTAAATAATTTGTAAGAAGAAACAATTAAAGGGGGGGTATTGTACTCATTTTGGGCTATTTAAACTGTTCCTGGGGGTGTTTACAAGACGTTTGTGAAGTCTATATCAAAAAAAAATCCTAAAACCAGCTTCTGTGGTGTGTGTTTCAGTCTCTCATTTTCTCCATTGTAAAGAACAGGCTGTTTTGAGGGCGTGGAGGTTGTATGTAATGAGCACTGCTCTGATTGGCCGCCTCACGCCTCACTCACGGCATGAGGCGGCCAATCAGAGCAGTGCTCATTACATACAACCTACACGCAATGGCCTGGCGGAGGCGGAGAGCAGAGCGCCCATGCTGCTCAAGGTAAACAAATAAGCTTGATGCAGAAATCTACCATAACCATGGCGGCCGCTCCAGAACCAACACTGAGACCGTACATGTTTGAGCCGGAGTCTGACCCAGAATGGGAAGAGGCAGCTGAGGCGGTTCCACTTAATTTCTCACTGATAACAATTCTGTGTAATATTGTACTTTCGTGCCTTGTGTTTGTGTATGTGGATGTGTGAGCGACACTCTCTGCTGTAGCCGGTCTATTTATGGCTCATGTCCATAAGCTTATTGAATACAACTTGCAGACAAGCTAGGATTGACAATTTTGTTGAGCTAGTTAGCCAATATATTATTGGATGCAATCTATTTGCATCCAAACAGCGCAGCCAAACAACCAAACACGATTGTACTAATGGTGGCTAAAGTTTACCAAGCCTGACACATTCGACAGACTTATAAAACAGACACTGGTCCCAACAAATAACTTTAAGATGAGTCCTGACTCCAACCAATAACTTTACTTTTACTTTACTTTACTTTTAATGACTCCAGCTTTAGTTTTCTTACTTCTTCCATGCCCAACAAGCCCGTGGCTAGCCCCGCTAGCTCGTTAGCTAACCAGCGGTGAATATACTAACCAGACTAATTTGGTAAATTAAATCAAAACATGGTGACACTTACAGATTCCAATTTTGCAGATGGGTCACGTACCTTATGAATTGCTCCATCTTTAAGCTTCAATTTAGATGCTAATCCTGCCGTTGCTCAAGCAGTCTGAGGACTGATCATGACACACAGAAAAAACTGTAGCCGTTGCCGTTAAAAATAAAATTAATCCACTCTGTCCTGGCATTTTCGCGTGTTGGGAGACTGTGCAGGGATCTATGTTGCTGCCTGCATCCTACAAAATAATAACTGGAGAGTTGATATATCTCCTGATATGTTGTTTTAGCTTCAGTCGTCGCAAAGTAATGGTGCATTCCAGTGTACTCGGAAAAAACGGCATCCGAATGTGATATGCGCCGATTCTCTTCACTAATGGCGCTGTAGTAGTTGATGTTGAGTTTAGATGCTTGTAACATTCTGAGACTTACCATACAAACATGAGTTTGCTGCGGGCGATTATGTTTTCCCGAGCAGATGCACTGGAACACATTTAGATTGGAAGTTAGGAATACCGACTCGGAATTATCGATTTCCGAATACAATGGAATGCACCATAAGCAACGGCTTGCGGCACTGCCGTGAGCTGCATTTTGCGACGACGTAAATGGGATTGGTTGTTCAACTGGGCGTGGGCATGCTCTGAGAGGGGCTGGATTTGCACCTTATGACGTCCAAAAGAACCATTTTCTGAAACGGGCTGTTTTTCTCCTATCTTTGGCACCGTTTTGGGAAAAAGGAAAATACAGAAAAACGGGTTGACTTCCAGATTTCAAATTTTCTCAGCTGCTTAGGGAAGTAATTTCCTGTGGAACATGTATAAGCGCCAGGAATAAACCGTTTTCCATAATATGGGACCTTTAAATTGTGTGTAAGCCTTTTATATCTCTTCCTGACATTTAGATTTGTGCTGAATTTCAACGGATAACCAACCAGAACCTCCTGCGATCATTCTACGATGTACTCGACAAACACTCAGAGCGGTTGTTGAATCTGTCCCGTGAGAAGCAGCTTGGCAAGTTCGGACATCGATTGTCAGCTATTCTGAAGATGTATGATACCAATGTGGTATGTAGTTTGTGTTTAACCCTGATATCTGACTGTACAAGTGGAGTATCACTTGTGGTTAGTTAGTGGTAGTACTTGTTCACACACTGTTTACATTAGTCTGCTTGTTTTTTCTACCCTTTCAGCAAGCAAGGGATGTCAGCATGACAAGAACTGTCGCCATCCAATGTCTCCCAGCTCTACTTGGAGAGGGTGACTCTGAAGTGTTCAAAGTCTGCAAGGTGAGTTATTCCCAAGGACGAAACTGGTGTTGTCACACCCTGAATTATTTGGTATTTAAGCATTGCGGTCTTAGCTATAACCCTATTTGTGTCATCACCAGTCATTGCCAGCAGCACCCAAGTGTGTGTGTGACTGCAAGTGTGCTGGATTTTGAGTTTACTTTGTGACACATTTGGGGCTTTATTTTTGTGCATACCAAGAAATGCAGCTCTGCACAGATGAGCTGGCATTTTCCTGGGGTGCACTGAAAGTGTTTTTTTATATTTCTGCGTGAAGGGTTAATGCTGTAGCTACGAAGCATACGCACGTAGTTGCCGTACCTATGCCGTATGCACCTCCTCAACAATGTAACTACATGTCGGGGGTACAGCAGCTACATAGATACCACATTGAGACCGCAAGAACTGTGATTGGTCAGCTTGGGCTGCTTGTGTTTTTCTGATGCTGGTGGAGATTGTTGATAGTGAAGACAACATAAAGGAAGTTGAAGAAAGACTCAGTAATCTGCTGCTTTTCAGTAACACACATCTAACAAAGCCATGTCTTCTGCAAACCTTATGCTCGCCATGATTGCTGCTCTCTATCACAGTGAGTGAAAGAACGTAAACATGGTGATTGCATGGCAGTAGTCTCCTATTCAGTAATGAGAACAGGCGAAGTGGAAGTTACCTGAATGTAACTCCAGTTATATAAGGATGTGCATAGCCCACCGTTGCTCCATATCACAAAGTGAATAAAATAATGTAAACACAGTTACTGTGGAGATTCAAATTAAAGCATGATATGGCCTGATGACGTATGATACATCCGTTTAGTGTTGCAGTGGTGGCATCAACAGGTGAAATCTGACGCTGAACTATTAATGTTTCGACCATTTGTTCCTTGCCGTGGAAAACGTAGATGCCTGGCTGGATTAACGCACACTTCCTCCTCCGGGTATCGTTGAAAAAAGAAATAATTTATTTTGTCCATTTACAGCAACAAAGGATGAATGAAAAGTGGTTGTAAATTAGTCCTTATAGCCAAACTTAACGAAAACGTGGTTACCTAATGAGTTAATGAGGATGAGCGTGGTCAAAATAGTGTTTATAACCAAACTACCCATTTTCCGTCGGCCATTCCAGAATTCACCTGCCTTACGTCATATAACCTTTGCCCTCTCACGTCACCTCAAACGTGGCATCAAAAACAACATTAGGCACATGAAACATAAATATAATTCAAAAGCATTCAATTATAAATCCTCCAAGGCCATACTTCAAACCTAAATCTTAATTAGTATATGCAACTGCAATGAAAGTATATTGAATGAAAATGGCTATAACATTCCGGCCCCTAATTTTTGTATAACAAATAATTATCAAAATTATATATCAATAGCCATTGAGTTAATCAATCATTCATATGTCATCATACAAGAATAAGCATAAAGCATCCAAGTATTGTACATCACCCAAGCATAACATAGTTTGAGAGATTTAAAATCCATATCAAAGTTCATTCAAGAGTATGTGGGTGTATGTGTGTATGTGACAGTCCAAGAAAGGGGTCCATCAAAAAAGTTGAAAAACCCAAAAAAGTCTTCAGTTAGAAAGTCCACGATAGTAAACTTTGAGGTCAAGATTCCATAAGACATCATAGTAAACAAACATTTAAGCAAAAATCTGTCTCTTACTACAGAATACATTCTTATGCATCTACTATACATCATTTCATTTACATACAGCGTGCATTCAAGTGTGCTTCAAGATCAATTTCATCACAAGATCAACTTTCATTTCGATATTCAATAATGTCAGACATTCAACCCCAAGTTACACACATTAACTAAGTATTGCCAAACTTATTCTGCTTCAAGCAAAAGGCATAACTTAGTGATAGGCCTTTCCAATTCATTGGTTTGCGTCTTAACACGTACTCTACGCACCAAACCCTTATAATCTTTCATAGTTTCTGTAATGCGTCCAATAGACCATGAATTCCTGGGGGCAGAATCATCAATTATAAGGACTAGATCTCCGACTAAGAAGTTTCGATGGGGTTTAGTCCATTTCTGACGCTGTTGCATTATGGGGAGGTATTCCTTCGCCCATCTTTTCCAAAATAGGTCACTAATATGTTGTACTTGTTTCCAGCGCCTTTTTCCATATGTGTCATGTTTCTCAAACAGACCAGGTGGTAGAGTGGGCTTCCCTTTTAACAGTAGAAGGTGATTTGGCGTTAACGCCTCAAGATCGTTTGGGTCATCACTGGAAGGTGTTATTGGTCTATCGTTCAAAATAGCCTCAACTTCACAAAATATGGTATTGAGGGCTTCATCATCAACTGTTTGTTGTTTGGTGATCGAGCAGAGGATCCTTTTAGTTTGTTGCACGAGACGTTCCCAGACGCCACCATGGTGAGCTCCGTGTGGTGGGTTAAAGGTCCATTTTATCCCATCCTGTGTGAGTGTGTTCTGTATTTTGTTTTGATTCAAGTTTTGTAGTGCCTGTTTTAATTCGCGATTTGCACTTACAAAATTTGTGCCGTTGTCTGATCTTATTTCTTTGACCTGTCCCCTTCGACAGATAAACCTTCTTATGGCGTTGATGCAGGAATCTGTATCCAGTGTATAGGCCACTTCAAGATGGACAGCACGGCATGTTAGACACGTGAATAGGACGCCATACCTTTTAACAGTATTCCTTCCTCTTCTTACCTCAATAGGTCCGAAGTAATCCATTCCAACCAGAGTGAATGGAGGGAGGTCCATTGAAAGTCTGTCAGATGGGAGGTCAGACATTTTCTGTTCTCCAGGTCTTTGACGCTGTCGGCGGCATGTCATGCATGCTCTGATGACCCTTCTAGCTAATGAATTGGCATGAGGAATCCAAAACTGCCGTCGGAGAGTGGAAAGCATATAATTCCTCCCACTATGGCCAACCTTTTCATGCACACAGCGGAGAATGAGCTCTGAGATGTTACTACTCTTTGGCAGGATGGCAGGATGTTTCGCCTCTTCAGGTAACGCAGATTTGCTCAACCGACCGCCTACTCTTAGGATGCCATCAATCATCACAGGATCCAGTTTGCGCAGATGACTGGATTTCTTTATGGCCTTTCCACTACTCAAATTTGAGATTTCCTCAAAAAAGTGCTGCTTTTGCACAAAACTGACTATCGCTTTCTCAGCTTTATCAAGGTCCTCCAATGACAGTTTGTAAGCCAACATTTTCTTTTGGGCTTTGGTGTTTTCTTTTGGGTTTAACGTGGTGTTATTGTCAGAATGTGTATTGTTTGTCTTTTTTCTTTCATCCCACCTCTGTTTAAGCGTGTCTTTGAACTTTAAAAGCCAGGCCACTGCTCGTTTCAGGTCTGACCATTTGGAAAAGTATGAAAGCAGCTTGCTGGTGGGACAAGACTCTTCCATTGGCTGAACAGACACGATATGAACAGAAGCTTCTTGCTTTATCTCAGGGTCACCATCCGAAATGACATCCGTCTTTACAAGTGTTCCTGGCCACTGAGAGTGGTTGTGAAGGAACTCCGGCCCATTGATCCATGTTTTGCACTGAAGGAAAGCTTTGGCTGATAAGCCGCGTGAAGCCGCATCAGCTGGGTTCTCCTTCGAAGAGATGTGCCACCATTGCTCTACCTTTGATAGAGAGTGAATAACCGAGATTCGATTTGCAACATATGTCTTAAATCGTTTGCTTGTGTTTGCAATATATTGCAAAACTGTCATGCTGTCTGACCAGAAGATGGAATTTGTTAATAAGAACTGCAACTCTGTTTTCAGCATGTGATCCAGTCATACAGCTAAGACTGCTGCTGCTAGCTCCATTCGGGGAATGGTAGTACACTTAAGTGGTGCTACTTTGGCTTTTCCAAAGGCAAAGGACACACAGAATTCACCTGCCTTACGTCATATAACCTTTGCCCTCTCACGTCACCTCAAACGTGGCATCAAAAACAACATTAGGCACATGAAACATAAATATAATTCAAAAGCATTCAATTATAAATCCTCCAAGGCCATACTTCAAACCTAAATCTTAATTAGTATATGCAACTGCAATGAAAGTATATTGAATGAAAATGGCTATAACAATTAAACAAAACCTAAAAATCCTCCACAAGATATTCCCTCATTTATATATACAACCTTTATTTAATCAGGTAATCTCATTGAGATCAAGATCTCTTTTGCAAGAGAGACCTGAGTACAGCAGATAGAAAGAAAAACAAACATAGCCAGACATAACAAAAGGACATATAGCATCAGAGACAATCACAGACATCACTAAATAGATTTGAAGATGAAAATTTATATCATTTGGTCTTATGGAGATGGTGGTGGAGAGCATTGTCTTACACGGTCCAAAATCTTCCATAGGTGTTCAACTGGGTTGAGATCTGGTGACTGTAAAGGCCCTAGCATTTTATTCACATCATTTTCATACTCACCAAACCATTCAGTGAGCCCTGGTGCACGGAAGCATCTGCATTTGATATGTTTCTCCACTCTTTTATTCAGGTTTTTTCTTTAATTTGTCCCCCGTCTGTATATTTAATATGTGAATAAATATAGTTTAAATATGCATAAATAATCACCTGCCGTGTTAAATGTTTACAGCCAAGGAGGTTTATCATAAGTCCGTTACATTCACAAATGCACCCAAGGTAATGACAAAACAATAACGCAGTCTTAACAGTGTAAAGTTTTCACAGATAAAATGCACTTAAAATAAGCCAGCCTTGTTTCAAAAATATTGTAGGACCTTGGGGGAAATGTGATTACGGATAAACTGCATGTAAACACAGGTTTAACAGTAACTACGTTACTGCAGTGCATTCACACTCATTCTCCAATTTCCTGCCGTAACCTGGCTTCTCCCAGTCACCTGGTTTCTTGTGTGGATATAAAGTAGTCAGTCTAACAGAATAAGAGTAGTTATTTTATAAACTAATTAACTAAAAATAAGTACAAATATGCCTTGAAAATTATCCTGTTTGTTCCAAAAGAAGTGTAAAAAAGAAGTGAAAAGTAAATTTATTCTGTTAAAAGTTTGGTTATGAATATGTCAATGTTGTCTTTTTCTAGGAAGCGAAACCAAGAACTTTGGAAAACAGTAACAGTCCAATCTGCATACTGTCCATCGTCCCTAATGATGAAGAGGGAAATGCGGTCTTCCTGCAGCCATGTCAAGTCAACATAATCCTTGAAGGCAGAGTGGTGACATCACCCCTCCATTCATGGCCTGATACCTTCATTTACCTCTTTGGGCTTATTTATGCTTTGCACCTTAATTACCCAAAATCTATGTTGAACACCTTTATTTTCATTCAGCAAGTACTCTTGCACATTGATGGAGACAAACTGAAACCTAAAATCTTGGCCTTGAGCAAGAAACTGTAGGGTTTTTCCATCAGCCCGGGTTGGTACGCTTTAGTCGCGCCGTGACAACATGCGCTTCCACTACAGCCTGAAGGGGATAGCCATGCTGCGCTGCGGTGGTCTTGCTTGGTAGCAGGGCCGACCCGTGACGGTCTCCTCCCCTCAGTTGTGTCCTCGGCAGCTAAACTTGTGTGTCTGTGCTGGAGACCAGAGAGAAAGCTCTGTTTTTAAGAGTCTCTCTGTGGTTGGGAGTTTTGTTTCACTTCTGTTTTCCTGTTTGTACTTTCAGATATCAGCCTTATTTTACTGTTTACTGATCGCTTTCAGCCGTATTGGAGCTGTGCTAAGTTACTGCATACCAAACCTTTCCTGCTTTTCTTCACATTAAAAGCTTTCCACTGGCAAACCGGGGGGGATGCTTTTATTGTGAAGAAGTTATATGGAAAAACCCTATGAGGTAGGACTATTGATTCATACAGTGTTATAACATGATATGATCTCTTGAGTTATTTTATTGATACAGTGGCACCAATATTGTGATAGTGTTGTATTACTGAGCCAGTTGTATTCCTTTTGGTCCCTAAACTTTTTCCCTTTCTGGCAGTTGCGCCTTGTGTCAGTTTATGCCTTTTTTATGTCTGAATCATGGCATGTGTTCATATGTGTGTGTGTATGGTAAAAATGCTGATTCTGTTTTGGTACACTGTTTTGATCTCAGCTGTCTGTAAAACTCTGAAATCTCTTTTTAATTAAATAAATAAATACAGTATACGATTGATAACTGCATTTTGAGAAAAATATATTACTTTTTATAGGGGTATCTTTTCTTTTATGGTTACACACATATGGTGTATAATAGATACCCTTCAGCTGTGTCATCTGTGCACTGATGCTTTTACCGTGGGCGAAATATTGTGATATTGTATTGTCAGCTACCCAGCGATTCCCAGCGTTAATTTTCAGTATATTTACTGCTTTGTTTTTGTAACAATACAAGGGAAAAAGAAGTTTGAATTCATCACCCCTTACACGTCATACTGTACATGGACGTTCCTGTAACCCACACTATGATTCCAGAACAAGTGTTGAAGGAATAGATTACGATAAAAAATATGATCCAAAATGTATAACTAAAACTTATAGGATTTCCAAACTTTGAAACACAACATTTTGGTCACCTCGAGTCATAAAAGTTTCCTGAACAACATACAGTATTTATCAAAGATGTTAATTGAAATGACAAATGCTGACCATTAAATGTATTCAGCTAATTTTTGCTAATGTTGTGTACTATATACACCTTATACTATACCTAATACTAATACCTTATTCTAATGGTAATATTTAAAATAACACTTTAAAGATACCGAATGCTTAACATAAGTTTAGTATTTATTGCCACTTAAGTATTTTTTGTTACATTAATATAGGAATATAAGTGACAGTCAACCCTTAGACATTAAGTGGCTAGAGCTCAAAAATTTCTAAGTCCAAGGAACCATTACATTTTATGCTCAGTGCACAATTTGTTTGTTGTTCATTGAGCTTTACAATATACACTATTTTGACATTTAATATTTAGGTCATATTGGCATAAACATTGTAACACAAATTTAGGTTTTGTTTCTACTCAAACATTTTAAGTTAAACAAACAACAAAATGGAAGTTGTACTCAACCTTTAAATTTAACGTTGCTTTGACTAATTTTTACTAAATTATGTGTACTAGAAAATAATAAGTTGGTAAAAACACAGAAAATTCTGGCAGTTTTATGTTAAGACAGCAAAACATTTTTCTGTTCAGCATAACGTTTTTTTTTTTTTTTTTGTTTGTTTTTTTCCTTTCCTAACCAAAAACCGTGGGTTGATAAATCCATCCGCGACGCTTTGAACGCCCGCACTGCTGCCTATAACTCCGGTCTTGTATCCGGCAACATGGACGAGCACAAGGCAGCGTCCTATGGACTGAGAAGGCCGGTGAAGGAGGCCAAGAGGAGGTATAGGGACAGAGTGGAGTCGCAGATGGAGCAGCGCGACACCAGACGCCTATGGCAGGGGCTACGGACTATAACGGACTACCAGGGCAGACCCCCCGCAATTGTGAGTGCCGACGCATCCCTAGCGGAGGACCTGAACTCATTCTATGCACGGTTTGAGGCTAGCAACAACAGCGCTAGCTCGCCGGCTAACAACATCACCGTTAGCGCAGCCGGAGTGAGTTCTACCGCTGGGGATGAACACACACTCTCTGTGACCGAGCACAGTGTGAGGAGGGCTCTGACGAGGGTGAACACCAGGAAAGCTGCTGGTCCGGATGGCATATCTGGGCGAGTACTGAAGACCTGTGCTAATCAGCTAGCTCCAGTGTTCACCACTATATTCAACATCTCCCTGGCTGAGTCTGTGGTCCCCGCCTGCTTCAAGAGATCCACTATTGTCCCTGTGCCCAAGAATGCTTCTCCAGCATGCTTGAATGACTACCGACCGGTGGCCCTCACCTCGGTGGTCATGAAATGCTTCGAGAGGCTGATAAAGGACTACATCTGCGCCTTCCTCCCTTGCTCCATGGACCCGCTGCAGTTTGCTTATCATCCCAACAGATCCACGGATGATGCTGTCTCCCAGGTACTGCACACCACACTCTCTCATCTGGACAGCCGGAAGGGGGGCTATGTGAGACTGCTGTTCATTGACTATAGTTCAGCTTTCAATACCATAGTCCCCACCAGACTGGCTGGCAAGTTGATTGAGCTGGGACTGAACACCCCCCTGTGTGCCTGGATCCTGGACTTCCTGACCGCCAGGCCCCAGGTGGTCAGGGTGGGTAGACACACCTCCAACCCCCTCACCCTGAACACAGGATCCCCCCAGGGTTGCGTCCTCAGCCCCCTACTGTACTCCCTGTACACACATGACTGTGTGGCCAGGTTCAGCTCCAACACCATCATTAAGTTTGCGGATGACACAGTGGTGGTGGGCCTGATCTCCAACAACGACGAGAAGGCCTACCTGGAGGAAGTTGCTGATCTGTCACTCTGGTGCCAGGACAACAGCCTCCTCCTGAATGTCACCAAAACTAAGGAGCTGATTGTGGACTTTAGGAGGACACAACAACAGAGGACGTACTCACCACTGGGGATTAATGGGACTACTGTGGAGAGGGTGAGCAGGTATAAATACCTGGGAGTCCACATCACCGAAGATCTCACATGGTCCACACACACTGACACTCTGGTGAGAAAGGCGAGGCAGCGCCTTTACCACCTCAGGCAACTGAGGAAATTTAAAGTCTCCCGGAGGATCCTTCAGTCCTTCTACTCTGGAGCTGTAGAGAGCATCCTGACAGGAAGCATCACTGCCTGGTTTGGCAGCAGCTCCGCTCAGGACAGGAAGGCTCTGCAGAGAGTAGTGCGTTCAGGCTGAGCGCACTATTGGAACTACACTCCCCACCCTGCAGGACTTGTACACCAGGAGGTGCAGAACCAGAGCCTGCAGGATCATGAAGGATCCTCACCACCCCAACAACGGACTGTTTCAGCTGCTGCGGTCAGGCAAGCGCCTCCGTAGTCACGCTGCCAAAACAGAGAGACTGAGACAGAGTTTCTTTCCTCAGGCCATCAGGACTGTGAACTCTGACCTCACCAGGGCCCCCACCAAGACACACACACTGCCCCTCTTATGCACACACACACACTTAGGTAAAGACTACACATAATTTATAATTCATATTATATTATACATACAATTTTCCCTTTCTTTACTATATTTTTTTATATATAAGTGCTCTTATTGTAAATATTGTGTTGTTTTTTATATAGAGCTCTTAAAAAAAACTGACATTGTAAATATTGTGCTGGTTATTGTAAATAGTGTGAACCTGTTATTTTGTTATTTTGCACATTTCTGCTAAGCATTGCCACTTTGCATTTCACTACACACCTCGTGTGTGTATGTGACAATTAAACTTCTTGAATCTCTTGAATCTTGAATCTCTGCAAATCTAGTTGTAATTTTTTGTTTTTGTTATGTAAAGTGAACACAAATCTTTAATTTTATTGAACAAGAAAGTGACTACTTGTCATATGAACATAAAAACATTGAGTACATATTTTTACAACCATTTTTTTTTTAGTTCATTCAGCTATTAAAATATATGCTGAGTGCACAATGTATCTGTTGTTAATTGGCCTTGAACTAATTAGGCTATATCGGCTTTATACATTTTTGTAAAATTAACTCAAAAATCAAAAATTGTTGACTTAACATAAAAAATGTATGTCAAGTGAACATAAAGTTTTTATGTCATTTTGACAGTCCTGAACATTTGTGTGGACTTTACAATAAAATTTTGTGTCATGGATGGATTGGGGTTTACAGTGTAGGATGGAATCTACACTGAGTTTTATAAATGAGGCCCCTGGTTTCTCCAACAAGTCTGGACTGGTGTTTGACGACATACTTCATAGACGTCGGTTGTGAAGTTATGAGGAAGTGGCAGCAGCCTCAGATCAAATGTAGACACAGCCAGGACTGAGGAAGGAGAATAAGCAGCGTCTGTCAATGTTTCCTCTGCAGACGAAGGTAGAAAGTCTCTCTGACTTGATGTGGATGTGACTTCACCAGGTAAGGATCCTACCAGGAGACATTACACGTTTCTTACCACTGAGCAAATCTGTTTGTCAAATCTCAATGCACTGTGGAGATTTGTCCATTGAAGTTTTTAAACAGCGGCTGAAGACTTCCTCTTTAGCCAGGCCTTTGGACCCAGCTGCTGAATTGTGGCCCTGTCCTTTTTTGCCTTTTTGTCCTTTGTCCTTTGTTTGTCTTATTGTCTTCCTACCTTTTAGCCTAGTTGTTATTTTTCTCACCTTATATAGTTCTTCTCTTTTCCATTGTTAAGTGCCTTGAGTACCATGAAAGGCGCTCTTAAATGAAAGTTGTTGTTATTATTAGGGTTAAAACCCCGGAGGGGTAGAACCCTATTGTTTTCCTATCGGTTTATTATTAGGGTTCAAACCCCAGAGGGGTAGAGCTGGAATGAGCTAAAACCATGAAACTTGGCCCAATAACTGGAAATGATGTGCAAATGCTTCCCAAGAAACATGAGCCCAATCGGCCAGATGGTGGCGCTGTAATTAAGGCCCAAAAGCGCAGTTTTGGAAAGGCCACGCCCCTCACACAGTGACTCCGATTGACTTGAAATTTGACACACAAGTCCAGCTCAATGTGCTCTACAAAAAAGCCTCAAGAACCACTGAAGTCCGCCTGACTAGATTCTCCGCCATTTTGAATTTTTTGAAAAAACACATTTTTTACATCTCCTAATCCGTAGGTCCGATTGCTACCAGATTTTCTGTGGAGCATTATTGGACCAAGCATATAAAAAGTTATATAAAACTTGTTGATATCTTATTTAGTTTTCAAGATATTGACCAATGAATTTCAAAAGGGCGTGGCTCAGCACATAAATAGACCAAAGTCAACAACGGTTAGGCCAATCATCACAAGAATTGCAGGATATGTCCACATAAGTACCTGAAACATACCCTGAAAGTTTAATTAACATCGACCACTAGGGGGCGCTACAAATGCAAAGAATGGGCATGACATAACACAAATCAGACTATAAAGAGGGAACATGAATGCACCGCCTCGCGTGATCTCACGTGATCTCATGGGGAAGTAGCTGTAAACAAAACTGAGACTGACATGATGAAACTGGTGCAACTTGCTTCACTAATGCTTTGCAGTGAGAAAGCATCACTGTCTCCTCAAATGCCCCTATATTGCAACACGTACGGTAAAAGACGTTCCATTCGTTCCCGCCCACTCATTAGGTCAAATAAAGCAGAGACATAAAGCAGGCAAACATAAAACGGGAAAATATTTACATTTTAATCCAATCAGAGGACAGAATCAAATGCATCCAGTGTACATTGCAACCAATAAAATAGTTTCAATGCTGTGACTTGTGTTACCTTGTTTACAGTAAGTCTGTTTGAGCCGTTGAACTAACTAACCTTCACTAGCAATATTGCAAATATGCTTCTGCAAACATGTCAAAAGAACCAGTGGATAAGAAAATATAGTCAAACAAACTGAACTTCAACGTTAATAATGTTACATCCCTGACGTCCACAGCTCCGTTGGAGCCTGGCCCTCCACTAGAACCAGCGCAGTGGCAGCCAGAAGAACCCCAAAGCAGCAACCCTGTGCCCGCTGAGACTGTCAACCCGCCGGCATTGAACCGAAACAGGCTAGCGCTGGCTCCGACTGCCTGGAGGGTTGTTGTTGGGACATAGAGACGGGTAAAGCTGCACAGATAATTCTAGACAAAAAGGAGACCGCTAGATCGTTTGGCCAAAGAGAAAGGTACTTTAATGCAGATTGGTACAAAATAGAGAGTGGTTCATTCTTTGCTGCTGTCAAACAGTTTGTAACTTTCTCCAAATGTGGAGATGACGGCGTCCGCCAGCCTGTGGTGCAAGCAAGCTCTAGTTACTCCGCAGAAGTTGAGTGCGAGTCTCCGGTCTATCTACTGCTACACACACACACACACACACACACACACACTCTTTTTGCCCCCCCGCACTTCTGAAATGAATAGGGCAACTTTTAGTGGAGGTCTATGGAGAATTCAGCCATATATACGAATGCCATAAATAAAGGGAGAGATTGAAATCAGTTGTTTCCACCCTGTAAATTGATCGGCTGAAAGCGTGTTCTACAGTGACTGTAAATCCCATACAGTAACAGTTAATGCGTCTCCTAGCAACCGTGGAAACATTTTGACATATATTCACAAGATACTTTCTTATTTCAATGAATTTGTTAAATAAAAATAATTTAGAAAATAAAATAATATTTTGTCATCAAATAATTATTTCTATAAGTTGTAACAGTTTTCTAAAAGCAATACGGCACTTGAGGTCTCCCTGGACACTCATGGTTAAATGGGGTTGCCTAGCAACGCTCTGAACCGTGACTGTATCCCCATACAGCCTACATCATTTTAGATTTTTTATTTTCTATTAACGTTAGACTTTATGTCTGATAGGGTAATAGTGTTGAACATTAGGATGGCGGAACCTTGTTTGAAAATCATTGCGTTTCAGTCGGATCAGTGTTACGGGAACACCGATTAAGCTTCAACTGTGGTTTAGCCTGATAGTTTCGAAGCATAAGTTGCCACAGCAACTCAGCTTGAACTATGCTGAGCTTGCTTTGTGGAACCGAATAAACCTGAAAATGAGCCAGACTAAGTGAAATAAGCCTGGATAAGTGGTAAACTCGCTTTGTGGAACACCCCTCCGGTGTTTCCTCCACTCAGTGTGTATGTGACATGTTACTACGAATCAGGGAGGCTTCACTTTGTCTTCATTGACTTCCACAGTAAAGTCAGAGAGGAGAAAGAGCACTAAAAGCTCTCCCTTGTGTTTTCACATGTAGTGATGAAGGAGGATCATTTATGTTTCCTTTGAACCCCCAGGAGGAATCAAACATCATCCATAAGTGACTGGTAATCCACCCTAAGATCCCATGAAGAAGTAGTGAAGGGTCCTGGTACCAGACGTCCTACCAAGACAGGTATAGAAGCGATAGAAAAAAATACGAGGACCTATTGTCATGCACAGTCGGAGGATTATGCAGGTTGACGGGGGGATGGGGAGGAACAGCTGGTGGGGGGGTGTGTAGGGGGGGGGGGGGGGGATGTTTCGTTTGTGCTAATGTATTATCCCCCCTGCCACCCCCCCCCACTATTTTTCACTGTGTCACGTGTGTGAGTGGGAGGCGTGGGCCTTTCCAAAATTGTCGCTTTTTGGGTTCCTTATTAACAGCGCCACCAAACTGGCCATGATTGGGCATCATGTTTTCCTTGGGAAGCATTTGAGTACAACATTTCCAGTTATTGGGCCAAGTATCATGGTTTTTAGTCAGCTCATTCCGGCGTGGCGTGCTACCCCTGCCGGGGTTTGAACTTTTAATGAGTGATTAAAGGGGGCGGGGGGCGGAGGGGTAGGAAAACAATAGGGTTCTACCCCTCCGGGGTTTTAACCCTAAATAATAACACCTGTCATTTAAGAGGCGCCTTTTCAGACTCAAGGCAACTTAACAATGGAAACAGAGAAGAACTATATAAGGTGAGAAAAATAAAACTTATAAAGTTGGGGGTGGGTAGGGGGGGGGGGGGGGGGGGGGGAGAGGGGGGGGGGGGGGGGGGGACAATAAGACAAACAAAGGGACAAAGGAAAAAAGGCAAAAAAGGACAGGCCCACAATTTCAGCAGCTGTCCACAAAGGCCTGGCTAAAGAGGAAGTCTTCACACCGCTTGTTTAAACTCGGAGAGCGGGGGAGGGGGAGGGGGGGTATGGGGGGAGGGGGGGCGGGGGGGGGTAGGGGGGGGGGGGGGGGGGAGGGGGGGGGGGGGGGGGGACGGGGGGAGTAGGTGGGGGAGAGATAGGGAGGGGGGGGGGGGGGGATAGATAGATGCGATACTATGTGGGTAAAGGGAGAAAGTCGGGGGTGAAATGCGAGCAATTCATAAATGTACAAACATGTATGGAGGTTAATTGACTATTGAATATTAAATGTGAATATTAAATAAATAAATAAAAAATAATAAAATCTTGCTGATACACGATTGTTTTTTTTTATGTTTTAATTTTGTTTTTTTGGTATTAGTTAGTTTTTCAAGATATTGACCAATGAAGTCCAAAGGGTGGGCTCCATACATAAATAAGACCAAAGTCAACGAACCTTGTGTGCCAGAATATCGTGGGGGCGGATAACGGGGGGGGTTTTTTGGGCAGGATATGTCCACAAAAAGTACCTGGAACATACCGTGAAAGTTATTAAACTCACGACCACTAGGGGGCCTTACAAATGCAAAAAAATAGGCATGCATAACACAAATCAGAATATAAATCAAAATTGTTTTCCAATCTACAAAACTGGCAGGATATGTTTCGGGGGAGGGGGGGGGGGGGGGGGAGGGGTGGGAGGGGGGAGGGCAGGGGGTGGATTGCCGAGCGTGTGAAAAATATTTTGAAATGCTCAAGAGGGGTGGGGGGGGGGGGGGGGTGGTGGGGGCGGGGGGGGGCGGGGGGCGGGGACCGAGTTCCAAAGACAGGTGCATTGGGCCCTGGGTCGCAAATTTGGCCTTAAGATCAATGACCTGGGGGGGGGGTTTCCAATACATCGACCAAACTATGGGGTCAATTTTTAAATAAGCTTGTTAAACATGTCACAAAATGTTTTTTGAAATTGACCAATTAGGGGTGACGGCTTGTGTCGATCAAGGGCGTCGGGGGGGGTGCCTGTGGGGGGGGGCGGGGGGGAATTGTGCATAAATCAATGATTTTGGCTCTCTCTCTCTCTCTGCGTATAGTTGTTATGTTATTGGAGTGTGGGGTGACCTCTCTTTGGTAAGTATTTATGTTTAAACTAATTTTGTAAAATGATCTTAACAATAGGGGGCCTATCGATTGTATTTTCCATATGGGCTAACAGTATAGTATTTTTTTCTGGGGCTTTTTTTTTTTTTTTTTATATGTTAAACGGGCTTTGTTTTTGAGAATGGAAGCCTCTTCCTAGTGGCCTTGCTTACTTAAACATAAAGTTACTGCATTATATTACTTTGGAATTTTCTTCTTCTTCTGTCACCCACGCATGCTAGTTGCGAGGTAACAATAAGGTTACTGAAAACCGTCGCAAATTGCCTGCTTGCGGACTAATATACTGTAATTGTAATTCTGTCATTTGTATATGTATTTATTTCCTGCCACTTTGAAACAAAGTAACATTGTAAAGCTTTTAAAACAGAAACTAACCAACTAAATCGCTTTATTTTGAACTGTTTTGCACCAAAAGACAAAGTACACAGGTCAAAATGAAGAACTAATTACTTATAGCCCACTGGAAAGCAGCAGAAACGAAATAGTTCTGGATGTTAAGTATCAGGTGTTCTGGTTTGGTCCAGAGTCGATTGGCAGCAGGACAGCGGAAAGAGTTACAGTCCGGGAAAAAAGAAAAACACATTTACAGTTCAAAGGGGAGGGGATTAGGGAAAGGGATGTGTTGAAGACAAAGAAGGAATCACCCGGGGGGTGGGGGGGGGGGGGGGGGTGGGGGGTCGCTGTAGGACCTCGCTAAGATATCAGACTTATCCACGTATTGGTTGTAGTGAAGGGTGATGAGCGTATATGATTAGAACATTTGAGACAAACTTACCATTACTTTCCGGGGGGGGGGGGGGGGGGGGGAAGTGTGACTTGTGTGGTCTGGATGGTTAAGTTCATACTTAGAAGTAGGCCCACGTTTCTAAAAGCACTGGAGAGATGAATCTTTAACCATACTGGAAAATTAATTTGTGAGGTGGGGGGGGGGGATTGGGTTTGGGAAGAAAGATGAGAAAATGTGCTGTAGGTGGGGGGGGGGGGGCGGGGAGTGGGGCGGGGGGGGATTTTAACCTCTCTTGAGGAACTACTTGGGAGGATTTTTAAAGGCCGCCTAGCTCACTCATGTTCAGATTCTATGTATCCTGCGATCAGCAGACCTCCTGGAATATACCCAGCCGTTAGGGGGCGGGGCCCTAACATGGTCGGTTCTGGAGTAAGTCAAGACAGGTGCGCGGAGGGGGGGGGAAGCAGGGTTTGTGGGGGGTGGGGGATCAGGGGGGGGGGGGGGGGGGGGGGGGGTGGGGGGGGAGTGGTGAAGATCTATGGTCTTCTTTTCGCCTTTACCTCTAGCTCAGTGCGGTGACCAAGAAGGTTTGATGGAGATCAACAGGAAATGATCTAGTGCAACAGTTTGTCAAACACCAGCTTTGGGACCCAAAGAGTGAGTCGTAGATTATAGAGAAATAGGACAGTGTGAAACAATGGGAACTGTGATTATTGTCAGTTTTATGTCATGCCAGATGTCAGAAAAAAAACAGATAAACAACCAAGTTTTTCAAAGGTCTATTTTTTTAACAATTAAAAATACTAAACTTTATTGACGGTGGGGGGGGGGGGGGGGGGGGGGGGGGTGGGGGGGGGGGGCTTTGGGGGGCCGTGGCAAAGGTGAGATTTCCCCAGTTTCCCTCCTAATTGGTGTGCAGGGTCAGTATCTTGCTCAGACAGTAGGTCTGACCACATGGGAGATTGGAAACCCACTGAAAACCCAAATGTTGGCTAATAGAGATAATTTTCTGTCAAATTAAAACTGAATTGTTGAAATTTATGTGGAAGGATTAAATGAAAATAACAGAAGTATTCAGTTTTCAACCCCTTTGCTTCATTCAGGGGAAGTTGCCATATTAGTAAAAATGTGTTCAACATTTGGGATTACCGTTACTCAGATGTCATATTTACATTACATTTAGTAATTCTGAACATTGGTTTCTTTTCAAGTGTTTTTTTAACTTGTCTTTCTGAGAGTCCCTTCACTAGATTTTAATGGGACTTAGAGGATCTTAGGGTGGAGGGTGGACTCTCCATCACAATACTGAAACACATATGGCTCACATATGGTTCATATATGAACGACATTACAGTCCAGGTCTTGAAAATAAAAATTCCATTTCCAATCATTATGGTTGAAAATACAGAAGGTGAAGTTTCAGTGTGTTTTTCTATTTTTTACTACAGAAATTAACAGGAAAAACTGAGTAACTACCTTCAGTATTTTCACAAACAGCGATGGGAGGGTGATGATTTATATTTTCTATGAAAAACACTGATCATAGTTGTGCACAATATAACAATAATAATAGTGCCTTCTTCATGACAAGTATGATGCATCCTCGTACATGTTGCATCACCACTGTATTCATAATAGGCTGTTATACAATCATTACCAATACATGGGTATTGCCTGAAAGGTTTTCTCCAAAGTAGCTTACACAAACTAACATAAAAAACAGCAGAAAATGAGAAAAGGTCCAACTAGCTGCTTGGTTACGGCAAAATTGTCAATAGATTTCATGGTGTTGGGAAATCATATACATATATAATTTAGTAGTAGTGTACAGTAGTAGTAGTAAAAGTACAAAGTACATTTACCAGGAAATGTATTCCTCATACTTACTGTAACATCCTCTCAATAATGCATCTGTTTTTTATTAATTCAGAGACTCTTGCCGGGTGCCAGCGTAAAGTCAAATCTAATCTGAAGGAGAAGTTTCAGTGTTTGTTTGAGGGCATCGCTAAAACAGGAAACCCAACACCTCTGAATCAGATCTACACAGAGCTCTACATCACAGAGGGAGGGAGTGGAGAGGTCAATGATGAACATGAGGTCAGACAGATTGAAACAGCATCCAGGAAACCAGCCACATCAGAAACAACAATCACATGTGAAGACGTCTTTAAACCCTTACCTGGAAGAGAAGAACCAATCAGGACAGTGATGACAAAGGGAGTAGCTGGCATTGGTAAAACAGTCTTAACACAGAAGTTCACTCTGGACTGGGCTGAAGACAAAGCCAACCACGATATACACTTCACGTTTCCATTCACTTTCCGAGAGCTGAATTTGCTGAAAGCCAAAAACTTCAGCTTGGTGGAACTTCTTCATCACTTCTTCAGTGAGACCAAGGAAGCAGGAATCTACAGCTTTGACAAGTTCCAGGTTGTGTTGATCTTTGATGGTCTGGATGAGTGTCGACTTCCTCTAGACTTCCAGACCAACGAGATCTGGACTGATGTTACAGAGTCAACCTCAGTGGATGTGCTGCTGACAAACCTCATCAAGGGGAAGCTGCTTCCCTCTGCTCGCCTCTGGATAACCACACGACCTGCAGCAGCCAATCAGATCCCTCGTGAGTATGTTGACGTGGTGACAGAGGTGAGAGGGTTCACTGACCCACAGAAGGAGGAGTACTTCAGGAAGAGATTCAGAGATGAGGAGCTGGCCAGCAGAATCATCTTCCACATCAAGACATCACGAAGCCTCCACATCATGTGCCACATCCCAGTCTTCTGCTGGATCACTGCTACAGTTCTGAAGGATGTGTTGAGAACCAATGAGAGAGGAGAGATGCCCAAGACCCTGACTGAGATTTACATCCACTTCCTGGTGGTTCAGTCCAAACATGGGAATGTCAAGTATCATGGGAAAGCTGGAACAGATCCACACTGGAATACAGAGACCAGCAAGATGATTCTTTCTCTGGGAAAACTGGCTTTTGAGCAGCTGGAGAAAGGCAACCTGATCTTCTATGAAGCAGACCTGACAGAGTGTGGCATCGATATCAGAGCAGCCTCAGTGTACTCAGGAGTGTTCACACAGATCTTTAAAGCGGAGCGTGGGCTGTACCAGGACCAGGTGTTCTGCTTTGTCCATCTGAGCATTCAGGAATTTCTTGCTGCTGTTCATGTCTTTATGTCATTCATCACCACTGGTGACAATCTCCTGTCGGAACCACAATCAACATCCTGGATGTCTACACTTGTAACAAACAAATCTAAAGTAAAACACTTCTACCAGAGTGCTGTTGACAAGGCCTTGCAGAGTCCAAATGGACGCTTGGACTTGTTCCTCCGCTTCCTCCTGGGTCTTTCATTGGAGAACCATCAGACTCTCCTACGAGGCCTGCTGAAACAGACAGGAAGTAGCTCACAGACCAATCAGGAAACAGTCCAGTACATCAAGGAGAAGATCAGGAAGAATCCCTCTCCAGAGACAAGCATCAATCTGTTCCACTGTCTGAATGAGCTGAATGACCATTCTCTAGTGGAGGAGATCCAACAGTACCTGACATCAGGAAGTCTCTCCACAGACAAACTCACTCCTGCTCAGTGGTCAGCTCTGGTCTTCATCATACTGTCATCACAAGAAGAGCTGGAGGTGTTTGACCTGAAGAAATACTCTGCTTCAGAGGAGGGTCTTCTGAGGATGCTGCCAGTGGTTGAAGCCTCAAATAAATCAGTGTAGGTGAAATGATAACTGAATGCATTGAATATATTAAATGTGACATTTTTCACAGAGGAAAAATATTTATAAAGTTCTTGTCTTTATCACAAATTCTTCTTCAGGCTGAGTGGCTGTTGGTTGTCAGAGAGAAGCTGTGAAGCTCTGGCCTCAGTTCTCACTTCCAAGTCCTCCAGTCTGAGAGAGCTGGATCTGAGTACCAACCATCTGCAGGATTCAGGAGTGAAGCTGCTCTCTGCTGGACTGGGGAGTCCACACTGTAGATTGGACACTCTCAGGTTAGATCACTTTATGATATTGTGTAACAGTGTAACTATGAAATGCTCTACCTCCTGAGCCACAGCCGCCCCTAGTGGCAGCCGCCCCTAGGTCCCCCTAGTGCTGCCAAAACAGCTCTGATCCGTCGAAGCATGGACTCCACAAGACCTCTGAAGGTGTCCTGTGGTATCTGGCACCAAGACATTAGCAGCAGATCCCTTAAGTCCTGTAAGTTGTGAGGTGGGGCCTCCATGGATCGGCCTTGTTTTTCCAGCACATCCCACAGATGCTCGATCGGATTGAGATCTGGGGAATTTGGAGGCCAAGTCAACACCTTGAACTCTTTGTCATTGTGGCAGACTGTGGGATGTGGTTGGGCCGTTGGCTGGGTGCGTGGGGCGGAGTTGGGTGGACAGGCGGGTTCACTCTGCCCCGACACCGGCTGTGGCAGATCGTGAGTGGAGACGGGCAGCGGGGAAGTTGCCTAATATGTGTATTCTCTATGTATGTTTCAGTGAGCAGGGACACGCTAAGAGAGCGTGTCGTGTAGCCAGAGAGAAAGCTAGAGATACTGAACCCGCAGTGAGCGGAGGAGGGCGAGGGAGCCCGTGTCTTGTTGTATTTATTTGTGTATGTTTATTTGTGAGGACAGTAACGAAGTCGGCGTTGCCGCCCTGCCCAAATACTCCCTGTCTCAGCCTCTGTCTCAGCCCGGTAGTAGCAGCTTGGCTACAGTCATCTTCCTCAAACCATTCCTGAACAATTTTTGCCATGTGGCAGGGCCCATTATCCTGCTGAAAGAGGCCACTGCCATCAGGGAATACCATTGCCATGAAGGAGTGTACTTGGTCTGCAACAATGTTTAGGTAGGTGGTACGTGTCAAAGTAACACCCACATGAATACCAGGACCCAAGGTTTCCCAGCAGAACATTTCCCAGAGCATCACACTGCCTCCGCCGGCTTGCCTTCTTCCCATAGTGCATCCTGGTGCCATCTCTTCCCCAGGTAAACGACGCACATGCATCCGGCTGTCCACATGATGTAAAAGAAAACGTGATTCATCAGACCAGGCCACCTTCTTCCATTGCTCCATGGTCCAGTTCTGGTGCTCACATGTCCATTGTAGGCGCTTTTGGCGGTGGACAGGGGTCAGCATGGGCACTCTGACCGGTCTGCGGCTACGAAGCCCCATACGCAGCAAGCTGCGATGCACTGTGTGTCCTGACACCTTTCTATCATAGCCAGCATTAACTTTTTCAGCAATTTGTGCTACAGTAGCTATTCTGTGGGATCGGACCAGACAGGCTAGCCAAAGCCCCGCACACGCATCAATGAGCCTTGGGCACCCATGACCCTGTCGCCGGTTCACCGGCTCTTCTTCCTTGGACCACTTTTGGTAGGTACTAACTACTGCATACCAGGAACACCCCACAAGACCTGCCGTTTTGGGTATGCTCTGACCCAGTCGTCTAGCCATCACAATTTGGCCCTTGTCAAAGTTGCTCAGATCATTACGCTTACCCATTTTTCCTGCTTCCAACACATCAACTTCAAGAACTGACTGTTCACTTAAATACTGTATAATAACAATGCATTCGTTTTTCTTCCTATTTTTCTCTACTCTAGGTGACAATGGTGTAAAATGGGCCACTCAGTTCATTTAGTGCTACTACAGTAAAACAATTGTGTATTATTTCAAACAATTATTGCCACTCTGCCCAGTTGTCTCCTGTGTAGGATGGGGTGCTGTCCCTGGTGCTGAAGCCCAGAGAAGCTGTCCCCCTGACCTCAGACTCCACAGTGTCTGTGGGTCATAACCTGCTCTTGGTGCTTCTCCTTTGTTGATTTTGTCATTACATCTCTTCACTTTCATTCTGTCCATCCTCTGTTTCTTCGTTTCTGATCCAGTCGTCTTCCTTGGCTGTTATTTATAGACCCTTCATCGAGGCTGAACTGCTGTTGGTTTTGGGTTTGTAGGTTTGTGACATTGTAATGTCTGATCTGTAAAATGAGACTATAGTATTAAACTAAAGTCATTATAAATTAAATACATCTTGTGTATGGCTGTCTAGATACAAGGGGTGGCTCAACTTACCCATGGGTCAACTTACCCTGTCCTCCCCTATTTGTTTAATTCTATTATAATGATGGGCAGGGAGGTAAGAGGGACCATCCTGTAACCAGTAGTGATGGGAAGACCGACTCTTTTAACTAACTCGATTCTTTCGAGCTGTCCGATAGAAGTGCATCGATTCTGAATCGATTCATTATGATTCACCAACAAAAACATACCATCCCACGTGAGGTTTGAACCTACAATCCTCAGCATAAGAGTCTGATGCTCTACTAACTGAGCTATACTAGTAATGGAGGCATATGAGCGCCACCCCTTTCAAACCAGATGTGTAACCAACTGTAAAACACCAACTAAATTATAGGTTAATGATAATAATATTTATAGTATTTACACAGAGTATTGCTATTGATTTCATTTTATTTCGTGTGCTCTTGACTTTCTTTTTCTAATAGAGACATTTTTGTTGACCAATGTTAAATGTTAAATGGCTTATAGTTTACCCAATTACCAGTTAATTTATTAAACAACATCTTAAACAACAAAAACTGTTGACTTTCTTTTTCTAATAGAGACAGTTTTGTTGACCAATGTTAAATGTTAAATGGCTTATTGTTTACTCAATTACCAGTTAATTTATTAAACAACATCTTAAACAACAAAAACTGTTGTCAATGTGTGCAGAATAGATCGCTACATTATTACATTGGCCTTTTTCACGATCTAATATGGCTCCTTGATCCGGCAGGTACGCGGAAGTAGTCTCTCTCGTTCATCAGATGTGAACCGCTCGGACATCTCGGACATCTGCTCTCTCGGTTCGCGAGATGTCCGATTGAGTCCGAGAAGTCCGATATTCATCTGCTCTCTCGTTCATCTGCTCTCTCGACTCGTTCGCGAGCCGCTCAGTCTCTCTCGTTCATCTGCTCTCTCGACTCGTTCGCGAGCCGCTCAGTCGCTCTCGTTCATCTGCTCTCTCGACTCATTCGCGAGCCGCTCAGTCTCTCTCGTTCATCTGCTCTCTCGACTCGTTCGCGAGCCGCTCAGTTGCTCTCGTTCATCTGCTCTCTCGACTCGTTCGCGAGCCGCTCAGTCTCTCTCGTTCATCTGCTCTCGTGACTCGTTCGCGAGCTGCTCAGTCTCTCTCGTTCATCTGCCCTCTCGTTCGCGAGCCGCTCAGTCTCTCTCGACTCTTCGCGAGCCGCTCAGTCGGATCAGCGGTTCTCGTCCGATGAACGAGAGAGACTACTTCCGCTTACCCACCGGATCAAGGAGCCATATTGGATTATGAAAAAGGCCAATGTAATAATGTAGCGATCTATTACATTCTATATACATTGACAACAGTTTTTGTAATGTTTAAGATGTTGTTTGATAAATTAACCGGTGATTTTTTTTTTCTAGCGCTGCTATAACCGCTGCTGAATCAATTCAGTCGCGTGTGCGAGTCGAATCAGCTCACTCACTTAACTGATTCGGTTCTTTTGAACGATTCGTTCGCGAATCGGCCATCACTAGTAACCAGAACATCACATGATCTCTTCACCACTTATTATTCTTCAGACTGAGTGGCTGTCAGCTGTCAGAGAGAAGCTGTGAAGCTCTGGCCTCAGTTCTCAGCTCCGAGTCCTCCAGTCTGAGAGACCTGGACCTGAGTACCAACAACCTGCAGGATTCAGGAGTGAAGCTGCTCTCTGCTGGACTGGGGAGTCCACACTGTAGACTGGAGACTCTCAGGTTAGATCACTTGGCCTTCATGGAGGCTGACCTTTTTTGTTTGTAGTCTTGTGGCATTGTAATGTCTGATCTGTAAAATGAGACTATAGTATTAAACTAATGTCATTATAAATTAAATACATTTTAACAGAATGTAAATGTAGTATTAATTTAGGGGCTAGTGGCACATTTTACAAAACTACTTCACACAGTAACTCAGACCCTCAGTTCTTCTAAGTTTATGACCCCATACTCTACTTTATAAAGCCTTTAGCTAATATATAATGACGCCTCAACAGCTGCTACTTCCATGTAGATACAAGAATCATCTTTGTCATGATGAAATCACCTGACACAGTAAAAGTCACATGTTTTGACCAGTTCTCTCTTACCACTTTCTCCATCACGGATTCAGGGACATGAATTACTCTTCCTAAATCATGATCACATGATTCATCTTGTTATGCTGTCTAGATACAAGGGGGGCACTTACCATGGAATACTCTCCTTATGTCACTTAG
>JAXDDX010000024.1:600000-812500 GCA_034670405.1 Hoplostethus atlanticus
ATAAAAAAAAAGGGCTTAAACGGCTGCAGCAACAACAAATGGCCCATTGCTTAATTTGAGATGCAGACAAAAGGGATAAAAATAGCAGCCAAGTGTTGTGCTCCTCCCCTCCCGTGTGATCAAATGCAGACTGTTTCTGCCTGGTTTACGTTTCTCTGGCATTTTTTCTCTTCTTTCTTATAGTACTTTTTACGGACAACAACTTAATTACAATTCTCCTTAGGGATAACTTTTTAAGGCATTTATTGCCTGAGACATTGGCAGTTTGCGTAGTCTAGTTTGGAAATTTCCATGATAAAGACTTACAAGAATATCAACGCACCTTTAATATTAGTATTTGTCTGACCACTTGCGATCATTTTCCCAACAGTTTAAGACAAGTCAAATACTAAGACAAATCTGCTTCTGGGGAAATAACCTTCTTAATCAGCCTCCAAGGCATGAGAAAGAGAACAAATCTGATTCAGAAAGCTCCTCTACGGTTCCCCAGATTCACTGCTTCATAGCTTTTTCCATTTGTCACGCCTAAGCTGTTTGGGCACATAATGTGGGTTCATGCAGAGACTGTCTTTAACAGTCCGAGTGTACTGATGAGATGTGAGGACTTCGGGTTGATTTTATCGGAGAGATTGCTGTGGTATCAGCAGCACCATCCTATTGTACCAACTTGGGGCTGCATGCTTCCACCAAACATGCAACATCTACACTGTTCCTCTGGGCAGGAAGCCAAACTTTGTGTTGGGTAGCAGATGATAATAATTATAGCACTGTCCTGCTGAGGTGGTAATGGTGAGTTAGGACTTCAAGACTTATATGTCCTTGGATTTGAGGATTTGAAGCAATAGTCAGTAGTCAATCAGTTGACCTGTCACAGGGGAAAAGGTTGATAAAATGACTGCGGTGTAACCGTTGTTTTCTTTTTGTGATCCCCCTTTTGAACTGTAGTAGTTGAATCAGAAGAGCTCCACAGTGCTGCACCACTACATACTGTTTCACTTCCTGTAAGCCTCACGTCTTCTTCATTTACACAGCACAGTATTGTCAATGACATCACAAACCACACACAAGGCCAGTTTCACCTTTTCACATTAAAGTATTGTTGCCGTTTGTCATGTACGTTGGAAATGAGTGAAACAAAACCTTCCATGAGTGAAATCAAGGTCATACTTGCAAGTACACACATAGCACATGCATACACCTCACCACCATGTATACGCCATAGATCGCCACCCACACAGGCGGTCTCTGTCTCAGACACACGCACACAATATGAAATGATATGAACATTGCAAAACAGGAAGTGGGAGGTAGTAATAAACGGACAAAGGACAGATGCAGTGGATTGACGAGTGCAAGAAAGCTGCAAGAGCAATGAATTGAGACAATAACAGAAGTGGTCCAGTGAAGCGACCATTCAGAGCAACTGCTTAAAGACAAAAATGTAAAGTGTATTTTCCATGCTAGTGGCTTGGCTCTCTACCGTGTTCAGCTGCTTTCACAGAGTAAAATATGACTGATCTGTCCACCCTCAGTCCCACACGGAAAATAATAGCAGCAGTAGTCATTCACTTCCCTGTCCAGCCCATTCATCTCCACTGAGTCTTCTCCATTCATCTGGATCGACACCTCCTCCACAATGAATCAAGGAGTTCACAACTACTAGTCAGAGATTCCCTTAGAGGGCATCGCTAATATTTGTGCGTATTTCAAAATACATCAGATTCATGGCTGTGAAATGGCTGACTACTCTAACACCGAGCAGAGGGTTGAGTTTGTGCAATGGCCTTGAGAGATCTCGAGATCAACTTTCTAAAAATGACTGTGCATTACTGATTTTTCAATAGACCCCAGACAAGCTGATTTCATCTAAAAGCATCCAGCTTTTATATTTAGAATATTGAGTTGAGGACAGGAGCTGAGTTTTTAGCTGATATCCTAATATTTGTATGGTCCCATTTTTGTAGGGGGGGAGGCATACAGTATAGTCTCTCTAGACTAATCCACTGTATAACTCAAGACTTAACTATAGATAATACTAGAAATTCTAAGCTATGTTACTTTGGCAGTAAAAAAGAAATAAAGGCCTTTGTGAAGAAGAAACAAAGAACGATATTGAGAAGATAGGCAGACATGACAGTTGTTTGTTAATTGTTAACAGGCTTTGTCAAGCAAGCTATCAAACTACACTTGATATTATGACTTTAAATGCCTGTGACTTTAAATGCATGCCTGTTACAATTCATACTGTTACATACTAATACATACATAGGGTGGAGTCAGCTAAAATGGGCCACTTTTTGGTAAATTATTTATAAGACCATCAAATAAGCTATGCAGGAGATCTAATGATATTTTTATAAATTGGCATGGGTCTCTAAAATATTTATTTGTTAAAAAAATGTGAAAAAGTATAATTGTTTTGGATTTATGAGAGTTAGAGTATCAGCAGGTTCCCTCTTGAGCTACAACACAATGTTCAGGTAAAATGGGCCAGCTGTTCAGTTAAAATGGGCCAATATAAAGAGAGAACAACATAGTAATTTCAGCTGAAATCATTTTAATTTTAACAGTAAATTGACACTAACTATTGTCTTTGGTGTACCATAGTAACAACACCGTAAATACATTTCATGCAATAAAAAGTTGAACAAATATTTAATTGAAAAATGCATTTAAAAATTAACTGATCATGTTGTATGGGTGTGTGTTTCTGCGCATTAGTGTCTTTGTGTCTGTTTTGTGTGTGTGTGTGTGTGTGTGTGTGTGTGTGTGTGTGTGTGTGCGTCTTTCTGGGACTGTGTGTAGCTGTGTGTGTGTGTAGGTGCATGCTTGTGTCAACATTTGTCAAACATTATAAAAGTAGAACATCTTCAAACACAGTCTTTGCAGATGTAACCATCATCATCATAGATGCCATTATCCTCTCCACAGCTCTCGTGGTACCATGAGTTGCACTGACAAGAGCACACCCAGTCCTCCGTGGCCTTTGGGTCATTCACGTCACCATACACTCTCTGGCAGGCCGTGCAGGGGGGTTTGCCACTCTTGCTTTGTGCTATTTTCTTTTTTTGCTTTTTTCCCTTTGGTTGTTTTTTGTTAAGATTGTTAAGATTTCGCTTGGATACATCTAGACCAATGAACCTGTTTTGCGCCATCAATTTCTGTGTAACTTCTGTGTAAGAGTGTGTGTGTATGTGGCCCATTTTAGCTGAAAATCGTGGCCCATTTTAGCTAGCTGGTTAAGCTAAATGGGCCAATACCTAAAATTACTTTTTTCACAAAAATCAAAGTTTCTTTTTAAATTTCAACTTTTTTATTTGAAAGAGCCTGTCAAAACATTGTTCATAAACATTTTGCTTTGTTGGTAAGCTTACTTATAAATGCTTTATCATCCTTATTAGTGATGAGTGAAATTTGCTATGTCATGCTCACTTACCATACAATTTCTCTGATGTACTTAATGTAACACTCTGCCCTGTCCACCTTACCAACCTCAGACTAATCAAAACTATTGTTACATGTCAACTAGTGTTGCAGCAGCAATGCAAGATCAGTTATTGTGATTGGCTGTACAATTTTAAAGGGCTATGAAGCTCCAACCTTATCTGGCCCATTTTACATGATGGCCCATTTTAGCTGAATCCACCCTACATACTAATCCTGTTACATACTATTTTATTATGTGATTATTCTACAGTGAAAATTATAAAATTATAAAATTATAAAATTATAAAATTATTAATTGCTTAATTAATATAATTATTCATTATTAACAGATTTGGTACAGTCCTTCCCAACACACCACTGCAACTGCATTTTGAATAAACATTTTCCCTGTAAACCTGCACATTTCAGTTCAGACTGTGTGTTTTTTTTCTGTCTTTAGGTTGTCCCAGACCAAAGGTATCTAAATTGGCTGATGTTATTTCCGTTATATTACCAAATATATATTGGTTATATTGTGGTGCCTTTGGTTTATATGACGTCTGCTACAGAGGCAGTCCATGCATCCTCTCATGTTGCTACATTGGTCACATTCTGTGGTGAATTTTCTTAACATGCTCTTTCACTGAACTATACAGGTGACGTGTGAGTGTACCCTACTTCCACCCACACACACATATGTCCTAGAATACATCACAATAAAAACACCATTAATTTCCACTCCCATTGCTCTGTGTTGCTCATATCCTCATACTCATACTCGTACTAAAATCTGATGATACACCTTGAGACTCAAAATCACTTTAGCATTATAAACCACATAGTCAGTCATGAAAGGGTTGAGAGACTACTCAGAGAAACAAGTTGAGTAAGATAGAATATTGCACAACCTTTTGTTGTGCAGGGGAGGAAACCGATGAGTTTCGCAGATGATGTGACGTCTAACATCAATGCATACTGTAGAAAGAAGGCAGCCTGTGAAAGCAAACTACTCATCTAAACCATAAAAAGCTTTTTAGCAAAACCTCCCTCCCTCCAGTAAGAAATACAATTCATCTACTACCTGACATGTTGTACTGCATCAGAGACAAAGCAACACAAAATGCCACTGTCTTTGTCACTGTGGAAATTAAAACATTTTTGCTATTTCAATTAAATAGTCAATTACACAAATACTGGTGCACCATTTTGCCTGTTGATGTGTTCTATCTTGGCAAATCAATAGAGTAAGACAACCAAATTGTCCTGTGGCAAATAATACATCTTTAAACTCTTTAAAATCTTTAAATTTAAAACAGGTAGGATCAATAGGTCCATAGCAACAAACTGATGAATGTATATCAATATCCATGAACTTCTCTTTAGCCTTCTGCTGCCCAGGGTGTTCTCATCACCTCTGACCTCTTCCTTTGAGGGGAGGACATACATCATGAGGAGTTCATCAATAATGATACACAAATGGTCAAATTAAATGGAATATTTATGTGCTTTACGTATGTATGCAAGGGAAAGATAGCAGTATATTCAGTTGCTCATTATGTCTTTATCTAAAACATTCAGGCATTCTCTTGAAATCATCCCAGATGGCTCTCCAGGGACACATGTGGGTGGATGAGGGAGATGGGATGGAGAGGAGGAGGTGAAGGATGCTGATGTCAAGGATCCCTTTGATCCTATGAGGTAAATCCCTCTGATGTCATTGGGGCACTCCACTTTGCACACATTGACTATTAATGAGAAAACACAAGCTCTGTTCCTCGTCCGTGACGGACTGGATACACATTCAATGTAAGAAATGTGTTGTGCATTATGTGGTCCCATAGGAATCAAACCAGATACCTTATTCTTCATGTAGAGGCCTCCCTAACAAGACCATCAACAGCAATAGGTGAAGGTAGGGCCCCTGTACTGATCCCCAGGCAGCCTCCAGGAAGTGCCTTAAAAATGTATGTGCAAAATGATACGTATGAAATTCGCACTAATGACAAACGGTCTCCTTCTTGTAGATCTGTGGCCTTATTCTGCCGACCTCAGCTCCCAAGCAGCTCCTGAATCATTAAAACCTCTCATTTCAATTATTCAATCAATTCACTCATTTCAATTATTAAAGAAATGCAGAAATTGGATTTATGGATTTAAAATTCTAATGCATTAGACCTGCAGAGCAGCAGCTGCTTGAATGTGTAAAACGTTGTCAAGAGTTGCAGCTGAACTGAAAAATGTAAAGCTGAACTATTTTTGGGACAAGGTTTTGTTAGCGATTAAATGTCTATTTAGCGATTAAATGAGATATTTAATACGCATACTCAACACAGCCTCTGTGATCCCATATCGGTTTAATACTCTAACTGAACATAAAAGAATAAAATTCATCTGAACTAACTGAGATAAAGATCACTAAAACTTGTCAAAAAGCAGTCTGTTGACTAGATGAGCATCACAATATTTCACAATTTTCATTTTTCTACAGTCTGCTGTTGTATTTACTGCCTTTCTGCTACCAGTGAGAGTTTACATGCTTTTTGTATTGATATCTCATTGATATGGGTGATGGTGATGGAAAGATAAGAGTTGAGTTGAGCATAGAGAAAAGTAATTTATTTGAAAAAAGTAAGTAAGTTAGTTAGTGATTAAAGTAAATTAAGTTATTGCAACTACCTAACCACTCCTCACTACTCTAGTATGAACCAACATCAGTATTCAAATGTTTGTGGGCTGTAAGTTATAGTGATTTTCCATCCATCAACTGAGTTCCTAGTCTAAAGAAGGCAACACTTCTTAACAGAAACAGAAGTGAAATGTTCCCAAAGAGTGTGGCCAGATGCAGGGCTTAGGTAGCACCACAAATGAAGTAAGAACATTTTACAGCAGTTATCTGCTAGAGCTAAAGCTCCTCAGATTCTAGTGAACTGTTAAGGTCTAGGCCACATTTCCACAATACCTACACACACGTTGGTGTTTTTGGTCATTTTATTCCCTTCCAAATCATGCATTCCTTATGTAGCCTTGTAGCATTTAATAACATTTTATTCTACTCCCCTGGAACACAGTTTTAAGGCCTATTGAAAGAAGTCATGAATTATTGAGTTGGGCCTGCACCTGCCAATTCAATAAGAGTAGGTCACTCCTGAGAAAAGCAGTATGGGATGGAGGCTCAAGAAAAAGATTCAACTACTGTAACTCTGTAAATCCGAAAGTTGTTTTTACTGGGTTTCTCACCTACATGACTCACTTTTCTTTACCTCACCCTGTCAGAAGGTGTGAAGAGAGGAGCTGCAGTTTTCCATTTATCTGAAAAGGGAATAAGGAGAGACGATGCAAGAAGTCAGTTGCAGAGGTTGGAGCATCAACTGTGACATTAACAGATACTGGACATCTGGGCTCACTGTAATGACGGCTCCCCGGTGGCAGCGAGGTCTCTGTTGCGAAATGGAAATGTCACAAAGACCTTTGTGCACACAACAATTTGACATTCAAATCAGTCATTTACCATTTTTCCAACTCTTAACCCCTGTGCACAGACACCCACAAACACATACTGTGGACACACTGAGGTAAGAAGGCAGAAATATGTGCATGCAAGCATATTAGCATCAACAGTTGCATGTGCAGACACACACGCACACGAAAACACACTACAAAACATCAAAGGACACGTTTATGGCTGATGTTTATTTCAGCTGCATGTCTCAACCATTTCCAGGACAAGACATAACAGGGGGTATTACTCCTCTACATCACATTATACAGTACATTAAGATAATTGAGGGGGCCATCAAGACCACCATCACGAGTCCTGCTCACATTTCCGTCCGGAGCTTCACCCATTTTTTTATCACCCTCCCTGCCAGTGGATAACTGGGACTCTGCTGCAGTATAATCAGGGTTAGGAAGGCTACTTGTGCAGAGTACTGATGACCTGATTAAAGTTGTATTCAACAATACAATCACTGGATTACTCAAAATAAATATAATCGATCAGTCTGTTACTTTTGATTTACTTTGCCTCCAACCTCCATAGTATATTAAGTTAAAAAGACAATTTATTTAAATTTTATAATTTATTTATTATTATCAATTTATTTTTATTTTAAAAAGACAATTTATTAGATGGAGTTAGTATCTTCTACTGTCAGTATTAACCAATATTCAAGTGTTGAGAAATTCCATTTATACTCATAATCTCACAAGCAAAATGCCCCTTTCCCTGCAAACATATTTTAATCCAATGAATCACTTATTCACAATTAATCACTTTTTTTTAAAGGTATCTGTAATCTGATGTTTTTTTCAGGATTGTAAGTGATTACAGTTCCCAATGTTTTTTTTAATCAGATGATGTCTTCCCCAACCATTAGTGCAAGACTCAATTCCACAGCAGCAAACTGTAGTGTATTGGAAAAAGACAAGGCCAAATGGGCAATTTGCTGTTTGTGAATCAAATTAGTGTGGCCTTAAAGCCTTATATGATCATCGTGGATCATTTTCTTTCATTTCCGCTCCTAGTTGTGGCTGTATTCCAGCTGCTGGGAGTAAACACACTAATGTACTGTTCTCCATAGCTAAAAAGCTGTGCTCCTAACGTGATTAGCACGCTTACAAGCCCCATTGTGGATGAATGGATAACCAATTACTGAAGGGGAAGGGAAGTCAGATGGAAATATGACACTCCCAAGAAATATCGAAAAAAGAAAACAGCAGCAACAGCTTTTTCCTGATGTCTTATATCATAATTTACAGCACTGATGATGAGCGTTGAAAGAGAGAAAGAAAAGCTAAATTTTTTTTAGCTTTACCTTATTTTACATTAATGCTGATACGAGCTTTGCTTTCCCTCATTTCCCCACTGGAGAGGAGAGCAGGAGATGAGGGAGGGAGGGGGAGAGTAAATAAGGGGGGGGGGGGCACAGTTCCCGTCTTTGTCCAACCAATGTATGTCTTGGCCTGATGACATCAGCAGCTTCCCGTAACCATAACAACGGTAATCTCCCGGGATTTGGCAGCAGGTTACTGAGGTGGGCAGACCTTTATTGGCTGCATGACACCTCAGTGGACACTTGCATAACAATGTGCACACGGCTCCGGGCTACAACGGGGAACACCCTGATGAATGTTAAAGACACCTCTCCATAGCCTACACAAATAAAATAACATGACAACATATTGGTCGACTGTCCTGACTTCAGAAATAGAAAGATATGTAAGGCAGGGAATCGCAAAAATGTTTTGGGGATGCCAAATAGACAAACAGTGGCCTAATGTAATGATAAGATTTGGTCCCACGCTTATGGGTAAGTTTGATTTACTAGTGAATTGTTTAACTGTCCACACTGTACATGAGGAGATAATAGTGCTGAGAATGAAACCTACAGTGTGATTACCATAGTCAACTCTTTAAAAGATCCCACTTTGGGAACCACTGAGTTAAAGACTACCCTAAAAGGAACTTCTCAAATGTGCTGCACAGCTATTAATATTAGTATGGCAGCACAGCCTCTTGCTCACCTCTTATGTACAGTAATTCAGCTCTGTGTGTCAAGGAAAGGGTCAAGTTCCACACCAGGAGTCCCTGAAATAAGTAGAACACAGAAAGCAACTATAAAATACCATTAACCTGGACCTGCTTGGGAGCCCATAATTGAAATACCTCCACATAGCCGAGTGAGTGAGATCCTTTTCACACTGTGAGCTGCATAAGATATTGTGATAACTGGGATAATTCAGCAAGTGAGTGGTACTATGGGTGAGTGCTATGGTTGGCAGGGTTCAAACCTGTGGGTGCGACATGAGAGCTCTCATCTCGGATATGTTTCATTGATGCCGTGAAGCTGCAGTGTGGAGCCAAGGGTGAGTGTAATGTGGTTGGTTTTGTGCAGTGCAACCCCTTGGACTAAAACCCAGCTGCCTGAAAGAGCTCTTTTCAGTGAGCCGGATTCAACAAGTGGTCAGATGACTGAGGGCCAAGGTTCGCAGAATCATCTAAGGTGAGATACAGCAGCTCCCAGTGGGCGTTGGCCTCTCTTTCACTGCAAACATATCATGCAGTATACACTACCGTAAAAAGTTTTAGAACACCCCCATTTTTCCAGTTTTTATTGAACTTTATGCAATTCAAGTCCAGTGAATAACCTGAAATGGTACAAAGGTAAGCGGTAAACTGCTAGAGGTTAAAAAAAAGTTCATAGGCTTGGATCTAATCACCTACTGGAGACTTTCTTCTTCAATATCCACTAGAGCAATATCCACTAACCAGAGTTTAGAGGTCACGAAGGGATTGAAATAGTCTGAAAGAATAGCTGACATTAGGGGAGTTAGGAGAGAATTTGATGCTCTATAGGTAGTAATTGGCTTTTTGTTAGTGGTTTACCTTAACTGAATGAGGCACACCATGGAGTGCAGCCTACACACCATAGGAATGGGAAGACTTGTCAGTGGCTGCCAAGTCTTTTTCCTGGATCGCTGTGTCTCAGCAGTTTTTAATTAAAACGCTCAATTTGTGCCACCTACCCCAGCTGCCTGGGAGAGAAAATACAAGAGCATAAATAACTGCATCCATCCCTGCTGGCTAGGGCCCACTGTGCCACTGCATTTCATTTGGACTGATATGCCACCTTTAAAACAACATCTGGGGGCTTATTTATAGTTATTGACTGGCAACCGGGATGGATTGTCCATTTAAAGCAAAGACAGAAAGACGCAAACAGTTCTAAATATTTTTGACTCGGCTATTCTCAGGAATGTCACAATTGAGAAAAGGTTGGATGAAGTGGAAATGGGCTCTCCGATGTAATCTTGCTTTGGCTCTGCAATCAGTGGGTGCTGCTGGGATTTTTTCATGACAGCTATTGGACAGCCTGAGTGTCTTGGTACAGGGTGGATTCATTTAGACATTCGATAAAAAAGGAATATACACTCAAGCCAGACTTGTCTTGTCTTGTCCCATCACATCCTTTACTAGCACTTCTGCCTCCCGCTTTCCATCATATCAAATTCTGATATTGTGTGACATGCAGTGTTAGGTCCTATCCTATCCTAGCTTAAACACACAAACACACAATGGGCCTCATTTCCTAAATTATTAAATTTGTCGTATTTATGTGCGTAAGAAAATACCAACGTGGGATTCATGAAACATGCGGTAAACCTCGATTTGTTCATAAAACAGGTGTATATTTGATGAATGGCAATCGTTCGTAAATTGGATGCGTGTGCCTGTTGAAGCATAGGTAAACGCTGTTCAACACAGTAAAAGGCTGCAGACTGAAGGGTCATGTGCAAGTAAACCAGGGAAAAAGAGGGAAAACAGGGAAAAGAGGAGCTTGCCAGAGTCTGAAATTATTATTATTATCAGCCACAGGAGGACGGCAGCGCACTGAGCCGCTATCCAACATGGATCAGAGGATCAATCAATAATTGGAGAGACCTCACTGTCGGGTGTCCAGTCGGCATTGGAGTTGGACACAGATCACATCCAGTCCATGTGATCAACCCATTACAAGTTGAATAATCTTGTGTTGTTATGAATGAGGACAGTTCGGCAAATACGCCATTTCAGCCTATTAGGTCTTTTTTTCTTTACTGAAACATCTTGTTGTTGTTGAGGTTTGGCACTACTGTAATGTATTTTTCATAAAGAATAAGCCGTTCTAAGAGCCTTCTCACATGTTTCCAAGCACACGTAGGATTTGATCGTACCAACGAACAAATTCAGATACAAACAAAATGATGAATCCGACTATGTTTGTAGAAACGTTCGTACAAACGCTTTACGATCAAATCTGATCGTACGCACATTTCGTGAATGAGGCCCATTGAGCCCAGATAAAACTTAGGAAGGATATCTCTAATGGTCGTGATAACACCGGTGCAGCATGTGTTTACACAGTAGACTCCATATTGATCTGACAGGAAGTGCTCTGGATTTTCCATTCGCTCAAGGACATGCATTAATCGTCTCTGGCATCCACCTCTATACACAGTGAGATATCCTGAGAAACAGCCTCTCCCTCTAGTTTCAGCTCTCATTTCTACCCATGTTTCACTTTTGCCACACGAGGTCAATATTATGACAATGCTCAACTGGTATACACACCCTGGTCCCTCACATGGGAAACATCTACCAGTCCACTTAATCCCCTCTGCTGATCGAGACAAATATTTAGGTTTACAGGCGGCTCTGCTACGTAATCATTCTAGTTTCTTTCAGTGGTGCAGTGGGTAATTTGTGTCCAAAATGTTTCCATTTGAAGGTGGCAAACCAAAAACTCCTGCTGCTTAGCCCAGTGTGGCTTTGCTACTTGTACTGGGCAGTATAAGAGTGAGCCAGCCTTCATTGCCTTACATCACCTTGTTATTTTCCCTGGAGACAAACAGCCACTACATGGCAGCCACGTTCTCGTCACATTCAATCCAGGCCCCTCACCTTGTCAGCCTTGTCAGAGTAATTGCATCTAGTCAGTGGAGTGCTTTGTAGGGTCCCACACTATTACCCCCATGTCCCATCTCCTCAAACGTGCCTTCAACCTGTTTGGTGGTGTGTGAGACAGAGGCAGTACGTTAGATAGATATGTAGATATGTTCCATCTGTGTTGCACGATAACCTTCGATTGATAACATATTATTGACAGAATCCAGTGAGTTGAGTGTATGAAAGCAACTGAGCAGGCTCTACATTGTAAAATCCCCCATTCATCTTCCTGTAAAAGTTAAATAAACATAGTGGGCTTCTATTTGGCTCATTGGACTCATCTGCCCTAACCTACCACATCATTACACCCAGTAAATCAAATTCACATACATTCAAACAAGAGGAGTGTGCCAGACACATCAGGAAGACGGGACATAAACCAGAACCTGTCCTCTCCATCCACTGCTCAGATCAGTACGGTGACGGGACAGTAGACATCCTGGAGGTCACTGGTGCTCATCTTGATATCCAACAGTGCTTCATCGTGTCTGAGACGTATCGTGCAGCACAGAAAGAAAGAAGAAGAAAGAAGAAGAATCAGGTCCTTCAACATATGCAGTTCTCTGCAGCATATGTTCTACCAGTCGGTTGTGGCCAGTGTCATCTTCTTTGCGGTGGTGTGTTGGGGCGCTAACACCAGGGCCAAGGATACCAACAGGCTGAACAAACTGATCAGGAAGGCTGGCTCTGTTGTGGGCATTAACCTGGACACCCTGGAGGAGGTGGCAGAGAGAAGGATGCTGGCCAAACTGCTGGCCATCATGGATAATGTCTCCCATCCCCTCCATGACATGGTTATGAAGCAGCGGAGCTTATTCAGCCATGATCCCACCACGGTGCGACACAGAGAGGAAGTCTTTCCTGCCGGCCGCCATCAGACTTTAAACGCCTCCTGTCCCCCCATCTATCTATCTATCTATCTATCTATCTATCTATCTATCTATCTATCTATCTATCTATCTATTATCTATCTATCTATCTATCTATCTATCTATCTATCTATCTATCTATCTATCTATCTATCTATCTATCTATCTATCTATCTATCTATCTATCTATCTATCTATCTATCTATCTATCTTTCTCTCACATGCTGGACAATTTTAAAAAAGAAGACCTCAGTTTGAAAATAACACTCTCTGACTGAGGTCTCCGTTACTGTGACGCAATCTTCCTCTCTAAACAAACTACACTGTGCTGCTTTGGAGCAAACTCAGTTTGGATTTCCTAGAATAGATGTGGTAACTACCATTTAATATAAACCTTGTGACATCTCAGAAAAGTACAGATGCCTCTGGTTACGTCAAAACACGAGGGAACCAGAGGGGCAAAACGAAAGGTTGAAGAAAGGAAAACACGCCAGTTCATCACAGATATGTCAGTGTTCCACTCGGTGAGGGCTAACAATAGGCCTCTCTGCGGGTTTTTGCTTGTTTTGCCATTTGTCTCCATGACGATTTCCCATCAAAGTGAACGTTACAAAAATACTCACTGCCCGGAAGGACTGACCAGGCTTTTGAGGTCTTTTGGTTCAGATCTAATTTCCTGAGGATTCTCCCTTAGCTCTCTCCCAGGGTCTTCCATTTGGAGGAGGGGGGGGAGAGAGGAGAGAGAGAGAGAGAGAGAGAGACCTACAGACAGGCCTCCTCCACTGCTCTATCACACACCAGATCTGAGCAGGGCCATCCACATTTAGTAGATGGTGTTCCCTCTTCCCTTGTCAGGTTGGCATTTTCATTTGTTTGTAACGTTTGTCCCGTGTGTTGGAGACTGATGGATGAGGGGTGTTACGCATAAAGGAAGTGAAGGGGTGCAATGCGGATCATGCCGAGTCTGTTGTGGCAACCCAGGGAGGAAACACTGGCAGGCTTCACCGATGGTGGTGTAGCATACAACTGGCTGGTATTACTCCAAAACAACTATACTACAGGTTGGTCTAAGAACGGTCTACACTGTAGGAAGCTCATTCTCAGCTCAATTAACACAACTTCATGTAATATTCGACAAATAAAAATTGCATTGTATAAATATTATAGGGGTGCAAGCAGTTCCCGTCCTTTCCAAGCTATTTATCTGAATTTAAAGCCACTGTCAGTTCTCTGAGAGCGATGTGGGTAACAAACAGAAGGTGTTTTACAGCCATCCGCTCGTCTCTTCATTAGAATTCAGCTCCAGCCCACAGCTGCACGCAGAGCGGAGCGAGAGGAATGATGAAACCAGAGCTATAAATAGCTGCCTCCCAGGATCCCCCCTCATACGGCACTGTAAACACTCAGAGCCAGCGACTGGCAGCGCCAGCCTAGGCCAGTGTGTGTGGGTGTGTGTGTGTGTGTGTGTGTGTGTGTGTGTGTGTTGGACACATTGCAGTTTTCCTTGCCTACCCTTCCCCATCCCCTCCCCGGTCATAAAGCAGTGTTTGGATTGGCAGCCATGCATCATCAAGCTGCTGTACAATTAAAGCCATCTGTGGGGTTTTACTTAAAAAGGGTCGGAGGAAACTTACAGCCGATGAAAGGCATGTACTATTATTTTTACATACGCAGCTAAGGCTGCACACACTGCCATCATCTCAATAAATCAAAGCTCAGTCCAAATACAACAGATTCATAGTAAAACAGAACAGAAGCCATCGGGTAATGATCAGCATTATATGAGCATGAAAATAAAAAAGAAAAGGCAATATTCAATTGTTATGTAAGGAGACACTCATCTCTATCAGACGGCCTGTTATGACCCCACAGTGTCTCCACCTTTTCCACACTTCATCAATAGAAGCAAACATTGTCAAGCACTGTACACACACATAGAGTGTACAAGCTCATCCAAACCACGGGTCTCAGAATAGAGTCGTCTGAGCGATCCCTTTTTTAAAGATATATATATATATAAAGATATATATATCATTATATATATATACTCATATATAAACTCTACTCGTACTTTAGTAAAGTCCCCTTTGATTCATTAGATCCAATTGATCCATACTTTCTTGCCTTGGTTGACATCTATTCTGTGTTCATTGTATCACCAAGCCGCTCATCTCTCACATGCAACAGCTCTTATTGATATGTGTGTATTTTTATAACGTGCATTGTGATGCATTGAAATTCATTAAGTCTGTAAATGGGTTTATCCACAGCCATAATTCAAATAGGGAGATTTATTCAGCAGCCTCTAATTACAGATAAAACAAAGGGCTGAGTCGATTACTGAGCCGTTCTTCAGACAAACATTTTACTGTCACTCCCACAGAGTTGTCCTGCCTACATCCACGTAGTAAGCTAGTAGGCTTGTCGTACTACAATGTAAATTAAACAAGATGTGAGATTTCAGCCCTACATGTCTGTGCAATAATACAGCATTCATGTCCACAGATCCGGGATGGATCATGGAGAAACTGGAGAGATAGGTTTCCATGGCAATACTGTTTTTTTTTCCTTCTCCCCGGGCTGACGTCACATCACTCCCTGGTAAATCCTTTGCCCAAATGTATGTGTGTGCATGTGAGTGAGAGAAAAAAAAAGAGAGAAAAAAAGAAAATGAATGAGAAAAAGGGAGACAGAGAGAGCAGAGATCCATATTCACTTTATGATGAATGTATTGTGTATCCTGTATTGGCCGCCTTGATACAAGAGAATGGGACTTGGCCAGTGAGTCAGGTACCTTTTGTTCCTGCATAATGGTCATTTTACTGTATATACTGTCAATACCATCAATGGGATTTCAAACAAAGGTGCAACATCCAGTCTTGACTAAATGTCAGACTAGGCAGGAAAATATTGTGAGCTGTAATAAACTGATGCCGCAAGCGATGTACTTACACTAGATTGTAGAGGGCATTTGTTTTATACAAGCTAAGCATCAGTCAAATACGCTGTGGACAAGACTGTCATCTAGTGGCCTTCAATGAGACCTGTACCAATGGATCGTGTATCAGAGAGTGTCTTGTGAGGGCATGTACACTGAGCATACAAAATATTAGGGCCACCTTCCTACTGTTGAGTCGCACCCCTTTCTGCACAATCCATGTCCATGGTTGTCAACATCTCCTGACCTATAGCTCTATAGCTTCGTGACTGAAGTGGATTCAATAGGTGAAATCAATGAGGAATAACAGCTCTCACCTGGATTCAACTGGTCAGCAGTCATGTTTACTGTTGTATGGGTGATCCCAGTGGGCACTGAAGCCACACTTATTGTCGTGCTTTACCACGCTACGCTTGACATGTAAGCAAATACAGAAGGGACGTATATGAAAGTATTTGTCCCGTCTAGATCTTTGGAGCAGCTTTTCTGTTTAGACAACAGGATCATTTTCTGAAACTCAATTTCTCACTCTTTGTTTTCAAGCTGTCACGTCCCAATCTGCCACCACTGTTCGGCCATGTCTGTCAAAGCTGGGGGGTCAGTTGTGCCCATGTGATGGCTGTGATGGGATGAGCTGAGAAAAGTTTTTCCTGATAACCGAGATATAGGCCACGCTCCCTTCCAGAAAAGCCGTTCCTTCATATGAGAGACCTTGCAAGTGGCATGACCGGGCCCATTTAAGGTGTTAGAGATAAATTATGAATAGGGGAAGAGAGCAAAGTGAATGAGGACACATGGAAGGGAACAACTCTGTGCACTAGATAACACTCCTGGCACATTTTGTATGAGGCGTAGTGGGGTGCTTTCCCTGCATAGAACTCAGGCCTAAATAAAGGTCCCCAGCATGTCCCTATGTGTGCTAGGTGCGAACAAAAGTGTGTGTGTGTGTGTGTGTGTGTGTGTGTGAGTCACTGTGCGGCAGGTGTGTGAAGGGGACTGTGAGATTATTGGCCAACTGAGGGTGTGATGGGCACACAGACACATCACAGGGACACGACCTCTCTGCAGTGAGTCTCCTCAGAGGACAGAAGGGTGACAATCGACCGTAAGTCAATGTATCTTGTCCACCAAGCGATTGTCTTTCTCTGAATAAAGACAAAGGCTTTAACATGAACTAAGAGTCGTACATCTAGCGTGTGATGATACTGGTTTGAGGGAGATGGCAATGGGTGATAATAATACTAGAATTATTCATAAAACACTGGTGCAACGTCAGTAGAACAGTCTTAGGTTAGTTCCCCTAACCACATATTGCAGCGTTGTCCATAGCCAGTATCAATTTAGATCAAAGTACTTTCACATGGCATTGTAGCCGTGCTGGCTCTTGTCATCTGAAATCAGCTTCGGCTTCAAACAAGCCAAGATGTCCAGTAGCAGCCTTTCATCTACTGGTTTGAGTGCATCGGCAATCATCATTTATTGAACAATCCATTAAGAATATTACTGGGAGACATGATCAGGAAAACCACGTGCCATGAGAACTGCTACAGCAAAATATCTAACCAAAGCTTCAACTGTATTGCTCCCATATCCGTGTAATAGAGGAACATTCGACATCTTAAAATATGCACTTTTGCCCTATAGTAATTCTTTTCATATGTTTGTCTTAGTTTCTGCCTACCTGTCTGTTTCTTTCTGTCCTCCCTCACTCTCCCACTCACTCTATATCTCTTTCTGCTCCCATCTATCCATTGTTGCCATACAAGGTAACTCTTGGAGCCAGAAACTACGTTGTTTCCCGCGGATTAACATAGTTCCTCTCAGCTGCAGAGACTAATCACAAGCCCAGCAGTTATAAATAGCCAGGCTCGGGGAGACAGACTTCTGAGAAAATAAATTTTTAGAAGTCAGAGTCAACATCAACTGATTGAGACATGAGGCATGTTGAATCTATAAATCCTGTGATCAAACTGCCTTTGGATAGTGAAAGTGGGTTTTGGGGGCCCCAACCCAACCCACAGTAGATCAGAAGTAGATCAGTAGATCACTAACAAGAACGGTTTTGTTTACAGTTAATCTTGTTGTCTGACCGTGGTTGTGCGGATGGTGACCAAGCAGAGGCACACACAGGAAACCACCAAACATCATCCACAAGAGGGCGCTCTCTGTCTCAACGTAATGCGTAACGCCCTCTAGCACCACATTCATTCCCACATCATTCTGTCTGTCTCTCTGGCTGTCTGTCTCTCTGACTGTCTGTCTCTCAGTCTCACTCTACCTCATTTCTCCCTCTGTCACGCTCTCTCCACTGTTGTGGATGGGGGTTGGGGGGGTGGGGGGGTGGGGGGGGGGGGGATCGGGGGGTGATGGCAGGTGGGAGTTTTCAGTAAACAAGAGATGTTGTAGAGGTGAATGACCCCAGCTGGGCGAACGTGCTGGCAGGGGTCCCTTTGTGCTGCCGAAGTCCCAGTGTTGTTCCAGTGAGCTGAGCCCCTGCTTGCGTCAGCACTAACGGCCGGCTGGCATGCTCCGGGCTCTTATTGGCAAATCCCACTGAGTCATCAGCACGCCCGAACCTCTTTGTCCCCAGGTTTAGCTGGGCCATGCTCCCATCAACCCTGTCTGTGTCATAGGGTTGCCTGCACTACTGTTTAGCCACACCAGGGTGGGATACACAGCATGGAGCCCCAGCTGTGGTTGACCTATACACCCTTATGCACCCTCATATACAGTGTGTACATGCACAGGCACACAAACATAAACAACACATGAACCTACCAAGTGTAATAATCGTGCAACAAAGTAAGTATATAACAAATGTATGAAAGGTCTATGCCATAGTATTATTGTGCTTGGAGCGTCTCCAGCAGAGGGAGACATTGACAGATCTAGACAGTGCACTGCTAGGAGATTAGCTCTCAAGTGCAGCAACTTGCTGTGTAATTTACTTATCCAGTTCAAATATCCAATATGCAATATCCAGTATCCAGAGAATGTATATAACCATTCCACTTTCAAGATTAGAAAGTAAATAACTGGTGAGAGTTTCATGGATACAAATATCTTGGATACAAATGATGGTTCATGATGTGATCCTTGGAATGCACAGACATTCTGCAATAGCTCTAATTGTTTTTTTTCTTTTCTTTCATCCTCACAACAGCCTTCTTGGTTGTCAGTTATCTGGCCCTCGTCTGCAGTTTTCTTGTCTTCTATTGTTTAGCTTATAAATTCAACTCTACAAACACTTCCAAGGGATATAAATCACAACCTGACACTCACAGCCTTCCATTTATAGATAATTAGAGTAATATGGTATACCTGTGAAATTTGAAATAATAATAATAATAATTATAATAATAATAATAATAATAATAACTTTCATTTAAGAGCACCTTTCAAGGAACCCAAGGCACTTGAAACAGCTGATGGTCATTTGTCCCAATACTTGCTGACTTGAAATAGGGGGACTTGACTCATTGAATGGTGGCATTGTTGAAATATAGTTCAAGATTCAAGATTCAAGATTCAAGAACTTTATTTGTCACATACACACATGGTATGTCTGTTTCAAAATGTCTGTTTAAAAAAAATAAATGTAGACATTGTGAATTTTGCCTCAGTCATTGTTTAATTTGAAATACAAATTTGATTAGTACAGAGGAAAAACAATCAGTTTGACACAACTGTCCCAACACTTTTGCAGTTAACTGTATATAAATATGTCCTGGTGTTGATTCAGACTGTATCTCTTTACCCTGATCAACTCAGAATGCGGTTTCTCTCCATGATGGCCAGGTGCATTCTTTGCATAACTGAGTAATGAACTCGGCTAGACATTGCTGACAGAAATCCAAAGAGTTATCAATCTGAAAGTTGATTTGTTTGTGTGATTTATGTTACCGCAGTCAGTCCCAATAGAAAATGGGGAAATAAGTAAGCAGGCCACAGAGGGATATTCATTACTGAGCACAATCCTTTTTTATTAAAACATGAACTAAGAGAGAGGCGGTCTAAAGGTCCTGGATGCGGCGGAAGGAGCCCACAATGGGGTGCATGGCTCCCCACTCGGTGAAGCGGCGGTACTCTCCTCTCTCCAGCAGGTACTGGCGCCCGCGGTAGTTGGGGTGCTCATAGAAGACCCAGACCCCCTCCTGCACGTGGGCAGAGTGCACCTCATGGAAGCGGCTATGTTCAGACAGGTTGGACACATCCTCAGTGGACTCCAGCAGCTGGCCACTGAAGTTGGGATGCTCGTAGACACGCACCCTGAACGTACTGGAGGTCTGCAACACAAAGAGCATGATGTCAGTATGACACAGCTCACCTCGGTCCAATAGTCGAACCAACAACTGGGTTCTACACAAGAAGTGCTGAGTAAGTGAGCTGGGGATCTTGAGAGGCTGAAATATGAAACATGAGCTGTGTGACATCAAATTCACACTAAAACATAAAAACTATGAAAAGTATACATTGTTGTGTGTTTACCTCCATGATTGGGTCAGGTTCGTGTGAGCATGAAATTAGTGAAATAAAGAGAAGGGCACAATCTTATTGTGCTTTAAGTACTATAAAATCTCTTAGGGGTTCTTATGTGTATAGCAACTTACATTTCGGATGATCCGGCAGGACCTGACGCTGTCATTGTAGCCCATCCAGCGTTGATAATCAGGGTACTCTCCCCTGGTCAGAATGTACTGAGAGCCCAGGTAGTTGGGCCTCTCATAGAGCACCCAGCACCCACTCTCCACCCGGACAGAGTTACAGCGATTAAAGTGGGTGTTGAGCTCAGGACAGTCACTGTTGCACTCATAACAGCGACCTTGGAAGCTCCTGTCCTCATAAAAAATGATCTGTGAATAAAGAGAGGATGAGTGATGGAGGACATAGGTTGTTTGGTGGGAGAACTAGCACAACACGGTCCAAACAATCATGCTCAGCTATAGTAATTCAGTGCACATCTGACTTGTATTATATCAAATGGATCTTGGAAGTAAATAACTTGCTTGTTTAATGACAATGATCTAGCATGCAGGTAAAGGGTTTTATTACAGCACCACAGCAAGGGGTCACAAGTAATAGCCTCTTGACAGCCTACCTTTCCCATACGGTCCATGTTTGAGGCTCACACCAACTTTTGACAACAGATTGTTTACACCCTCTTTCACAAACACCATATCGCCTACTGGCCTGGGCCAGATTTATATATACATGGGCACATTGAAATGTTCTGCCAGGGGAATCATTGTCGTTTGAATAGCCTCAGCGTTTATATCTGCACAATAGCTGATACAAGTGTTTTAAAAATGCTTTATACAATGTTTACCCGCTATTGTAAGGCAATGGCTGACCATTTGATCAAACAATGCATGATTCCAGAAAAGATTTATTAATACAATTACATTGCTTTCCCTGCAGGTGGCACTGAGGCAGATATCAAGTTGGCGTCTGGCCACATGGCTCTGTAGTGTAAGCTTTAACATCTGTGTTGGAGAGGACAGGTGCCTTCAGACTATCAAGTCCAACCCTCTACAACCAGACCTGTGTTAAGCCTCTCTTAGATGAGCCCCGATAGACTAGATGGCAATCCCATTATTATATTAGTCACTAAATGCGTTCACAGTTCACAGTGGTTTTGCTTTATTGATATTGTGAAAACTGGATGGATGGCTGCAAGTTGTGGATATGGCAGGGATAAAATTTGCTTTCAAACATTATCAGGTCACAGTGATTGCAATAGTATTTAATGCAAATCATGTGTCATGATAAACATACATATCAGTTTTATCCTGGGCCCAGTTTATCATTAGGGGGGGTCATAGCGCTCCTGAGAGCAAATGAGGATACAGTCAATGTCGTTGTCATGGAGATCAAACCTGTGACCATAGAATGGCCCTAACCAGCATCAATAGCATAATATTATATTTTCTTTTAATCCTCATTGAGGACTTCTAAGTCGATTTTATGACTTTTGGAATGACTTTGAACACCTGTGTATACTGCAATTGTAAATAATGCACATTGATTATACAATAATTATCAATTAAACAATACATAATTATCAAAATAACCAAGGAATTGACTGTTTTATTTTATTATTGTTTTATATTATATATTTCAGATTAAACATGGATTTGACTCAAACCTCACACAAACCTAAGGCACAAACTGAAGGTTATCATCAAAGAAATTTATTGGGATGCATTACATTTCAACAATCCATGATTCTTCTGATAGACCCCACAGTTGAGTTCAAAGCTCCCCACTCGGAGTAGAGTCGATACTCTCCCTTCTCCAGCAGGTACTGGCGACCGCAGAAGTTGGGATGCTCAAAGAAAACCCAGGACCCCTCTAGTACTTTGCAGGACTGGACCTTACAGCTGAGCCAAGACTCCTGGACAGACGTCATGTTCTTCTTTACCTCCAGAGACTCGCCATCAAAGTTGGGCCTTTCATACAGCCTCAGCTTATGTGGCTCGCTGGCCTGAAACAAATGCAGTCAGATAAATGTGTGCATTTATGTTACAAATGATTGTTTGTTGTTAAATCTCAGAGATGTATAATATGTGGATATGTGAGGAAGAAAGTGATGTCATTAGTTCATGTATGAGTGCACTCTTACCGCGGTTGACATCAATGTACCACCATGCTTCCCTCATTTGCAAGCACCATATTAATGCAATATCTGAACTATTAGCTTTGTATCTAATCATACTAATGATATCTAAAATTACACTAAATGTTATACTAGATGTTGACACAACCATGTGGTTTGTGTTTTTTCTTCTGATGTCACTTGGTGACCTACGTTTCTGATGACCCTGCAGGATCTGACACAGTCATTGAAGCCCATCCAGCGATGGTAGTCAGTGTACTCTCCTGGACTGATGATGTACTGGTAGCCCGTGTAGTTGGGACGCTCATACAGCACCCACCATCCACCCTCCACTTTGGCAGAGTTGCATCGGCGGAAGTAGCCATGCAAGTCGGCCGAGTCCCCTTTGCAGTCATAGGACCTTCCCTGGAAGTCCCTGTCCTCGTAGAACACAATCTGCAGAGGAATAAATATAGACAGGACTACACATCTGGCAGGAGAAAGATGGTTTCATATACACCTGTGTTTGCAAATCTCCACTGAAGATACATCTGATTTCTTTTTTGTTGCATCTAATTGGGAGAAAAAACATAGGTCCAATAACAATGAGAGTGGACTAGACACATGAGTCCTCACCTTCTCCATCTCTAGAGCTCAGAATACTAAAGTCACAGTAGCCAGCACAATACACTTTATACATGGCAGGGACAATACTACCAAACGCATGGTTAGCAGTACATGAAACAAATATTTAAATCAAATATTCATCTAGGCTCAACCTGTTGTTCTAAAGCACTGAATCGTCCATACACAGACAATAGCTGTTTAACAGCGCCAAGTTTCCAAACCTCAGTCAACACTCCGAACTGAAACAGTAAAACAGTAAATATTATTAAAAGCAAAAAAATGTTACATATGGTGATTTTTTTCCATCTTTTTTTTTCATTTGGAATAATGCCAATAAGCAGCCACAGTGTACACTACTACTGTAATTACTCCATGTAATTTGAAGGTTCATTCATATTTAGAAGCCATAGTACAATAATAAACATTGACCACACTAGCAGTATAAACATATACAGTGGGGTCCACTACCAAGAACTCTTTTGTTTCATCATTGATCAAAAACGAATTCAAAGTTTTAGTCAAATTATATTTCATATTTCAAAAATATCTTTTATTAATAATTACAAATATTTTTCAACAGAAGTTAAAGCACTAGCAGTAGCAACAATAACGCATAGAGGACCATATTCATTTATTCAATATCTGGTATTAGTCGTTAAAAAAACAAAACAATTCATACTGTGTATTAGGAGCATACATGTCTTAATATTTGAATGAAATTTATAGTGTGACAACAATCTGAGGAAACCTTACCAAATGGTGGGCGAACAAGATATTCAGATATATTTCAATTTCATACAAGCATTTCTCAAAGATATAAAAATGTTAATTTGTATCAGTTCTAAATAATGTCTTCTTGAGCATCAACTGATTTCAAAAAAAGTGGATTGAGTATCCACTTTTTTTGGAATCAGTTGATGCTCACTCAGAGTGGATTCAGACGTTTGGATCCCACAGTGTAACAGACCCAAAAATATAGTTGCACTATTTTCATTTCTGAGATTTAGTTCTGGTTACACTAAACTTGGTTCATAATGCATACTCTTGTTAGCAGAACTCAAACACAAATTCTGAAAAGAGGAAAATTATTATTATTTTTTTTAAAACAAACCAGTGGAATATTTCTAGCTTTTTTCCAGTTTCTGGATAACCAGGTGAGTTTTGGGTGTTACTCAGGATAGACTGGGGTTAGTTACACTTTGTGGGCTGTTTGGGGTTGCATTTGATAGTTTTGGGTTGATAGCATGATTAGTGAGGCCTACTTTGAAGTACTTTTTATTCAGACATCTCATGGCTAAATAATGAATTGACATAGCTGTTGTGTTGAAGCTTTGTAGTAATTAAAGCACTGCAATAGTATGTCTTGAAATTGTTATTAAAATTGTTATTAAAATTAGTTTCATATTAAGTCATTAATATGGATTCCTAAACATATGTGTTTATATTATGATATTATGTGTTGATACAATCTGTTGGTATTGTTCTGGTATAGATACATGATATAATAAGTTCTTGTTGTGTATGTACCTTGTATATGTATAATAATTTCAAGTACATGTATGCTGTATAACATAATTATGACATGGTAGAGACTAAATACACAGTCAAAAGCATCTACACAGCTAACCATTTGACTGGAAAACATTGAATAGACAACCTTACATCACCCATGGCTAATATCTTGGCCTTAAAATGTTTTTAACCAACCATTTTTAATGTTTACCAATTGTACATCACTTTAATGAGTCTTGTAAGTGTGAAAGTTCTCAAAATTGTATTATATAATATCTATTTCTAGCAATGTTTATCATGATGTACTGTCTATCTGTCTTGTGATGTCAACTGTGTTTTACACTCTTTTTAGTGGACCCTGAGAAGACTAGCGGCCACTGAGGCATCAGCTAATTGGGGGTCCCACTAAATAATAAAGAATAAAGACAGTATCACTGCAGATAAGACACAGTTTTAATTGATTTGACTGCAACACTCACACACAAAGGTCGGTGTTGGGGAGAAGGGCGGGTGCCTTGATGGAAAAGGGGGTGGAGGGGTAAAGGTTCTAGAACTCCAGTGGCCTTTTGGAACTCTATGAAACTTTGAAATTCCACAGGGTTCTATAACTCCAGTGACCTTAAGGTTCTGGAACTCTGAACTTCCCCATGGTCCTAGAACTCTGGTGGCTTTAAGGTTCTGAAACTCTGAACTCTGAACTTTCATCAGGGTTTGAGATCTCCAGTGACCTTAAGGTTCTGGAACTCTGAATTTCTTCAGGATTCGAGAACTTCAGTGGCCTAAAGGTTCTGGAGCTCTGAACTCTGAAATCCCTCAGGGTTCTAGAACTTCAGCAGCCTCTGAGTTCTGGAACTCTCAGTTTTCTCAATGTTCTGGAGCTCCAGTTGCCTGAGGATTCTGGAACTCTGAGGAACTGTCCTTTGCGGTGTTCTGGAACCCCACACGGTCATCTTGTTCTAGAACTCTGTGATCCTGCGGAAGGAGCACACAGTGGGGGAGGTGGCACCCCAATCACTGTAGTTGCGGTACTCTCCACGCTCCAGGAAGTACTGGCGTCCGTGGTAGTTGGGCTGCTCATAGAAGGCCCACGCACCATCCACCACCACACAGGAGTGGAAGTCACAAAACTTGAAGGCCTCGTGAACTGATGGACAATCTTCACCCCACTCTGCCATTTGGCCCCTGAAATCCTGCTTGTTGTACAATCTGATCTTCCAGGAATTTCCAAAGACCTTGAAAATGAGACATACACATTAGAGAATGAAAATTGATCAAAGTAATTATAGTAGTATTTGCTATCTAAATCAGTTGGCCAGTTCGTGTGTCCTAAATTACTTTGAGACCACCTCTCTAAATGGGTTTCTTGGCTGTTTTCCTGGATTCCTTCAATAATTGATGTGCATGGGCATGGGCATGAGGCAAACTGCTGCCAAATCATGAGCCTTTTATCTCTCCTTATTGTCTGTTGGCTTTTGACTGATTACTGCCTGGTTGGTGCACCTTGTGGTATTTCACTGAAGCAGGGCACTCTTTTGCATCATATTTGGCCAGAAACGTTTAAGCATCCAAAGCTCTAAAAAACAGATTTTTCAGCTTTGAATGAATGATATATGTTTTAGCCAATTGAAAGTTTGGTGTTCAAGCTCTATGACCTCCTGGTTGTATTCTAAAGATCTGCTACTGTTTATCAAGCTTACATTTTTGATAGAGCGACATGATTTGATGCTGTCATTGAAGCCCATCCACTGTAGGTGATCAGGGTATTCCCCAGGGGTCAGGATGTACTGGTAGCCTGTGTAGTTGGGACGTTCGTACAGCACCCAGCAGCCGCTCTCCACCCTGATGGAGTTGCAGCGGCTGAAGAAGGAGTGCAGGTCAGGGCAGTCGCTACTGCACTCATAGCTTCGGCCTTGGAAATTCTTATCCTCAAAGAATACAATCTGTATGGAAGGAAACCGAGTGCAATCCTGGTAAGCTATCAGCCATACTTTTCAAATCGCCTCCAAAATGACAGCAACTTACACAATGCTTCTTTGGATGAGATATAGTATAGAAAAATCACAACAATAGTATATACAGCCATACATAGCTGTCATAAATGTGAAGTTAAGTAAAGGAAACAATGCATACATTAGTTTCTTATATTGGCTGAAATATCATGAAAACCTTATGAAGCTAACATTTCATAAGGCTCCTTACCTTTCCCATTTTTAATGATATTGCTCACCTCCCATCTAGCTGCAGCTGTGTTGTGGTTTATATTGAAATGCAGAATGTGCGGACGAGAGAAACCCATTGTCATCTAAATTAGCTTGATTTGCATATCAGCAAAATGGCTTGGTCAAGTTTGATTTCCTTTTGTCCAAATGTAATGGACTCATATCAAAGAACTGCCAGAACTGAGATGTGAAAGTTATAAAGGCCAATGGCCCTACTCTGTGACAACAATGTGTATTATTTCCATTCAGTACTGCCCTATTTGTTTCTTATTTGGTTTCTATCAGCGGGCTGTGTCTGGAGCAGAAAATTACTTTTTAAAGTGTTTTCATTTTTGTTTTGCACATAATGATTGCTCAGGATGAAATGACAGATCACCATGGTAGGGGCAAGGCAATATGTATCTTTTGAACAGGTTTGGCTGCAGTAAAGGTTTGGAACCCTGATGTATTATCGTTAATACCCACACGTGATATTTAGGTAGCATATTCTTGCCAGCGATGTATGTATCAGTACTTTTATCAGAGTTGGTATGGTTAAAGAACTAGCATGGCAATACATTGTAAACAAAATCTAAACTCTATTCAAAAACAAGCACATTTGGCAGATTGAAGGTTGCTTTTATTGTCTCTTGGCTCTTCATACTGTGGCTGTGATGCTGTTATTTCTATTTGGAAATTTGCAGTAAGTGCTGGCGAGGGTTTTCCTGGATGATCACAGAGCCATGAAAACCGTTTGGTCAATAGTTATTTCATTGGGCTGAATACCATTCTGTGCTAACACTGATGTTTCTCAGCTTAAGAACACTGTCTTCAAACCAAGCTTGAGCTACAGTGCCGCCACCTCAGAAGTTAGTCTTAATTTGTTACATTTTTGTTCAGATCTTAAATGAATAGGATGATTATTATTATGCTATGCTGGAATCTTGTTAGAAATATCTGCTGAGGAGGAGGATAATAAACTTGCCAGCATAAATCTCAGTCTTGTGTGTTCATCATGAATGACTATGGGGTATATAATGGCAAACATTACATTTATCAAATTGGCCCAGAGACACCCTGAGGAAGGCCAGCATGTATGCAACTTTTAATCTGTAATGTCATGCATTATCCATTAAAATAAAGGCTTTGCCTTTGCCTTGGATGCCTTGGTTTTTCTTCATTACATTTATCACCATTGAAGGGCCCTGGTAGGAAATAGCAGATTCTTAGTATGAATTGGTTTTCCCATGATTCCCTGAACCTTATTTTCCTGCCTCTACATCATTTTGATTAAGGCATGTAAACAAGGCAGGAAATTGTACATGCCTTAACCAAAACGATGTAGAATGGCTCCAATGTGTTCAAGATTCTGCAGCAAGGCTTGCCAAAGGAGCTCATGCTGCAAAGTCAGTATTATCTTTAAAATCACTTCTTAAAACTTACTTTTAATGTAATATTTTATTCATGATCTTTAGGTTTTACTAATTTTTATTCTTGTTACCTTGTCTATCATATTTTATTTTATTTTATTTGTATTGCTGTTTTATCTCATTGTTTGTTTTATTGATCAATGTTATCTGTTCAATCCTGTATTATTGATTGTGAAGTACATGACTTTGTTTTGAAAAGTACTATAGAAATAAAGATGATGATTGATTACTATATTTATACTATGATATTCATTAATATAATTGCTTTTACTGCTATTTTACAGATCACATCATGGTCAATTTCATATCACTTCAGTGCCTTTAGACTTCATATTATGTTCTGATTCTTTATGAAATTGTGCTACAATACCAAGGGAGTCCATATCAAAGTGACCTACCTCACACTCAAAAATAAACAGATAAAAGATAATTTTTTTCAAAAATATTGAGGTTTGGAGATTGATGTGTTATTTGACATGGTGAGAGATGGAATTGGAATTCAAAAATTGATTGTCCTGATTGTCTGGTTTGCAGACATGGTTTACAATAAAGCACATAACAAATGTACACAAATTGTAAAACTCTGAAACTGATCTCTGTGAAATTAGACAGCATCGTTATTGTGCCCTCAATCGAAGATGTTAGCTAGCAGTTTGTTAGCTAGATGTTTTAAATCCCCAATCTTTTCATGTCCTATTGACATAGAAGAAAAACCTCACATATCTCTAAAATGTAAAGTGATACAACTGGGTAAACAGATAGTTGCTTTAGGATTCAAGGATAATAAGAAATTACCAGCAGGGACTCTGAGCTGCACACTAAAGGATCTAATTTCTCCACAGGCCACAGAGCATTGACACAAAGCAGTTCACATGCCTCCTCTCTAAGAAGTGCCTCTGAGCTTATAATGCATTTAAGGTCATCTGACCATCAGGATGGCATCAAGTAAATGTCGTGAAACAAATTGTGTAGCAAGAGTCCCCTTCCTCTTCTACATGGTGTCTTGAACCATGGTGTCCCCTCCCTCTGAATCATGACGGCACAAATGAAATTAACAGCGATCGCAGACCTGCTTATTCATCAGCTTCCAGATCATTTGAATAACAAAACCCCATTATGGTGCATATAAACTATAAAAGCCGCCTGGCAGCCACAGGTTGTTGGATTCCCACAAACATAGGACATCAAACATGGGCAAGGTATGTATACATTACATCATGGACAAAGTACTTTCTAATTACAGAGGGACCCAGATGGCACACAGCACAAGCAACTGGAAAATAGAAAAAGACATGAAACAATCAAAATGTGTTAAATTACATTTCAAAATGGACAGGGGAATGTTTTATTCTGAGTTCAACCTCTTCACATTCATTGAAATACATCTGAATATCCGTGTCAACTAAAAATACTGTGTTTTTTACAGATCATCTTCTACGAGGAGAAGGGCTTCCAGGGGCGCTCTTATGAGTGCATGAGTGACTGCACCGATATGTCCCCCTTCCTAGGCCGCTGCAGATCCTGCAGGGTGGAGAGCGGCTGCTTCATGGTCTACGACCGCCCCAACTACATGGGAAACCAGTACTTCATGAGGAGGGGAGAGTACTCTGATCACATGCAGTTTGGCATGAGTGACTCAATTCGTTCCTGCCGTTTAATTCCTCAGGTATGTAAGGACCAAGTCATTTTATCCTGGATTGGTCTTCTACTTTTCATCTGTGAAAAAAATAAATATTATTCCAATTGAGGATCCTAATTGTAATATCTATAATATCTCATCAATATAATATCTATAATAATTTGTATTTCTCTTTAATCTCTGTGATTAAGGTGCCTCTAATCTTAAAAGTCATTATCTTGTGAGAAACATCTATATTAATTCTGAAAAAAATCTCAAATGGCAAAATGCACCTAATCTGTTTTTGGCCCTTTGAAGAATAAACACAACACACTTGACAACGTAACGACAGCATAATTGCAATTCTTATGAGTCCTGTGTATACTGTGAATTCTTCAACAGCACACAGGATCCTACAAGATGAGGCTCTTTGAGAGGGAGAACTTTGGAGGCCAGATGCACGAGCTGATGGACGACTGTGACTCCATCCAGGACCGTTACCGCATGTCTGACTGCCAGTCCTGCAAAGTGATGGACGGCCACTGGCTGATGTACGAGCAGCCCAACTACAGAGGCAGGATGATGTACATGAGCCCTGGAGAGTACAGGAGCCTCAGAGAGATGGGTTGCAGTGGAATGATATTCAGCTCTGTCAGGCGTATCACCGACTCCTGTTGAAAGAGAATGAAATAAAGTATTAAATCAAATAAAATGCCACCCTGTCATCTTGTGATGTATTTGCCATTATATCAGACAGTAGAATAGTATCTCACTATTAAACAAGTTTTTACCTTAATTAGCAGACTTAGCCCATTATATAATTTATCAATGTACAAAATCTAAATTCTGCATCTGCTGAATACCAGAACATGAAAACCTACAGAATGCTCTTACATCCTACTTGAACTACCAGTATTTATTATGGATATATGGTTATCTTACAAAAAGTTAATATCATGCCTGCCAGAGCATGACTTCCTACAGTATAGATGTACAAATAACATATATATAAGTCCAAATAATATGATGCTGTATACAACCAAATCGTTTGGATGCACCACACAGTCTGTCATCACCTCTTTATTCCAAACTCAAATGACCCTGAATTTAACAGATGATCAGACACTGTAGATTAAGTTTTGGCAATATGAATCATGTCCTACATTTTATCCTGTCAGTTATTTTATTATATCCTGAATGAAACATAATTTTGTAACCAGTTTTTACGATACAATTAGATATATCATGGCAGTCTAGGGGGAGCCGCCAGTCCGCCAGCCGTCAGTCCACAGGGCACTTTTCGGCTCTCCGCTATCTGCTCCATTCAGTCTCACTCACCCTCACGCATAGAAACACACACAGGTTAAAATGACCCGGCTGCGATACCCTCGCACCTTACCCTCGCAGAGGACAAGGAAAAACTGCCACAAAACCTTTTGGGGGATCCCCTAGGATGGTCAAGCGTGCAATAGGTGACGTTTGGGCAAGCAGAGTATACAAAGTGAACACAATAAGGACACTTGGGTGGTACATTCAGATCTGGTGTGGGATGTCAACAGCAGCTCAGTCAGCATCGTCAGCCAGCCAACTCCTGTTGATTACACATTGATGCTTCTCTACTGTGCAGCCGTGCTTCTTTGGTACTAAAGTGTAAATCATAAAATAGGCACGTGCCAATTTTACCACTTTTAATAACTGCAAATTCGCCTATTCCTGAGTAGCTAATACATATAGTTAATTTACACGGTGTACAGAGTAATACAACAATGACAATGATATATATGGAAGGAATAACAATAGTTTTGTGCTGCTGGTGGGTTTGCATAGTGGTTCAGCGAGGGAACCCCGTTCAAAAAGACACAACGGACCACATCACCTTAACCTGTCAGCTACTTAGAGTGGGACACTGGGACATACATATAGTTGTTGATCCCTCCCAAAATAATATCTACATTAATATGTTAATCCTACAAAGGCGCTTTGTTACCAGTTCATGATTTGTCATAAAATGTACAGAATAAATGGAATTATTGTGTGCTCTATCAGTGAACTGTTTTCTTCAGTCAATCTGATATAATATCCCAAAGTGATTTTCATGTAGGATGGACCACCACAGATCTAACAGTGACACATAAGAAGAGACCCAGCTGATACATTTGCTGCTGTCATCCACCTGTTCCCCATAAGATTGGCATTGCCCCAGATGCATGCAGTCTGGAATAATAACCATTTAGAGACCGATTTAACAAACATTATAGTCCTGTATGCTATGCTGCTGAGTAAGGCATTCAAAACAATGGCTCCATAGATCATTTCGCTATCACATTGGGTATAAAAGTGACAGAGAGGTTGGCTGGGCAAAGTATCAGTGCAGTGATAGGAATAAACGTCACAATGGGCAGAGTAAGAGAACTAAACTCTTTTTTCATTGTACATTAGCTTGATGAAATGATATCTGAAAGCTCATTTGTTGTTTGTTAACACAATATATTACTGGTAAGAAACTGCATGAAATGTATCATTTTATTGTCAGATCATCTTCTACGAGGACAGGAACTTCCAGGGTCGCTCCTATGAGACCAGCAGCGACTGCCCTGAGCTGACCTCCTTTCTGAGCCGCTGCAACTCCTGCAGGGTGGAGAGCGGCTGCTTCATGGTCTATGAGAGGGCCAACTTCATGGGCCACCAGATGCTGGTGAGAAGGGGAGAGTACCCCGACAACCAGCGCCTGATGGGAATGAGCATGAGTGACTGCATCCGATCCTGCCGTATGATCCCTATGGTATGAGGCTTTATGCTGATCCAAGTTAATGTCATTAGCCCTGAAGCTCTTGAATCTGCTTTATTGAAATATACAAACATAAACTTCAATCAAATCATATTCCCCAACACAGCACGGAGGAACCTTCCGCATGAGGATCTACGAGAGGGAGAACTTCGCTGGTCAGATGCACGAGCTGATGGATGACTGTGACTCCATCCAGGACCGTTACCACATGTCTGACATGCAGTCCTGCCACGTGATGGACGGCCACTGGCTGATGTACGAGCAGCCCAACTTCAGAGGCAGGATGATGTACCTGAGGCCTGGAGAGTACAGGAGCATGAGAGACATGGGAATGGGTCCCATGGACATGAGGATCGGTTCCATTAGACGCATCATGCAATCCTGTTAGACAGGACAGGCTCAAGCGTTGAAAATGTAACCGGCAATATTAATAAATATAATGTACAAAGCATTTTCAATTCATCATTCATAGTGATCTTTTATGAACTTTCAGCTTTTAGCTATTCCTATAAGATTTTGTTCCACCCCCAAATGACGTACAGCACCTTAGGGAATGAAAGCATGGAAAAGGTGACTGTGATGCAATGAAATATAATTTATTTGGATATAAAGGTTCCAAAAAAACATTTCATGAATCCACAAAGTCATTCTCCTGACTCACAGACTCACAGGTTCACAGGCTTGGTTCTCTTGTTTCTGTCTTTGGGTGAGAGTTGTTCCCGTTTCAAATAATCATTTGGCTTTTGTATTATATTTTGCATATGAATACAAAGTGTAAATTTACTTGATTTACTTATATAATAATAACATAATAATAATAACTTGAGCATTAAAATCCGTGATACTAACCATATAATTAAATTGAACAACTACTAGTTTTCGAGTTCTCAAGATTTAGATACATCATCAATCAACTCCCATTTGAGTCACTTTAAAGAAACAAATGTAATAATCAATTTTAGGGGAAAAGGGACAAAGTGTAATTCATTTACATAATATGACAATGTTTTAAATGTCAGTTTACAGACATGTCAAGTTAGTTAGCGATCTACAGGACGTCTGACCCGGACACTGAAATAATGTTTTTTCTGTCGTTTTGGGTATCGATTGTTGCTTTCGCCCAACTTCGCATGAAGTATACCGGCAGCTTTAGAGTGCGTTCACACCAAGCACGTTTATACACAGTTTATAGGGAGCTGAAGCAGAAGTTAAGTTAGGAACCTTACGGGTTCCTTATATCAAGTAATCTGTAATGTATTGGACTAGGTAGAAGTGAACCAGAGGTGGTCAGAAGTGACGTCAACTTCGGTTCCCTATTCGAACTCTGGAGCGTTTACTCCTTTAGTTTGGTTTGTTTGGACAGGTAAAAACAATGCCATTCAGACTCAGGCATGGGCCATGTAACCACACCGAGACCTGTGAAAACAATGTGAAACGACCCCAAAATGTGTGGTTTTATGGGTATAAGGAGACGTTACTCATGCTGGGAAAGCCTAACATCACAAAATCAATCGAGGGCAAACCACAGTCTTGACTGATGCTAAAATTCAGCTATTTCTTCAAGCATTCTTAACTGGTACGAGCACCAGACACTTTAAACTTTGTCCCAACGTTTTCACTATCGTTCAGACCAAAGAAAACAAACTGTAGGTGTGATCATGATCCATGTCATCTAGCCAGATGGAGTTGAGCCCTCATACATATGGAATATGTAATTGGGTGGAGACATTGTCTCGCCTCTCAGAGAACATTGTCCAATACCAATTAAATTCAGTTTCTATGAACCACAACTCTGGCGTGTTTATTGTATAAATTAAGCCCTTGGTCTGAAATGAATTGAGTTCTCCGAAGGAGAGGAGGGAAAGGACGGTTGTGGTTAGAGCGGTATTCTCATTATTGTCATTACTGTCATTCCTATATGAAGCAAGCAAGATTTTGGTTTGTAATCTTATAAAAAGCTGTCATACACTGATTTTAAATCAAAATACTCTTGTGTGTGGCTTCTTAGCCTTAGCTACTATCTCGGCCACTAGATAGCTAGCCTCCAGTGCTTTCTCTGACACTTTTGCACACTCTCAATAATTCTCAGTATATCATTTATTTTAGTCTTTCCAACTATCTGTATTTATTGAGACACAATATCTTGATCTAGATAACAGTGTGACATTAGTTGGGGTTAAAGGATTACTTTGTGTTATCTAACTATTCTCATACAAATGGGTTTTGAATCATATCGTTACAAAATCTAATATATCTGTATTCATTCAGTGAAATACTCCATGAACTGTAGTAGATAGAAGTGATTTTTCACGTGTACAGCATGGTTGGAAGCTTCTGTTTACCTCTTTATGTTAGAAAACAATATGTACACATGCATTTGCAACAGAGATGTATACAGTGCTAGATAATAACCCTTTAAAGTCCTCAATGCTTAGTAGGCCTCTATGCCATGGTGCTGGGTCAGGGCTTTGCACAATAGAAGCCCTACATACTTTTTTGCATTGAGCAAGTATAAAAGTAAGGGTTAACACAAACAGGAATTCAGAGCATCCACAACTCAATCCTGAGGAAGAACCAAAAGACCGTGACCATGGGCAAGGTAGGCACTGGAGCAGATTCATTCATTCTTTAATAAATTGAAAAACATGACCATTCTTTCATCCAACTTTCCTCTATCAAAATTACAAAGCTCTTACCTAATTGGTCACATTTACATCAGCAACTAGTCATCACTCAGAGCTTTGAAAATGTTACTGATAAAGCGTTGTTGTGTTTCTAGATCATTTTCTACGAGGACAGGAACTTCCAGGGTCGTTCCTATGAGTGCATGAGCGACTGCTCCGACATGTCCTCCTACATGAGCAGGTGCCACTCCTGCAGGGTGGAGAGCGGCTGCTTCATGGTCTACGACCGCACCAACTACATGGGAAACCAGTACTTCATGAAGAGGGGAGAGTACGGAGACTACATGAGCAGTATGGGCATGAGGGACTGCATCAGGTCCTGCCGCATGATCCCCACGGTAGGATACGCATTCTTTGATAGCATTGACTTTAAATATGTTTGAATGGTTGACAGGTTGAAAACAATGATTACATTTAATGTTTTCAATGTTTTCTTTACAGTACAGAGGATCCTACAAGATGAGGATCTACGAGAGGGAGAACTTCGGTGGTCAGATGTATGAGATGATGGACGACTGTGACAACATCATGGATCGTTACCGCATGTCCAACTGCATGTCCTGCAACGTGATGGACGGTCACTGGCTGATGTACGAGCAGCCCAACTACAGAGGCAGGATGATGTACATGAGGCCTGGAGAGTACAGGAACTTCATGAACATGGGCATGAGCGGTATGAGGTTCATGAGCATGAGGCGTATCATGGACATGTGCTAAGTGTCTAGCTCTATGGGAATAATTGTAGAATATTAGACAATAAAGTTTTTAATTTGTACACAGTTCTGACATTCTGAGTCATCAATATGCACAAAAACACACTGAATAAGTGGTACGGTTGTGGTTAGAGCGGTATTCTCATTACTGTCATTACTGTCATTCCTATATGAAGCAAGCAAGATTTTGGTTTGTAATCTTATAATAAAAAAGCTGTCATACACTGATTTTAAATCAAAATACTCGTGTGTGGCTTCTTAGCCTTAGCTACTATCTCGGCCACTAGATAGCTAGCCTCCAGTGCTTTCTCTGACACTTTTGCACACTCTCAATAATTCTCAGTATATCATTTATTTTAGTCTTTCCAACTATCTGTATTTATTGAGACACAATATCTTGATCTAGATAACAGTGTGACATTAGTTGGGGTTAAAGGATTACTTTGTGTTATCTAACTATTCTCATACAAAAACAATACAGACCTGAATTTATTGTTTTTGAATTCACTTCTTATTCACTTCTTGTTTCCAGTCTTCATAAATTCAGATCCAAAAATTCAAATTTCAAAACCTACATTCAGGTTGCTGAAATTCGAGTGGTCAAATTCATATCTAAAAATTCAAGTTAAAGAAATTCAGATAGAACATCCGGGCTACCAAGGACAGGCAATCGAGTCTGACTGCAATCGATCTGGATCTCACCACTCAAATTTGAGCAACCTGAATACAGATTTTGAATATCTGAAACTTGAATTTTTTGACCTGAATTTGTAAACATTGGAAACAACAATGTGAAATTGAGTTTAGTTAAAATTGCAAAACTTGAAATGTCATTTTTGAATTTTGAAGAAGTGAATTCAAAACCAATAAATTCAGGTACATGGTTTTCAAAGTAAAATATTATGAATTGTGAAGTGATAATATAAATGTCACTTATTTGCTTCCATAAAAAACACACACTTTTTCCAAACACAATTTCTTTCTAAAAAAAAACAAAACAGTATGTAGATAATTACTTAATCTCTAGTGGTAGGTTATTAACTGTAAAAATAAGTCTTTATAAAAGAAAGTTGTTTATGCTATTTCTTATTTTGGGCTCTTTACAGGTATGGTTTATGAATGTTGAGTACAATCCATACCAATAACATTGGTCAAGTTACTAGGATTGCTTCAGTTCATGATATTGTACAAATCATGTAACTTCAACCACTAGGCTCTTCATAAAATTCAAAAAAATTGTAATTGGTGGTAATTCAACTAACTTCAAATTTGTAGCAGTCTCTGTCTCAGTCTCAGTGTCTGAGTGAAAATGTAGGAGTGACGGACATTGCATCCAACAGAAAGTCAACATTCCTCCCACTCTGTCCTGTGATGAACCCACATAGGGTTATTTGTGTGTACGTGCATACTCTAGTTTGTGGCAGGCAGCTGTCTCTTCATCTGTATACATTGTATTGTCCTTTTGTAGGGACAATAGGTTTGAAAGCTGAGCTAGGCTGAGCATTAGGGAAAACGTATTGACATTTGATGATTGGCAGAATGTAAGTTCAGTAGGGGCAAACACACCCAGAAACCTCAGTGTGACTATATTATTACACTATAATATTAGACCACAACACTAATTTAAACTAGCATCCTACATTTCCATTTTATAAAAATAAAACCTACTTTGGATAATTCAATATTGGTCTGAATAGAAAACATTCTGAATAAGTTACGGTTCATGTAAACACCAAGAGAACACTTGGAGTAAGGCTCTCTAACAGACTGGCATCCTATACAGACACATCACATTTGTAAATGTGTTTATTCTTTTTATGGGTATTCATTTGTTCACAATTTTGTTCATTTTTTTTTTTTTGCTTTCATTTTGATTTATCATCTTCATCATTATTTGTTATTATTATTATTGTTTAGCTGTTGAATACTATGAAAACATCTACTATGAAAAGTCTACCAGCTTACTGCACTGGTAGTTACTAATACTAAAACTAAAATTGTGATTTGTGGAGGAGCAGTGTGTACTATAGCACATTTACCAATACACAGGATCTGATGTTATAATAATCTATGGTGCCCATTTATACAGAAGCCCAATTCAGATGTCATTAAGAATGATGCACTAACCCACAAATGGTGCCTTTCGCAAAGCCGTCTGGCTTCATCAGGGGTGCCATCAAAAAAAATATTCTGACGTTGCTGACATAATAAAATGAATTAAAATTCCAAAAAACGATAGTTACGCAACTTATCATGAAAATGCAAATCATTAGCCGCCTCATACATCATCAAAAATGTTCTCACATTTGTCTCAACACCGGGGTCAGCGTATGACTACGTAAATAGCCTACTACAGTGTACTCTGAATCAGATAACTCTGAATCTGAGCCATCAACTTCATCATCCAGTGGTAGCTCAGCAGCGAGGGTATTAGAGGCCAGCAGCAAGACAAAGAAAAGACAGTACGATGACAGCTACTTGTCGTATGGTTTCATATTTACCGGGGATCCATCATGCCCTCTCCCTATGTGCCTGGTATGTGGTATGAAATTGTCAAACCAAGCAATGGTTCCGAGCAAACTTAAAAGACACCTGACAACAAATCACCCGTCACTAGCCAGCAAGGGTGCAGAGTATTTTATTCGTTTGAAAAGTCAACAAAGTGTCAGAGAAAGCACTGGAGGCTAGTTATCTAGTGGCCCAGATAGTAGCTAAGGCTAAGAAGCCACACACGATTGCCGAGACGATCATATTGCCAGCATGCACAGCAATTGTCAACAAAATGCTAGGCCCACAAGCAGCAAAAGAAATTGCAACGGTTCCGCTGTCGGACTGTACAATTGTAAGGCAAATCAATGACATGTCTGCAGATATTGAAGACGTGGTTTTGGAAAAAAATCAGATCTAGTGGGAAATTTTCCTTACAACTTGACGAATCAATAGACATCAGGGGCACGCTCAGCTCTTGGCAAATGTTTGATTCGTAGATGGGGACCATATCAGAGAGAATTTTTTATTTTGCAAACCAATGCCTAACAAAACAACCGGAGAGGAGATTTATTGTGTGACAAGTGAGTATCTTGAACGGGGGGATTAAGTTTGAAGAACTGTATCAGTATCTGCACTGATGGGGCCACTGCCATGACGGGTAGTGCCAAGGGTTTCATCAGTAGGGTCAGAGAGCAAAACCCTAACGTGCGAAACACTCACTGCTTCCTTCACAGGGAGGCACTAGTTGCAAAGACGCTGCCGAAAGAACTTTCAGATGTACTGGACAGAGCGGTGGACATTGTTAATTTCAACAAGGGGCGGCCGTTATAGACCTGTCTGCTTTCGATTCTATGCGAGGAAATGGGAGCAGAACATCATAGCTTGTTGTTACGTGCTGGCTTTCACGGGGGAAGGTTTTGGGCCGACTGTATGAGTTAAAAGAAGAACTCAGAACGTACCGGATAGGAGTGAATTCTGCATATGAGTTGATTGCAGATACGTGATGGTGCGCGAAACTCACGTACTTGGCCGACATTTTTAGGCATCTCAATGAACTGAACGCTAAAATGCAAGGCAAAGAAGAAAATCTTCTCACCTCGTCTGACAAATTGCGTGGCTTCAGATCTAAGCTCACACTCTGGTGCTCCTTTGTGGAACAGGGCAGGCTTGAGATGTTTCCCTTGTGCAGTGAACATTCAAACAGCAGCACACTGACCTTATCTCTCAGCATCTGAAAATTCTCGACAAGAGATTTAATCACTATTTTCCATTCCGTCTTTTGCGCAGTTTGACTGGGTCCGTGACCCTTGGAGTTCATGTGCACTAGAAAGCTCAAAAGACTTGCCACTGCTGGCACAGGAGCAACTGGCAGATATCAGGGAAGATTTCAAGACGTGGCTTTGGACAGGTTTTGGATAACATTGGAGGAGTACCCAATAGTTTCAAGTAGCGCCATTGCAATTCTGCTACCCTTCTCTACAACGTATTTGTGCGAACTGAGTTTTTCGAGCCTAACTTACATCAAGAACAAGTACAGGGAGCAACTGAGGGCTGTGGACCAGCAGCTCCGTGTCTGCCTCTCATCCATCCCTGCCAGAATAGGGCGATTGTGTGCATCGTCCCAGGCTCAGGTTTCCCACTGATAGTAAATCACATTTACCCCCACATTTACCCCTCTCTCTCAATAACCACTTATGGTGTGTGTGTGAGTGTGTGTGAGTGTGCGTGTGTGAGTGTGTGTGAGTGTGCGTGTGTGTGTGTGTGTGTGTGTTGGCCGTCAGAGAGATGCAGAGTGTACGTTTTTTAATACATTTTAGACTGGGGTGACTCGAGATTTTGCATACTTTTAAAGGATGCCGTGACTGAAAAAAGAAATGTCCTAGTATTAGTTACAGTATCTGATATAAAATGTTCAAAATGTCCTATGAAGTCCTCCGTCCAGTCAGTTCTTCTAATAGCTTGCAACTAGAGACGAATACGGTTATTCAAATTAAGTTCCAGATTTCGGCTCTTTCTATTTTGACAGCCAACAGGACATTTTTATATTGTTTTGGCTCCTTAACAGTGTGTTTGGCAGTTTTTACATTACTCCCGCCGGTCTTTTTGCAACCACTTCCAGCAGTGATGTAATCAATGACGTTGGTCTATGTATATATTACTAATATATAAGTAATATATTTGAACAAGAATTAACATATATTGACATACAGTATGTTGCCGATATATTATGGGTATTTGGAAATGTATGCCAATATATTTTCCATATACACTAAGAAATGACAGCTAACCTCTAAAAACCCCTAAACCACCATCTTTTGAGGTAATTCTGCTTTGTTTCAAGTCTATTCTAGCCAAATGAACTCTCTTTTTAGAGGACGTGACCCTGTTATGACTAAGCACCTCTACACTCTATATGCTTCTATAGCATGTTGCTGGCTCAGGGGTTTAAAACAATAGAGGGGCACACAGTGTTTGGGTCTGGTCAGGTATAAAAGTAAGGGGGTAAAGCAAGGCAGGGTATCAGTTCACCAACAGCTCTCTGAACAACCTGAGACACCACCACCAGCAACATGGGCAAGGTAAAAATGAATATTACATATGAAAGCTAATTGACATTGATTCACACAGTATCAACTGATAAATTATGTATTTAATTTAACCTTTATTTAACCAGGAAATCCCACTGTCATAATTAACACCGCCTAATGTTGATTTTCAGATCATCTTCTACGAGGACAGGAACTTCCAGGGTCGTTCCTATGAGTGCATGAGCGACTGCGCTGACATGTCCTCCTACCTGAGCAGGTGCAACTCCAGCAGGGTGGAGAGCGGCTGCTTCATGGTCTACGACCGCACCAACTACATGGGAAACCAGTACTTCATGAGGAGGGGAGAGTATGCTGACCACATGAGCATGATGGGATGGAGCGGTGGTGTCAGGTCTTGCCGTATGATCCCCATGGTAAGTATAAAGCATGCCTCAAAATACAACAAACACTTTGAATAATTTTACCTTTTACCTTAAATGTTCTTCACATTCTAACATATTTTATGGTCTTGTTTCTTTAAAACAGCACAGAGGCCAGTTCAGGATGAGGATCTACGAGAGGGAGAACTTCGGTGGTCAGATGCATGAGATGATGGACGACTGTGACAACATCATGGATCGTTACGGCATGAATGACTGCCAGTCCTGCAACGTGATGGACGGCCACTGGCTGATGTACGAGCAGCCCAACTACAGAGGCAGGATGATGTACATGAGGCCTGGAGAGTACAGGAACTTCATGAACATGGGCATGAGCGGCACGAGGTTCATGAGCATGAGGCGTATCATGGATATGTGTTAATTGTACAATTTAACATCAATAAATGATATACCTTTCTAGATACTGGTTTTGCTCTAATTAATTAATTACATATGATGTCTAGAGAAGCATGTAAGAACTAATTACTGGAGCTTCAGAGATCAGTTGAGAGATGAGAGAGAGAGAGATGAGAGATGAAATGTCCCCTAAATTTAAATGTCACCAAATGGTTTAAATAACTTCTCAAAATAACTGACTCAAAATTCTACTTTACCTATGGATGATTGCTGATACTTCCATGCTGTTACTGAAATCAATATGGAAAATTCAGATTATGATGGAAAATGTATTTGGATATCCTGATATTTGTTGAGAACTAACAAGTTGATACTTTGCTTTGATACTGCTTTGTAACACTGTCTACAATCCAACCAAAAATCCAACTAAAAAACGTCTACTTTACAATAGCAAGATAACATTAAAAAAAATAATTACTGGCCTATTTGGAGAAAGGCAGAAGGACATTTTTTAGGAGCTGGTGAAAAAGCCGGGTGAAATAACTGTACAGAAAGAGGGATACCTCTTCCGATTTTGGAATTGGCAGTGACTGTTCAGTTTAGCGGGTACATAAAGAAGAGTATCGTCGGCGTAACAATGAAAACTAATGCCGAATTTACAGATGATTTACAGGTTGCCAGCAACACCATACTAGGTTTTTTCCAAATAGATCTAGGGAGTTCTTGAATAACAAATCACTAGCACCGGTCCTCACCGTGGGGCAGGTAACAGTCTACTTAATGTTGGCCACAGCCGGCCGGCCCACTGCAGTAGACCGCTTCAATCAGACTTCAATGGCTGTGGCGGCCACTCAATGCTTTAACCCAGCCACCACCCAGACGCGCATGGACCAACCTTGAACAGAGGGACACCCAGCATAAGACAGCGATCACATACATTATCATTGCTGTGACAGCCCACTATACAACCCGACAGGACATGCACAGAGAGGGCGAGAGAGAATGTAGTTGGGAGCGCGACAACCATCCTTGAACAGAGCGACACCCAGCATAAGACAGCGATACCACCACCTTGCGAGAGCAGGTATAAATAGGAACACAGGGATTGTAGAGCATGGAAGCATTTATATGACAGCTGCTGTATGTATCAATGCGATTGTGACGAGGGCAGGTCAATTCAATTTAGAATTTAATAAAATGGTGGTCAGATAAGGAAAAGAATGCCATGGGTCAGGACCACGTCAAGGGTCAAGGGTGTTGTCACCATGGTGGGTGGGTTCGTGTAAGCAAAGTCTGGTAAGTTAAGAACAAACAGTCTATATAGCTTGCAACAGCCTAACGTGCAAGAAGTAAACAGGTGTTGAGTGTACCTGTCAATGACAGATAGACTCACAAATCAATTAATGTCAACATCACACTAGTAATATTAGAGAAACACAAACATGTTAGCCCTTTGGGATATTGTTAAAACAAAGTGTTCAGAGAAAAATTCTATTTACATCTCCCCTTATGTGTCTTTTCCCTGGCCAGGTATCTTCATCCTCCTTCTACTCTCTTCAACCATTGGCATTACAGTTAAGGATTGCATGGCAGTGTGGTGGATCATGCAGCATGCATACACAACAGTAATTTGGCACGTTAACACATGTTAATACATTCTTTCTCTAGCTGGTATATAGCATGCATAGCTAACTGTTAAATGACATTGCATTTAACATGAATAGTATATTAAATAGCATGCACAATCCACGGTAATAAATCACACAGAGAGAGACATTTACAACTGACACATATACACATACACGTATACATTTACAAATGTATTAGGCTGAACGCACAAAACACCTGCACCTCAATTACATGTTTTACACACCATAAATTAAAATCTTCAATTTGTACATGCACAACTGGAGTAGCACCAGCACAAATATTTCCTAGATCAAATAGATATGGGTCCAAAAGTCATAAGAAGCCCAAGAAAGTAGCAAAATTCCTATGGGTTTCTTTCTGATGTACAAGCAGCCCCACTTTCAGAAATGTGTTTTATCTATGTAACTGTGGACAATAAATCCATACATACATGGTTCTATAGCTGCAATAGCTGCAAAACATATTTCATGTTCACACATAACGATGCTCTTGTCTATAAATTCTTAACTTACCACCCAGAAAGCCATACAGTGGGTATTGAAATATGTAAACAACACTATTGTCTGTTACATTGTACTGTAACTTAAAAAACGCTCATTGTATTTACTTCCCTATAGAAACATATATTCTAAAGTCTTCTAGGGGATCCAGTCACATGGAAATGTGACAAACGCCCTTCAGCACTCTATAGGCCTCTATACCATGTTGCTGGGTCAGGGGTTTTCACAATGGGGCCACAGATTCTTTGGGTTTGGTCAGTTATAAGTGTTAAAATAGAACCGGCATCAGTGTAGCAGTGACACAGTCCTGAGAAAGAAACACCGCAACCATGACCATGGGCAAGGTAAACACAGTGACCTCACCTCATATTTTCAAATGCTGATCAATCTGAACACATCTTGACTGATATTAATCTTGTTCTTAAATCCCTCTGTCATATTTGATCTTTTTCAGATCATCTTCTACGAGGACAGGAACTTCCAGGGTCGTTCCTATGAGTGCATGAGCGACTGCTCCGACATGTCCTCCTACATGAGCAGGTGCCACTCCTGCAGGGTGGAGAGCGGCTGCTTCATGGTCTACGACCGCACCAACTACATGGGAAACCAGTACTTCATGAGGAGAGGAGAGTACGGAGACTACATGAGCACCATGGGCATGAGGGACTGCATCAGGTCCTGCCGCATGATCCCCATGGTAGGATACGCATTCTTTGATAGCATTGACTTTAAATATGTTTGAATGGTTGACAGGTTGAAAACAATGATTACATTTAATGTTTTCTTTACAGTACAGAGGATCCTACAGGATGAGGATCTACGAGAGGGAGAACTTCGGTGGTCAGATGTATGAGATGATGGACGACTGTGACAACATCATGGACCGTTATCGCATGTCCAACTGCATGTCCTGCAACGTGATGGACGGCCACTGGCTGATGTACGAGCAGCCCAACTACAGAGGCAGGATGATGTACATGAGGCCTGGAGAGTACAGGAACTTCATGAACATGGGCATGAGCGGCATGAGGTTCATGAGCATGAGGCGTATCATGGACATGTAAACCCAGCCAAGTATAAAGCAGCTACACATGATTAAAACTTTTTTGTGACAACATTTCTTTAATTGTTGCGTTTTTTCCATTAACACGTTAACCTAGTAGACAATTGGTCAGCCAATCCTGTTTTATGGGATGAATCTCTTTGTTGAAAGAGATTTGATTCAGTGAGGTGATTTCTTGTCTTGCCATGTTGATAGAATTGCTTCCAGCTGAACGCGCACCGAAAGTGTCAAGTGGCACATCAAACCACCTTGACATGTCCTCCAAACTCGATTTTGGAGCGTCAAAACACTGGCCAAAGCATCGCTAGCTAATATGGATGAAGAAAAGCTCAAGTAACAAGAGGTTTGTTAATCTAGGCTAACTGAATTACCTGGTCCAGTGAAAGCCAGTAAAAACTATATGCTAGCAGGTACTAATGTTAGCTATAGGTAATACACAAAATATGAATATTAGCTGGTCTCCAACTAGGTTATAATGAACAGACTGTAGACCAGGGTATAAAACAACTTCTGTGATATATAACAAATCGAGGTTGTGAAGATTTTTGCGCCCAACACACACGACGAACTTTCATCTTAAGAAACAAAGGAAGAAAAGTAGGTTGAAGTTTTAATCCTCTGTAGGCCCAACTACAAACTCTACTTCAATCCATATGACAGTTTTCATGAAAATGGCTGCATAGGGAGCTTCAGCTCCCTATTAAGATGGCAAATTAACTCATAATCTAGGTTTTTTTAAGAAACATTTGTTTCAGTAAGTTTAACAACTCTCCAATGGCTGTCCACATTAAATTTGAGAAAAACACAGAACATTTACAGAGATTAGTAAATTAAGCTCCATTAAATAAAAATGTATTTATGCTCTCAGAAACAAGTTTTACATTTTTTCACACATTATTTGAGAGTCTACCCGACTAACACAGGAATATATTTCATCCACCATTCCTCTATACACCCACCACTAAAACCCTTCATTGGTTTTCATACTGTATTCAAAACCAGGTCCTATATGGGAAAGTAAATAATGAAGACATCATCACCATGTCTGCAAGTGTCTATGTGATGGTTTTAAGAAACAAACCCTTGCTAGCTAGCTACACATCAGTCCCTCTGCATATTAGGTAAATACTGTACATGTACTGTTCATATAAAAAATGGTGTTGTATAAATATGTTAGTTATGAATAGGATATGTGTCATGTAGTCATTAAGAAGGCTTGCTGTACAGTAGCTGTGTGTTAAAAATGTAAAGAATTAACCAGCATTCAGCGTAAATGCATCAAAACAAGGGTACTATCTATTTCACTGACACATCTTCATATTAGTATAAGAAATGTCATAATGGTTTAATGTATTTTCTATAATGTATAATGTATTTCATAGAGATTTAATTTCATTGTTAACTTGCCTCATATATGTAATTAATGTGGTTGTTTCAGCAAAGCACACTTATGTTCTCATACTTATTTATTTATTATTATTACTAGAAAAAGCTACATTTTCTGAAGAAAATATGTGTGCTTTTCAGGGTAAAAGTGTTTCTGCAGTCTCTGGTCTGTGGACATTGTGAAAGAAATGTGACCCTGGCTGTTTGAAAGTCTCGGACTCCCTCTAGTGGCATGTATAGACAGAGCCATTGTTAAAGCGAAAGTGAAACTTAACTTTTCCTAATCAAAAATTTGAACGATGGATGATGATTCCAGACTATGCTGAATTTTTCAAAGTTTGAATGCCGTTGATAGCTTAAATGGCGTGAAAGTCTAAAATTTGAGGCAGAAGCATAGTCTGAAATCAACATCCATCATTACACTTTTTCTGCTACTTCTGCTACTACTACTTCTGCTAATACTTAACTATTACTGCTTTTGCTGCTACTACTACTTTTTACCACATACATGTTGCCTCAAAGCAACATACCTGTTTTTATTATGGAACGATAACCCTAACCACAGTAAGCTAGCAACTACCATGCTTTACATTAAGCTAGCAACTAAGACACTAGTACTATCACTAGAATAATGCTAATAATTTATATTTAATTTATAAAAATTAAATACAATTTTGTAAACAGAATTATAAATAATAATGCAGTAGAATGTACGTTTACATTCATGTCTCAATAATATAATATTGTTTTGCATTTGCTGTGTTTAGAGAATGAACACATGCATGTTCAAGAGAAAAGACACAAGGCAGAGAACAACAGTGTTGGCTCTACCACTTGACAGCAGTGAGGATGAGTTAGACAGTAGTGATGAGGAGATTGAGGACAATCAGGTTGAAAGGACCATGCAACGAGGCAGTGAGGCTGAGTTGGATGATACAGATGCAGTTATAGACTAATGAGTTCATGCAGTTCAGGACTTTTGCATTTTACCTGTACGTTGTTGAATCACATATGTATATTTTGTAATACATTTTAATTATCATGATCATCTTAATCTTTTTGATGTTTGCAGGTCAAGCAGATCAAGAGGAAGTGTATCAAGAGGAAAATGAGGACTGGAGTGTACCTTCTGTAACCAACCAACCAACCTTTGTAAAAGCTAAAAACCTGAAATGGCAAACAAAATGAAGCATACCCCCTGTTCCACAATGGAAGACCAGTCTTGCTCAATCTGTAGAGGCAAACAGCCGGTGGAATATTTTAGACACCTCTTGAAGCCAGCTGCAATTGAAGACATGGTTGTGCAGAGCAACCTGTATGCAATTCAGTGTGACCCAAATAAACCACTAAATGTCACCTATCAGGAGATGGAGAAATTCATTGGCATATGCCAATATATGTCAGTGTTTGGCCTGCCACAGACACGTATGTATTGGTCCTCTGCCACAAGAGTTGAGTGTGTTGCAAGTGCAATGGCAATCAATCGCTGGGAGGCCATTAAGCGATTCTTACATCTGACCAACAATGACAACCAAGTTCCAGTTGGTCAGCCTGGGTATGACCGGCTATTCAAAGTGAGGCCTCTGCTGACGTCTCTTCTGAAGAGCTTTAATGAGCTCAAAATGGATGAGATGCTCTGTGTTGATGAGCAAATTGTTCCATTCAAAGGAAAAAGCAAACTGAAGCAATACAACTCCAAAAAGCCAAAACGCTGTGGATACAAAATATTCATCCTTTGTGAGAGGAAGAGGAAGATGCAGATTCCCTGGCTGCAAGGGCATCATTAAAATCCAGTCAACAAGATCAACCAAATGACCAATCAAATGACACATCACATGACGAATCAAGCTGTTCTTTTTTGTCTGTTTTAATCAAAATGATGATTAACTGTTTTAGGTGTTGATATTTTTAGGATTTATACTGATTTACAATTGCAGTGCACAAAAGATATTTTTTGAAAAACGCTGTTCCTTTATTGCGCAATGTTACCTGAAGTTAACATACCTCCACAAAAATGACTAAATAAATTAAAAGAAACTGTTTTTGGTCTTAAATTGTAATACTTTTATCTATTTAATGTTATACTTACATTTAATGTGATGTTTTAAAATAAAAACCCATGTTTTTGTATTAAAATTGTTATTTATTGTTATTATTATTGTAATCTTGTTATTTCCATGCTCGTATAATGTTGCCTCAAAATAACGTACCCCAAAGTACCCCCCAAAAATATTAAATCTAAAATAAAAGTATTGACTAGTCAAGGTTGGGCCATTTTAGGTTAAAAATAAATAAATTTATCAATGATTTTAAGAGATTTGTACTGTTAAGTTTGTTTTCTGTATGAAACATTTAATGAAATACGATTATTTAATTTAAAGTTTATATTTCAAGCATAATACACAATACTGTTAGAGTTGTAGCTTGAGAAGAGTCAGCTCAATTAACCTGAACAAACTGTTGGTTTATGGGTTTGTTAGATAACCAACTAGCCAGCAGGCTAATTAAGCAAAGCAACCGATGTTAATGTTAACACAAAACTACTAGCCACTACATTAGCTTCTACAAGATGTGTTAGCTTGTGTGCAAATCAGATGTGTTAACAACACAGTGATGGTTAGCTAGCCAGATACTATGATTTGCTAGCTAACAAGCTGATTAGCTAAACACAGAATCAGTCTGTTTTATCAATGGTGAAATGACAGTCAGAAACAGCACAGAAAATACCTATGTCTATTGTCTGAAATCCCTCTACTAAGAAAGGCCATAAAACATTTATATATTTAAATAATTTTAGGACCTCAATCTGGTAACCGGATGCACCATGACCAACATGTCAGTGCTGAAACAATAGTGTGTCAAAGCAATATACACTGTCCTTACTATTTCAGAAGCATGTGCTTATGCTTATAGCAGGAAAGTCTGCCTTTAGCTTTTATGCACCTGAGAAGTAGAACAGGCTGCAGGACTCCCTAAAGCTGGACCAACTTGTCTCTCTGGAGAGGTTCAAGGTTCTGGTAGAAGGTGTGCTCCATGTCGACTGTACATGTTTCTCATAGTACATGTTTTTCATAGTCTTGTCTTTTATTCTTGGATCTTGTGACTTTGTTTTGTGATTTTATCTTGTTTTGTTGTAACATAGTTCTATTTTGTATGTGTTACATTGTAATCAGGGCGGCATTGTAAAAGAGAGCTCGCTCTCAATTGTCTTCCCTGAATAAATAAAGGTTTCAATTCAATTCAACATATATGGAACACACAAAGACTGAAGTCAAATGGCGAAATATTGAATAATTACAGTATGTGCCATACAGTTTTTACAATTTACCATTTCAACAGGGCTATTCACATTATAAGCACTGTTGAAAATGCTTTCTGTTATGAGAGAAAAGGCCTTTCTAAAGACTGTGAGGTACCCAGTCCCTGGAAATGTGCACATAACCTCAGCACTCTATAGGCCTATAGTAAGTTGCTGAATAAGGGGTTCTCACAGAGGGGCCACTGATTCTTTAGGTTTGGTCAGGTATAAAAAGAAAGGGTTAAAACAGGTAGGAAGGTAGTACAGCAGCAACCGATCAGCAGTCAACATGACCAGCAGTAGCATGAACATGATGGGAAAGGTACTTTTATTTTCATTCATTCATTGATTAATTCATAATATTCAGAAATTGCTCTTTACAACATGAGATCAATATTACTATCATCCCACTCTATCTCTCTTTATTTCTGAAAATATATGGCCATTATGAATTGACTGCCAAGTTACTGTTCTTTTTCAGATCATCTTCTACGAGGACAGGAACTTCCAGGGTCGTTCCTATGAGTGCATGAGCGACTGCTCCGACATGTCCTCCTACATGAGCAGGTGCCACTCCTGCAGGGTGGAGAGCGGCTGCTTCATGGTCTACGACCGCACCAACTACATGGGAAACCAGTACTTCATGAAGAGGGGAGAGTACGGAGACTACATGAGCAGTATGGGCATGAGGGACTGCATCAGGTCCTGCCGCATGATCCCCATGGTAGGATACGCATTCTTTGATAGCATTGACTTGACTTTGAATGGTTGACAGGTTGAAAACAATGATTACATTTAATGTTTTCTTTACAGTACAGAGGATCCTACAGGATGAGGATCTATGAGAGGGAGAACTTCGGTGGTCAGATGCATGAGATGATGGACGACTGTGACAACATGATGGATCGTTACCGCATGTCCAACTGCATGTCCTGCAACGTGATGGACGGCCACTGGCTGATGTACGAGCAGCCCAACTACAGAGGCAGGATGATGTACATGAGGCCTGGAGAGTACAGGAGCTTCATGAACATGGGCATGAGCGGCATGAGGTTCATGAGCATGAGGCGTATCATGGACTCTTACTACTAAATGTTCACTAAAAATGTTACTGAATAAAATAATCAACTTCACCATTTCGTCTCCCTTTGGGTTTATGAGGTTATTTCCATTTCCTTCTATCAGCTCATTCCTTGACAAAAAGTAATGCTCAGTAGTCTTCAGTTCAGTGTAACATACCAGTTAATTGCCCAGCTTTTGTAAGTAAGTTTTCCTACATAATTCAGAAGTGCTGTTAACAAATATCTGACAACATATAACTCCTGAACAAGCACTTACATAGCACATTCATGAATAGTGATTCAAACTTAGTTTTCCAGTTCCAGAAATAACAGCGTTGCAATTTATTCTGGATCAATGTCAAAAGCCTACTGAAGAAACATTACCCTACTTTTAGCCAGCCAGCTGAGCTAGCTTACCAGCTATGAGTCATTATAAAGGTTTGTGCATTAGCAGGGTAGTCTGATAGTTAGGGAGACCTTCCATGTCACAGGTTTGAGCTCCACAACAGGCAATATGATCCCTGTCAAAATGTCCTTGAGCAAGACACCGAATCACAACTCCTAGATGTCTTTTGACCCCTTCAGTAAAATGCTGAAATGTATGTCTGTCAGATATGGAAACAAATCCTTGATGACACTGTGTGATGTAGCACTTGAATACTCTGGGAATTGATCATTTTAACACCGATTCACCTGATTAATTTTGTGTTGAGATAATGTCACGTAGTTAGCTAGCAAATCATAGTATCTGGTCTGCTAACAAATTAACATTATTGTCTTATTATTAGTATTAGTATTCGCTTACTGGCTAGTTAGTACGGTGGCCCTGAGAGCTCAACACACTGCAACTTAAAAAAACACATGCAAGTAGACAAAACACAAGCAAATTAAGAAAACATCTTCATCAAGATGCATGTGTTTTCTTAAGTTGCACCGCGTTGAGCTCTCAGGGCCACCGTGAATTAGCTATGAAAGCAATGAAAGCCAAAAACAACTGTTCATTTAAACCTGACCGATTTACAACTTTTATGTCTGAAATCTTTAGTTTATTTCATCTGATTGGAATAAATAAAATAAATTTAGATCATTTTCAATATATTTTGGGTGTTTTATTTAACTTTGTGACATCTGTGGTGTTCCCGGTCAAAAATGACCAGCCATTGGAAATGAATGGGTGAGACTACAAGTAGGAGAAATTGAGAGTTCAGGAGCATGTCCATCCATCAGATGGACACACTGCCACTCCCAGACCCCTATATGCATGTGCATGTGTGTGCGCGCGCACACACACACACACACACACACACACACACACAGAGACCTCACCCCCCTTCTTGAGTTTCCCTGGCAACCCGGAACCTTTCCCCATTAGACTCTTGATCTGACAGGAACCTTTCCCCAATAGACTCTATCCCCCATGGGAACCTTTCAGACAAAATACTATAACATTGTTTCAATATACAGAAACTTTCCCGCAGCTCAGGTATATAAAGCTTCCGTAGGGCCTTGCTCACCATTCATTCTGTGGCAGCACAATGACCAAAGCACTACCCTCTGCCAGATTGGTGAGAGGCATAGAAGGGCCAGAACCACAGACAGAAGAGACAAAAGGAAGAGATGCACACTGTGTGCACCAAGAGACGTCAAAACCAGCATTGTGTGTCTAAAATGCAGTGCACATATTTGCAAGGCACATGCAAAAACCATCACCTATTGTCAATCATGTGCATGAACCTTATTAGTGTTTCTGTTGTGGTACTCATATTGATATTGTTACTGTTGTTCTCTAATATGTTCAGTAATGTGGTAAAGTGTTAATGTGTAAATAGTTTTAGGCTTATGACCTTTCTTTACTAAAAAAGTCACAACGGTCAGTTTTGACCGGGAACACCACAGATGTTATTTTGTGCCACTTTTTAAAAAATCGAAAGGGTTTCAAAACAAATGTGCTGTCTAAACTTTGACACAAGGTAGTCGGTGATAAATAGTACAGTATGTTTCCTCTGGTATTGACTATAGTCAAAATAATCCATAAATTATGCTATTTTTACTCAAAAACGAGTTGTATAAGATCAGGTCAATGAGGCCTACAGGCCATAAGTTCAAAAGAGAAGTGCAAAACCTGTCATAAATACTAGAAATGAAGTTGATAAAAAGATCTAGTTCAACATTAGGTGATAATATATTTATAAACAGTTATAATGGGTCGGTCATTTTTGACCGGGAACACTAAAGTAGGTAATAGGAAACGAACACAACACAAGGGTTAAGTTAACTGAGCTGAATCTTCTCAAGCACCACCTTGTAGTGTTTTTATATAACTGTGTGCAAGTGAGCAAAATGTGTGCAAATAGAATAAAACGTGCACACGTATTAAGTTAACACATAGAGCCAGTGCAACCACATCAACCCCCTTTGAGACTTGGTGAATGAAACAAAGCGACATGTTTTGTGCCCTTGAATTAATCAAAACAAGGGTACAAGGTCTATCTTGTGTGCATGTGTATCTTATCTTGCCTGGTTGTTACATATTTAGATGTTATTTGCTCACAGCAATTGGACCTCCATGATCGCAGTAGCCGTGGTTGCTAGGAGATTTGTGATGCAACTGCAAAGCCTCTATTACTAAAGTGTTAAAATATCAGCAAAGGTATACTTCGATCTCACTGCTTTTCTCGTAGAGTTAACGGTTACTTACTTTGCACAATTGTTAATACATAGTCTTTCAAAGAAAAGAATAACCCTCCTTGCATATTTTCCCTTTGAGTAGACAATCATAGTAATTAGGAAATGGTTGTTGTGCCCAACTATAAGTCCATACATCTCATTGACCGCCAGGTCCGTCACTTAAAAATCCAATGAGAAATAAGTAGGTCATGAGGAACTCTTAATGATCTACTTATTTGCCTTTGCATAGACGTCACGTCAACACTGAGGAATGACAAGTGGCATGAAGTCATGCAGTGCTCACAGGAATTAAACACCTATACATGTGTACACAAGTTGACTATGCAGCCTGATCTAATATTTTTAACATTTTTATTTCATCCAACTATTTTAATTGAGCACAAGGTAATTATTTGAACAGTTTTCATCTTTGTCAAATGGTGAACACACTATGGCCCTAGTGGACTAAACCCAATGAAATTAAAACACAGTCTGATATTGCATTAGGTTTCACTCTCCACACTATAGTGTGTTTGGGTGTTTTAGGGTCCAAATTGACTTTTCTTGACTCATATGACTTTGATTAGTAAGAATAATTTGTGCAGTAAACCCTGATAAATTATAGCTGTTGAAAACTCACTATATCTTTCAACAGGTGGCTTTTATTACATTTTGTATTTTCCTATGTTTACATATTAATAATAAAATGGTTGTTGAAATGGAACTTGATAGAAAGTGCTGAAATGACCATCAGTAGTGTGAACCAGAGTTACTCTGATGGCTACACGTTTATTAAAGCTATTTTCTTAATGTTCAATCCACTGATAATATATTTCATAAGTAATCAAAACATACATTTTTATCATACACTATTTTGGACCATTCTTTAAATTTGACAATTGTTTGAAGTTGCTTGTTGAATCAATGTTCCTGCTTCCTTTTTCAAAAGTCGGTTTGAATAAATTATTTTCATAATAAAGACTTTATGTTTAAACTTCAGCCTCAGTGGAGCCTGAAATACTGTAGACCAAGAAGGCACTATAGATGAAAATGATTTATTATCAGGTGTCATGGACATGAAAATGTCAAAATTGCACTGCCTTTCACATGATTCAATACATTGATACAGACCTAATACCCACTGTGTATAATTCACAAAAAAGGTATTGTGTTACCTGGTCAAAAGGGAGAAAAAAATTCTAAAGTCTTCGAGGGCTCAGTCACGTGGATTTATGACACAGTGACACAGCCCTCTACGGGCCTCTATATTGTGTTGCTGGGTCAGGGATTTTCACAATGGGGCCACAGATTCTTTAGGGTTTGGTCAGGTATAAAAGTTAGAGTTAAATCAAACAGGACAGCAGTGCAGCAGTAGCAGCAGCAACAATAGCTCATCCAACAAAATGACCACCACCAGCATGAACATGGGAAGGGTAAGCAGCGTAATAATATTCAAAAAACACACATTACAAACATCACGAATAATGTCATTTATATAGAATATAATAACTCACTAAATCAAATTATATTCATCCTTTTACTTTCAATTCAAAGTCTAAACTAATACATTCCTTTTGCAGATTGTCTTCTACGAGGACAGGAACTTCCAGGGTCGTTCCTATGAGTGCATGAGCGACTGCCCTGACATGTCCTCCTACCTGAGCAGGTGCCACTCCTGCAGGGTGGAGAGCGGCTGCTTCATGGTCTACGACCACCCCAACTACATGGGAAACCAGTACTTCATGAAGAGGGGAGAGTATGCCGACTACATGAGCATGATGGGATGGAGCGGTGGTATCAGGTCTTGCCGTATGATCCCTATGGTAAGTGTAGAGCAGTCTCTGGCATATTCCCACAGAGACATCGGCAGGTGATTGTGGGAATGAATGTATTTTCTATTCTCTTCAAACAGCACAGAGGCCAGTTCAGGATGAGGATCTACGAGAGGGAGAACTTCGGTGGTCAGATGCATGAGATGATGGACGACTGTGACAACATCATGGATCGTTACCGCATGAATGACTGCCAGTCCTGCAACGTGATGGACGGCCACTGGCTGATGTACGAGCAGCCCAACTACAGAGGCAGGATGATGTACATGAGGCCTGGAGAGTACAGGAACTTCATGAACATGGGCATGAGCGGCATGAGGTTCATGAGCATGAGGCGTATCACGGACATGTGTTAGACATCTTAATTTTGAAATAAAAAATTACTGATGATCCAAAAACCAGAGCATGTGGCATTGTTTTTCTATTTTCAACTGTACAATAGCATACAGTTACACGGGCCTACTTTGACCATGGAGACTATATAAATATTGTTCCTTGTAATAATGATGCAACCTCACATGATGGGTAGGGCTACCTCTAGCAGAAATAATGACTACATTCATTAATACACAAGACAAGATGTTACTATCCTTTGTGCCATAATCCAAGGTAAACACAGAAGCCTAATTCAGATAAAAAAAATATGACTGATACAACCACCACCAAATGAACACCATTAGGGAACACATTGGTGTTGCATATCGTCACCTTCTTAAACTAATGGCCTAAGTCATATTTTGAGGAAAATGTTTTTTTTGCCTAAATCATCTCTTCATGATGCTGGCCACCTCTGGTAAAATTGCCTACATCCTTATTGAAAAGATCATGCTGTTCCTACCCTAGGTAGTATAATGGCCTATGTCAAGAGTGTGACTTAGGCAATTAAAAAAAAAAAAATGGCTTAAGTCACATTTTCTTGTGACTTAGGCAATTTTACAAGCTTTACTAGATGGCGGCTGCTTCCAGAAGAAAGAACAACAATATATTTGGTTCAGTTCTTTCTGTTTTTGGAAAAACTTTAAAATATGACTTAGGCCATTAGTTTAAGAAGGTGACGATATTGTTTTTAATCAAAATTAAGTAGTTGTTATAATTTGAATAAAGTATGGTGTAAGACAATGTGCAGTATTATCACACACAAAGGGTCTACGAACTCAAGTCTGCAAAAAGGCCCTAAGTGTCACATGCAATATCTCAGACACCATTGGCCCAATTCTGATGAGCCTTGGAGAAATGATGTATCTTTACACTGAGCATTTACAGCATCCAGCATTTACAAAATAAAACGGCCCAATATAGTGCCACCTACAGGCCAAAAAGCTCTCATGCTTCACGCACGATATCTCAGACACCGCTGGCCCGATTGTGAAAATAATACTCTGATAATAATCATTACTCTGAGATCCGGCAATTTGAAAATAAAACGTATTGACCCAACATAGTGCCACAACATCATACGTGTTATCTCAGACACTACGGGACACTACGGGCCTGATTTTGACTAAACTTGGGGGAATTACACATATTTACACTACGATCTGACATTGACAAAACAAAGGTGATTGGCCCACATGGCAACAGGTTATGTCATGGTCACTGTTGACTGTAGAAATACAGAAATGCTATTTATAGAAATCCTATAGAAAAGGTATTTTATTTTGTTCTATTGCCGTATAAAATTGAATAAAGTGGGAGGGACAGAATAGCAATTTTCAAAAGTGGGTGGGGCATGTCCCCCCCATCCCCAGTGGGGGTTACAACCATGATGGTGATACACAGACATGGACATTTCTGTTTGAAACTGTGTTTTCAATGACAATCTGGCAATAAGAAGTTGAGATAGACAAAAGCAGAAATGTGCTGAATAGGAGGTTTACAATACGTCTGATATATTGCAATATGTTGTAAGATATTTCAGTAATTGCTATCACTGCATTTTCTCAGATGTACAGTATGCCACTACTGTACCTTGAAGAGTTAAAATATTTTGATAATATTCAAAGCAATCAAAAATTGAAATGATAGGTGCAGAAGCCATTTGGTCTAGAATGATTGCACCCGTCAGCGTATACATAATAACCTTTTTCATCAGTATTCACAAACAGTGGGACTGAACTTTGCATGCTGCTGACTCATGACTTCCCTACAATGGTGCCATAGATTGTTTGGATGTCACGTTGGGTATAAAAAAGGCTTTAATCCGCATAGAACAGCTGCAGCATCGCTCATTAAATCAGCAACCATGCACGGCAAGGTAGGTTTATTGGAGATTCATTACTTATTTATTGTGCAATTATTGTGCAAAACCTGAATATATGGATGCATACTTTCGCGTGGAACTACTGACACCAAATTAATAATTCAGTAATGATATTATTAGTAACTATTATCATCAATGTTGAGATTTGCAACCATTCAAAATAACATATGATGCTGATCTCACTATCTTGGATTTTAGATCATCTTCTACGAGGACAGGAACTTCCAGGGTCGTTCCTATGAGACCAGCAGCGACTGCGCTGACATGTCCTCCCATCTGAACAGGTGTCAGTCCTGTAGGGTGGAGAGTGGCTGTTTCATGGTCTATGAGCGTCCCAACTACATGGGCCAGCAGTACTTCCTGAAGAGAGGAGAGTACTCTGACTACCAGCGTATGATGGGTTTCAATGACTGCATCAGGTCCTGTCGCATGATCCCCATGGTATGACAAATCATGTCACTTTGGACAGGCACCATACACATGACAGTGGACTTAGTAGCTAAGGTGCTGCAGGCAAAATATAGTAACACTGATGAGACTCTGCACACTTATAACCCTCTAATTTCATTTAGATATCACGATCACCAATTCAGAATCAATATATCTTTGCATTCTCTCTTAACAGCACAGGGGAGCCTATAAAATGAGGATCCACGAGAAGGAGAACTTTGGAGGCCAGATGCACGAGCTCATGGATGACTGTGACTCCATCCAGGACCGCTATCGCATGTCTGAATGCATGTCCTGCAACGTGATGGACGGCCACTGGCTGATGTACGAGCAGCCCAACTTCAGAGGCAGGATGATGTACATGAGGCCTGGCGAGTACAGGAGCTTCAAGGAGATGGGATTCAGTGACATGAAATTCAGTTCCATCAGACGTATCACTGACTCCTGTTAACTCTACACATTAATCAACTCAAGAAAGAAATGAAATGAAATAAAACATTTCTTTCCATATTCAATGTTATGCTTGTTTTTCTTTTTCTTTAATCCTAGAATGCATAACAATGATCAAAAAGACGAAACTCCACAGTCAAACACAACAAACCAGACCCAGATCTTGTGTTATTACTCACAAATTACTTCAGTTTTCCATTATTATTTCAAGTACTCAAGAGTCTATCCTCATTTAACACGATTTTCAATTTTCACATGCAAATAATTATTATTTCAGTAATATCTAATGATCTTTTTTCAGGTGGCATAAAGAAATTGCTTTTGATGCAGATTGAATTAAAAATATATCTTCCAAAGATACATTCAAATATTACTTGTAATGAAGGTTGTAGTAGTAGCTTTAGTTGCAGTAGTAGATGCAACAATTGTGGTTGTGATAGTATTATTACTAATAGTACAAGAAACAGTAGTAGTTGCTGTTGTTATATTTGTTGCTGATTTTAGCAAAAATCAAATATATTTGAAACATACTATGATAGTCAGTATGCCTTTTTTACAGTTATGACTAGACTGAATGTTCATATCCTACTGTAGACTAACTCTGTGGTAGTGGTGATACTGTGAGCCGTGTCTTCTAAAAAAATCTAATAACTCAAGTGCAGGCTAATTAACATCAGAGGTTCATTCTCTGATGTACTTGCGGCAGTATTACTTTTGGAGGGGCAGTTGAGTCAGGGGTGCTCTGGTCTTGTTAAATAGGATTTAAATTCAACTGCTTCATGTTCAGTTGTTGACAGCAACAAGGCAGTATCAAAAAAGAAGTCCACACAAATAATTCTCAATGAGAACATTGATTGATTCATTTGATTTTTATTTAAGCACATCTAAGCTTTTTTTTCTTTCTATTTTTATCTAATACTTAGATAAAATATATTATACTTATGCTGTTTTTATGCCTTCTTGTAAAGCACTTTGTAAAGCTTTTAGATAAGTGCTATATAAATATAGTTATCATTATAATTATAATTATTATTATTATTATTATTATTACTACTACTACTACTTTGCAGTCACATTGGGGAATGTCCTTAGAATTAGAATAGATTGAAACAACCCTTCCTGGTATATCATGGTATCTTTTATGGTATATAGATCGACAATGGCTGGTAATGTAATGTATATTCACTCAGAGGAGTAGCCAGGTCAAAGCTCAAAAAGAGAGATTCATGGCTGTGGTGTCTATTCAGCTTCCATGAAAGTGTACAACTTTACTTCATGCCATGATATGAATTTTGACATATTGTGAATACCACACCGTAATTCTTTTTCTCAGATTTCAGGCTAGATTTCCACATGCCAAAAATGCTATTAGGTATCCCAAAACTAAGCATTTAGTGTAGTTTAACCTTTTTAGTTTTACTTTTGCTAACTGAAATGTTTCATCCACAAAACATATTCAAAGCGGAAGTTAATCAAGACAGCTGGAATCGGGCTACTTTTGAAATGTTGCCACGGATTGTGTTTTTATGTGTTTGTGTATAAATTACATGATTTATTATTATTTTTCATATATAGTAATACAGAATAATATCTTCAACAAGGCAGGTGGTACCAGTGATTCTACGTAGCTAGAATGCTTCAGTGAATTGGGCTATATATTCCCAGGGTAATATTTTATTTATGATAATATATTGTACAACACAATCTGCAAAACTACGCAATATACAGACGTATGTATTTTTTAATGTCTATTTGAAGAACATGGGCATGTTTTTATAATATTCTACTAATTTACGGTTTTACAATACAATGGTACAATGGTAGTAATGCTGTTTTGCAGTGCAGTGTTTAACGTTTGGGATCGGCTTATTTTAACCCTAAGGGCCCACCGTGATGGCGCACTTTTTTTCCCGAAGCGCTTGATTGACAGCTGTTTGAGTACTGCACGTACACTCCTCCAACTGCTTAAAGTAATACAGCCTGACAGGAGAAGTGGTTCTCTGTAGCCGAAAGTATCATCACAAAGTCTTTCTAATCAAAAGCATACGCAGACGTTGATGTTGTTGTAAACTGATGCGAAAGAATATTCTAAAACAGCAACGTGCAAAGGCGCGTGGCTTTTCCTCAATTGCAGACCTCATATGCAACATTTGAAGCGGTGAGCAAAGAAAACAAAACAATTGCTTGTTGAGCAGATTGATCAAGGACTTTGGGGCTAAAAGTTTAACGGGCTCCATTTCACAGCTGCAGTCCTGTCCTGTAGCAGAGTTTTTCTGACTCCCTCTGCACTATGAAATAATTGTTGAAATACAGTAGGAACTCACAGAGCTAGAAGGCTTATAATATTCTCTGAATTAGCAATTTATTTTTGTGAATAGGCTGTTTCTTGTCTCTATCACAATGTTTAAATAAATTAATCTACCAAGCAGCTACCAAGTGTAATCAGTTGAGGTGGAGGTAAATGCACCACCTTACATTCCTTAGTTATTATCAATTAGTCACCATGAATTTATTCAGTTGTTAAATATAGTGTTTTATAATTGTAGGCCTACCTAGTGCCTCTTGTCACAACCTAACACTGATCTAAAGGTCAATAGCCACACACCCTGAAAACTGTTGAAAAGTTACTGAAAATCAAATAAATCTGAATCTGATCAGTTTGTCTAATCGATATTCATTTGATTGACTTACTGCACTTTATTACAATGCATTTCTTAATGTCATAGTGAAACAGTACTGTCAATAAACAAATGTCCACCAAATATATTAATTTTAAAGATGAACTTCTAATCTGCATTCAGTTATAAATTTGATATAATTTATATATAAATTAATTTATTCATTCATTATTTTTTTATATATTGTGATATAGTATCATTATCGTCCAAAATGTGATATGAATTAGAAGCCATATCGCCCACCCCTATGATAGACCCACTGACCCCACAGACCCCACTGATTCACACATTTCATTTTCCAGTGTACATGCACAGGAAACTGTCCGAAACCCTCCATCAACTTGAAATGGTTGCAGAATGCAGAAGCAAAAGGGAACATAAAAACTGCTCTTCGACAGAGAGGTGTAACTAATTTCTCCTAAGACATGTTACATCTTACAACAGTGACTAGAGATTGATGGTTGTGTTAATCCTGTGTTTTTATGTAAAGACAACAACAGACTGCAGTCAAAGCCAGCCGAGAAGTCAGTGTTCCCCTGGGAGTTAATTATACAGATATGTGTTTAAATTTCGAAAAGTGATTGTGAAAACCATTTTGTCACCATAAACATGGTAACTCGTAATTGTGATTTGATTTAAAAAAAATTCAGCATCAGTTTGAAGCATCTTACAAATGGCTCCCAAATCTATACATTTGAAGATTTAATAAAACAGTTTGCAAACTAATCAAACAAGTTCTAATGTTTTCTAGGTCATACAGTTATTTTATTCATCTGGGTCAAAGTCTTGCATTTGTCCACTAATAGCAATGCTGAACAATTCCTGGCATCTTGATTTAGCAAGCTCATAGCTGTTAAATATGAAATGGACTGCTGTGTGTAAACAACTGTAATTTGCATTTGCATTTTGTAGTAAAAATGATTATTATACTCTAGCATAGTTTCAGCTGTGATGTGACAAAACCCCAATGCATTGGAGGAAATGAAAATGTGAATTTATGGAGCTTTCCTAAGAAAGAAATACTTTCTCTGTTATTCAACAACAACAATGATACAAAGCCTGTTCTCACAAATGCAACCGCCGCAAATCATGATCTGTAAAAAGCCAATTTGAATTGTACTGTACAGGGCGGGCTCTGTTCCATGTTGCTCTGTCAGGAATTTGAACAATAGGGGTCATGTATTCTTTTGGTGTCGAGTCAAGTATAAAAGCGACAGGGACATAGAGAAAATTGTGCAGTCACTTTATACCAGTTTATACAGTTAGTTAGTAACTGCAGCCATGACCAAGGTGTGTGAAGCTTTTGTTTGAGTTCCAAGATGTTAAATCTCATTTGTGTTGATTGCAAGATCTGCAGTATTCGGAATCACCACAATGGTTTAATTGTGTTTTCAGATCATCTTCTACGAGGACAGGAACTTCCAGGGTCGTTCCTATGAGACCAGCAGCGACTGCGCCGACATGTCCTCCTACCTGAGCAGGTGCCACTCCTGCAGGGTGGAGAGCGGCTGTTTCATGGTCTACGACCGCACCAACTACATGGGAAACCAGTACTTTGTTAAGAGGGGAGAGTACGGTGACTACCAGCGTATGGGAATGAGTGATTGCATCAGGTCTTGCCGCATGATCCCCATGGTAATTATTCCTGTTAATTTGAAACCACATTTCAGCTACTATACCAAAGCAAAGCCATTGAAGCTTCATTGTCACAAATTTAACTCAAGTAACATTAAAACCTAGTGATAGCAATGTAATATGTGTAGAATGATCCCAATTTCCTATGTTTAGTTGATCATTTTTGGCTCTTCACACATGTCAATTTACAGCACAGAGGCCAGTTCAGGATGAGGATCTACGAGAGGGAGAACTTTGGTGGTCAGATGCATGAGATGATGGACGACTGTGAGAACATGATGGACCGTTACCGCATGAATGACTGCCAGTCCTGCAACGTGATGGATGGCCACTGGCTGATGTACGAGCAGCCCAACTACAGAGGCAGGATGATGTACACGAGGCCTGGAGAGTACAGGAGCTTCGCGAACATGGGCATGAGCGGCATGAAGTTCATGAGCATGAGGCGTATCATGGACTCCTGTTACTAGAGCACCAGCATCTAAAAGGAAGAGTTCAAATAAAATCTAGTAACTTTCTTTTAAATGGTTTCCTCAGTTACTTATTATTCATTGATCTGACAGGATGTCATTCGATAGCTGTCAATTTTTATTCTGCATTCATCATTTACAGTGAAATTACATAGCAGATTTAGATGTAGATGTAGACAGTAGATATACATGTGAATGAATTAAGATAAATGTAATGGTACTGTAACTTTACAAAAGGAAATCGCCAGGAAATTTTCTATTTTGCACACAAAATGAATGATGCAATATTTATTTGACAATACAATACCACCTACAGTTATGGAAGGCTAAAACAATCTGCTGTCCCTATTTTTCGTACCTCTTAAACTGATAGTCTAGTTCAGTCATTCAGAAACATGTAAAACATCCTCACACCAGAGTTATTATTTTTTTTATAAATATTTATTTTATTTATTTATTTATTACAAACAAAGTAGAAAAATGTAGATGTGAAAATAAATATTGGGGAAATTGTGTTGTTAACAAGTGTCTGACAACATTACGGAAAGGATCGCTACAGAGATATACCTTTGTTTAACCAGAGACAGAGGTCTCGCTCTGAAATCTGAAAGATGAGGTGAGTTGTTGCATGGTTAAACAAAAGGTTTCTGGTTAAAAAAAGGTCTATCTCTGTAGCGATCCTTTCCGTAATGTTGTCAGACACACAAATAATAATCTGAGCCTGTTAGTGGCAAAAACAAGCACTTTTAGTGGACGTACTTTGATCGGCGCACTTGCCCCAACAGATTACGTTGCAGCCATAGCAGCCCGTTTCGCGACTGCCGGCTGAGGCGATGTACCGGCAATTCCAAAACTTTTTGTACCTATTTTGCGGTATAAATGACGAATTTGTACACATAGAGCCAAGGTTTAAAAATACCAGAATTCCCCTTTAATGTGACGTAATTAGACATCAGTTAAAGTTCACATACATTTATGTTGATTAAATGAAAGGCAAAATAGATAAGAAATTGGTTAGTCAAACTTGAATAATTTGTAGCACAACTCGAGTTACAATTTATTTCTAGATCATGTGTTTCTAGATATTGGGTGCTCAGCATAGATATAGTGTTGCTGTCATTTCGGGGCTTTCGGTTTTTATCCGAATGGGATTGTTCTGTTCTTAAAATGGGTGAAATAATGTAAGTAGAAATTACATATGACACTATTACATATTTTAACACTTTGCAAAATGTAAAAAATATATATTTTGTTAACAACCATGGTGCAGATGTTCTGTCCTCGCGTCATAATGCCATGAGGGCCTAGTTAGTCATAGTCGTCTAGCTTGCACAAGGAACAGTTATGATCACAAGATGAGTAGGGGGTAAGGAGAGGTTGGAACGAAGTGCTTCCTGTTTCTCTGGCCATAATGGTGACTGAAAATCTCCCAAATTAGATTGAGTCCTTTGCTATGACTCATTGGGCCAAAAATGGGAGAAACTTTGTTGTTTGAAGATGTTTTCATCTTTGCCTGGTCATGTGGATTTCATAAACCAAAACACTGAGACACCTATAGTTATAGTAGTTCACAGCCAACATTATCGCTTGCCTGAACATACCAAGCAAAGAAGTGTTCCACTTGGGTCACAAGCAGCTGCTGCAACAATTGTCCAAACTGGAGGTTAGGCAGTTCATGGTGCTGGCTCGTTACTGCTCTATTCAGAGCTGACCAGCCCCTTGACCAACTACAACTAAAGGGCTGGGGGCTGTTTTGTCCCAAAAGGAAGCTGTCACTCCAGGAATCCAAAGACAGCACAATTGAAAGAGCTCTTAGTTATCAAGTGGGCATTCTCATAAGAGTGGTCAATGATTTCCTGTTAGCTATTGACTCCAACTCAACCTCAGCACTATTGCTACTTGACCTGAGTGCAGCCTTCGACACAATTGATCATACGATACTCTTGAACCGATACTCTTGAATTATATTGGTATCCGGGGATCAGCACATTCTTGGTTTAGGTCCTATTTACTCGATATATCACACCGTGTCTTTTACAACAACATGACCTCAGAGTGTTGCAATAAGGACCACTACTATTCTCTATCTATATGTTACCACGCGGTGACATCATTCGCAAATTTGGCATTAACTTCCACTGTTACGCCAATGACACCCAAATTTACATACCCATCAAACCAACCAATAACACCCAATTTCTATTTCTGCCTATCGGAGGTCAAATGTTGGATGTCCGTAAACTTCTTACTACTTAATGGCAACAAAACTGAGAAGCTAATTGTAGGACCAGTTAGACATAGACACTGCTTTGAGAATAGTACTCAAAATTTTGATAGTTGTGTAATCTCCCAGAGCCCATACGTTAAAAACCTTGGGGTAAAATGTGACCCTCTCCTCTCATTCGAGTTGCATATTAAGGAGGCCACTAAAACAGCGTTTTATCATCTTCGCAATATTCGCCAAGATTTGAACCATGCTAACAGAGGCAGATGCAGAAATTTTAGTACATGCCTTTGTATCATCGAGAATCGACTATTGCAATGTCCTCTTTTCTGGCTTACCTACTGGGCGCACAAAAAAATTACAACTGGTCCAGAATGCTGCTGCCAGATTCCTGACCAAAACTAGGAAATTCGATACTTATCAGATCTGATTAAACCATATAAACCGCTACGCGCCCTCAGATCACAGGACGCAGGCTGCCCGTCCATCCCAGACGATGCTGATTGAGCGGGCGTTTGTGTTCTCCTATCTGGGCAGTGTTGGCGCCTGCGTGGTCCCTTAGTCCTATGATGACACTGAGTGAGCTGCCATTTGCTGTGATGCCCCACATCAGATCTGGATATCCCACCATAATAAACTTTTATGCATTGTATATAAGCTGCTTTCCCAAACTCGGCATCTATGGCACGCCCAACCGTCCTGGTAGGGGGATCCCTCTCTGAGTAGCCCCTCCCGAGGTTTCTTCCAATTTTTCCCTAAAAGGTTTTTTGTGGGAGTGTTTCCTTGTCCTCTGTGAGGGTCCAAGGCTGGGGGATGTCGTGTACTAACCATTTATTGTTTCACATGTTGGGCACTGTGAAGCCCTTAGAGACTGTAATAAGGGCTGATTAAGGGCTATACAAATAAATGTGATTTGATTTGATTTTGATTCATTCCTCACTCTCTGTTAGTACCTGCTAGGATGCCAGTTCACCTTCTGCTCCAATCAGTGGCTTCACTACATGGAAGATGCCAAAGTGTGTAGCACTAATTGGTGTCTAGTTTTGTAGCCTTTCAACTTACACCACACCATAACATAAATGGTGGCTGTGCACTCTTTTAGTGAGCTTTCAGGCCCTAGTTATTCTTGTTGTAATTAAGGACAAACCACGATAGGAAAGTAAGTGCTTGACAAATCATGGTTATGAATTACATGTAATATTTATTTACTTCAGTCGAATACAGATGTCTAGCAAATATCAGTGATACGCCTCATGCTCATGAACCTCATGCCGCTCATGCCCATGTTCATGAAGTTCCTGTACTCTCCAGGCCTCATGTACATCATCCTGCCTCTGTAGCTGGGCTGCTCGTACATCAGCCAGTGGCCGTCCATCACGTTGCAGGACTGGCAGTCATTCATGTGGTAACAATCCATGATGTTGTCACAGTCGTCCATCATCTCATACATCTGACCACCGAAGTTCTCCTTCTCATAGATCTTCATCCTGAACTGGCCTCTGTGCTGTAATACAATACACGGCAAATGTTATTATAGCCATTAGCACATTTTAGTCAATTCATACAGAACTTTTTCATAGAGTAGGGCCTTCACACTATCTCTTTTCCAGATATTTTGATTTGTGAATACAAATCTGTAGCTATATAATGCTGTGTTGAAACCTTGACAACAGAATTATCATTTGCCAACCAAGGATAAACAAAAGTGCTAACAATGCAAATAATAATTAACTAATAAAATGGATTTAGTGGTGCCGTGAACGTTAGATGAGGTTTCTTACATGGGGGATCATTCTGCAGGACCTGATGGAATCAAACATCATTCCCATGCTCATCATGCGCTGCATGTCATGGTACTCTCCTCTTCTCATGTAGAACTGCTGGCCCATGAAATTGGGACGCTCATAGACCATGAAGCAGCCGCTTTCCACCCTGCAGGACTGGCACCTGCTCAGGTAGGAGGACATGTCGGAGCAGTCGCTCATGCACTCATAGGAACGACCCTGGAAGTTCCTGTCCTCGTAGAAAACAATCTGAAATGGAGGGAGGGAAAAGAGCTTGATTTAATAATTCCATTGCAAAATGGCTGCAGGGTTTTGAAACTATTAACAAACTTTGAAATTGACTGTGTTGAAATAAACTGAATTGCGAACCAATTAAAAAAATAATACTCATGATTCATTAGAAGTTGTAAATATGTGAAAACATAAAGCCACATCCCATTACCTTGCCCATGATGGTGGTTTAGGTAGTTCCACAATGGATGCTTCAACTTGCTCTGCCAACTCCATGACTCCAGGGCCATTTTATACAAAACCCAGGGGTCATGATGTGTTGTTATTCAAATGTGCAAAACTGATGAATTAGCAGTATGACTTTTGCTGAACAGGGCCTAGAAATGTGTAACAATAGTTCTCCATCCATACATTTCTGGCAGCCATCACCTCCATTGTGTATTATAAGCATAGCCTTTGTGTGTGCACTATTCTCAGTCAGAAAGTTCTCTGCATATGGTCTGATCATCACAGATAGAGAGGACGTGACATGAGGCCATATCTCTGCCGAGCCTATGAGACCCTAATTAAAAAGGACTTGTACAAATATTCAGTTAGTATGCTATAATATTTTAGTAATATTAATTTTTATATTGCTATTATCACAATTTCAAGGAATGTTAATTAAAAGAATCTCTTGGTGTTCCATTTTAGTCAAATCATCTTGATTAGGATACACTAAAGACAATTTGACTAGTTTGTTTAATGGTAGATTTCTGGTATAAATGTATTGCCAGGAGCAGGGCTCGAAATACTAAATATTTTACAAAATATGAAATAATATTTTTTAGGTCCTCGCTACCTTCTATTTGTCCCACATCAAAACACGAGCAATGTGAGTTAATGTTTCTGAACACGCTTATGTGACGTACATTTAGATGAAAGATTTTTTAAATATTCTTAGGCCTATTTCACATTCATAGGGTAGCTATACGATAGGGTTGGGAGAAAAAATTGATACAGCACAGAATCACAATATTTCAGGTGAACATAATATATTTTTTCTGTCTTGTCTCTGTTCGTCTCTTAGCTAGGTTATTCAAGATCAAAGCCAGGCGCTTACTTCTTGAACCTCTTGCAAAGTACCATACAGAAAGCTATTAGCTATGTGAAAATACCAAAATGTTATGAAAGAGCACTGCAGTTATACTGCAGATTTTTATTAGAATTTTCCTCATTCCAAAGTAGCCTTTTTTTCATAATCAGAGTGCATATATCACTATGTGAATACGATTAATGGTTTTGTTTAGTGATTGCTATGAATGATTATATGATGCAGCTTAGGTTAGTAATGTAATCTATAAAGAGTAGTGGTTAATAAAATATTTAAACTAATGCTTATCTTAAAATAGTATTGATGACTGTATAAAGTCTTGAGTAAAGTAGTTTATTATTATTATTATTATTATTATTATTATTGTTGTTGTTGTTAAAAATATCAAGATAAATTACCCAATCATGAACTCAGATGAATTGACAAACAGTTAAATTGAGATGCTAAAGCTCTGTTCCTCTCCTAACAATCCATGCAAAAACCATGACATCAATAGGTTATGTCTTCTGGTTATATAGAACCTTAATAAATCCAAAAATGCTTTGAGGACTTAATATCTGTTAGTATGAGCTCAGTTCAGTCATCCTTTTACTGTCCCATTTTGTCTTCCTGAAGATATAGACTTAATAATTGCAGGTACTTTATTACTCTATATCTGGAGATAATGTCCACCTTTATGAGCCAATAAACTCAAAGGCTGTTTTATTTTAACACTTAATGTCCTTTACACTATCTACTAAAAGCAACACAAATAAAGTGTTGCTTTGTGTATCGTTGAATTTGTTCTTATATACTTCTCCACATTTATTCGAGGCCAGACAATAAAAGTATTACTAATACACCCTTTTTGGAAAAAGACCATCAAGACAAATCAAAGAGAATACATTCACAAAGCAGGTTAAAAATGTAACATCTTTAATAAACTAAGTGGTTGATATTTACAGCAAGTGTTGGCTTAATGGCTAAAATTCAGTGACCCTTCTGAAGGAGCCGACAATGGCGCAGGTAGCGCACCATTCGCGGTACCTCCTGTACTCCCCGGGTCTTACGAAGTACTGTCTGCCTCGGAAGTTGGGGTACTCGTAGAAGATCCAATAGCCATTCATAACATTACAGGAGTAGACATGGCGGTGATGGAAACGGTCAGACACACAGGGACAGTCATCCATGAACTCCATCATGTGGCCGCTCAAGTCAGCCTTCTCATAGATACGCATCCTATATGAACCACGGTACTGTGGGGCCAGTGGAAAAAGAACAATCAACATGATATATTATGTTGTGTGAAACCAATAGATAAAGACAAGCAAAACCTTTCATTACTTTACTTTACAATGGACATTGTCATGACAAGGTCATGTTCAAATAGCACAATCCTTAATATATACTGAGTCAGTCTCAGTTTAATATAGATTCAAAGAGTTATTCTGGACTTGCTCTTGTTCAAGATCTGACTTCCATGTCTGTTCTCTTACCAAATGATAAGGGCTTACCATGGGAATCATTCGGCATGAGCGGATACAACTACTGAAGCCCATCCATCTCTGGTAGTCAGCGTACTCTCCCCTTCTCATGAAGTACTGATGGCCCATGTAGTTGGGTCGCTCATAGATCATGAAGCAGCCGCTCTCCACCCTGATGGAGTTGCAGCGGCTGAAGTACGAGTGAAGGTCTGTGCAGTCATTGCCGCACTCATAACTCCGACCTTGGAAGTTCCTGTCCTCGTAAAAGATAATCTATGTTGGAAATAAAAGTACACATGTCATGAGCAATAGGTACATTTGGCCTAGCAATAGGCTTCAGCAGAAAGAGAAAAAGAATAAAGTGTGTTCCACATAAAACATACAGGGAGCAGATTGTCAGGATAGTGGCACAGGTTACATTTCATTTGACCAGAGAGTAAAAAGGGACTTACCTTGCCCATGGTCTCCGTTGGAGAGATTCCCCATGTTTTCAGTGCTTTTTATACTACCTCTTGACAAACAAAGCATTGTTATTCAAATTTTCACATAGTTATAATTGGCTACTGGCACATGTTTACCTTTTTGTTAGAGCACAACATTGAGTCAGAAATATGGATTTGTATTTGAAAAAAGGATAAATAATTAACTGGTTTGGTGTTTTGACATGCCTGGACAAAGGAAAAGACTAGTATGGTTTCCACACATCCAATGGACAATGGCTGCAGAACAATATGGAACACCCCTTTTGCATTAAAAATGTTGTGTAACGGAGCAGGAAGCCACTCACTCTTCCCACTGGTCTGCTTTAGCAACCCTGCTGTATGCAGATAAGTAAGTGTATCCTGAACTATTGATCTGTATGCTACATTGAACATAAAGAATTTGATTTATATAGTATACACCAATGGAATGTAAGTGGCCTATATGTGTATGGGGCTGTATGTGACAATTATTAGTGATTAGTGATCGTCAATTCATGTCAACTTTTACCTCAATTACTAACATCACTTCAACTGAAGCTTCTTCTATCAGGCCTGATACAGCATCTGCGTCCCAACATCTGTTTGGTCTTAATGGACTACAATTCCCTTGCTCTGCCATGGCCATACTTGACTCTTTGAGGCTTCCCCCAGTAATATTGCGCTGTAAAATTGCCTCTGGTCTAAATTTTAGGTCAATGTAAAACATGTAATAACTGTAATTTTATTACATTGGTGTTGACTTGACTGTTTAGGTTAGTTGGTCTGCTCCCACTATAAAAGAACATAATTCATTCATACTATCCTGGAAGGTGCTGGCTGTGTTGTACTGTTGTTGGACTTCTGTTAGTGTACATACAGATGAAAAAGTAGCCCACTGACCATCCAGACATGGTGATTTCTGAGGTTCACCAATTTATCAAAAGGATGAATGGTATATTTTTGTGGCAATGACTGTTTGAATTGAATTACTGGATATATAGCGAGTCTGAACTTTCTTGTTTCATCTTTGATTCTGTACATTACATATGTGTTAGATACACTTTCGTTGTCAGCTGTACTGTAAATAAATAATGGATGTTTTGCCCAGAAACAAAAACCAAGGTGACATGTCGATCTCACAAATACTGTATCTTTTAACTGTGATCCTGTTTCATTCGAGAGAAATTTAGTGTAACCCAGTTTAAAAAATAAGTTCAAATTCTCAATCATATGCAAGTTACACTGTATATTATTTATTGAATCTTTATAGGTATATTTGCAGGTATATGTTAGTTATTCATGACATTATCTGACTTTGATCATGTCCATTTTTAAATGTTTGCAACTGGCTAAACTACAAAACAGAAGGTGGTGGTAGTGTAAAACACAACTGTGTTTTTAATAATATATACTAGAGCGTCTTTTGAGATAATGCCTGTGCTCCATGGCTTATTAAACCAAGTGAATACTTGTTTCATACTTTTTCTACTTTATTGAATTATTTGATTATGTTCAAAATCAGTTTGTCAGTGACTTTCAGTTTACCTTTCGTGTCAATTTGCCTTCACATACTTTCCAATCTGCGCTGCTCGATTGTATATAGTGTTATCTCTTTCAACCTAACGGTAAGGATAAATGGAGTTCAGCTAATCCTATCAGGGGCATCGACTGAGAGAGGGCAACTCTGGCATTGTTTGTGTGATAGGCCTAAACACAAAGCAGATTAAACTATAGTGTACGAGCTACACATGAGCTACGTTAGCTACATTCTTCAGCCCACAACTGCAACTAGTAGATTTTAGGGCAGACTGTCTTTTTCCACCGTAAAACTATGAGAGAATAAACATACCTGGATTCACAGACACACTTGGGGTTGTGCTTACAAAATGGGAATAATACATAATACATAATTATTGATTCCAAGCGCTTATTACCTAATTGTGAAGTAGTGTGAGTCTTTTAAGATGGCTAGGTGATGCTCTCTCGCTTTCTCTCTCTCTCTCACATAAATTACAGTTAACTGGTAGATGCTTAGAATGAGGTTCACACTGCCAGACAGTAATGTTTTGTTAAGCAGTCATTGTTTATTGGGGAAAGACAGTTAAACAAAAATCTTATGCTTGATTTTAGTTGAAGTCGATGATTCTTCTGAGGGAACCGACCCTGGGGCTAACGCCTCCCCAGTCGTTGTATCTCCTGTACTCTCCGGGCCTCAAGTAGTACACCCTGCCCTTGTAGTTGGGCTGCTCGTACATCAGCCAGTGGCCGTCCATCACATTGCAGGAGTTGATGTCGGACATGCCGAACCGGTCCTGAACATTTGGACAATCGTCGACCAGCTCCTGCATCTGGCCGGACATGTCGGTGCGCTCATAAAGCCTCATCCTATAGGAGCCTCGGTGCTGACACAGGATAGCAGACTCACTGTTACTGCGTTGAGTATGATAATGTGGCTCACTTGTACCCAGAGCCATTTTAGTTCTTTAGACACAACTTCATCACTCAGTTATGGTTCTTGATTTACCAAATAAACAATTCAAGTCACAAACTAAAAGGCCACACTAGTGTAGTCACGTTCACTCACTCATTCATATATTTATGCATTTATTTATAACTATTGCACAGTATTGTATTGTAAAATATCATTAAAAAATGTAAAGACCACTTGTGCTTCACTGTAGATGCCATGTCTTTATCACCTACCAGGGGGATCATACGGCAAGATCTGACACAGTCATTGATGCCAATCATGCGCTGGTTATCAGAGTAGTCTCCCCTCTTCAGGTAGTACTGGTTTCCCATGTAGTTGGGCCTCTCATAGATAATGAAGCAGCCACTCTCCACCCTGATGGAGTTACACCTGTTGAAGTAGGAGTGAAGGTCGGCACAGTCACTGCTGCACTCATGAGAGCGCCCCAGGAAGTTTCTGTCTTCATAGAAAATGATCTGCAATGGCAATCATTGTAGACACAAAAAGATAGTTTCATTTTTACCACGTTATGGATGTCATGCATGTATCGTTGGTTCGTCTACTAAAGATGGTGTCTAACAGACCATAGATAGAAGATTCCTAACAAAGAAAATAGTCAAACTGTAAAGTGAAATGTTTGTAGAAAAAGTGAGCAAAATGAGAAAAATTTAATTTTCTTTACCTTTCCCATGGTCATGTTTGCATCAGGCTGTATCACTGCTCAATGCTGTCCCTCGACCAAGCCACTGTCCTTTATAAAAAAAATAAAAGAAAGGGCAGCTGTGTGATTGCACAGCATAAAGTATTGTCATTCAAATATATCCCTCATAGTGATGATGAATCAGGGGTAGGAGGGTGGAAAAAATCTGTTTATGTATAAATGGCCCTTAGTGTTTAACGAGTTATTGTTCTTTCCCCCATGTTCATCACCAACCCCCGCCCCCCCCCCCCCCCCCCGAAAACCCTACTGTACACTAGAATGAAAAAGTATGTACTGCACAGCATCAGCAAATACTGACATCAAGGTGGTATTTAATCTGGCCGACAAATGATAGCGCCTGTACAGTATATAGGCTATAGAGATAATATAGCATCCTGTACGTTTTTCAAATCTAGAGTGGACGCCGGCCAACATCATGTAAGACATGGAATTATAACACCTTGCATGAATATAATTTGATAGGAACCATTCATATGAATCTCATGCTCATCATACATTAGAAATGATCAGTGCAGCTCTAGAGTAAAATTAGCCTTACTGCTTTTTATGTCATTGTAAATCCATCCATGGACGTGACTTTTGTTGAACACTGTATTTATAAAACAGTTTACAACAAGGTTACAGTACTTCAACAACTCACAGAATAATTTTTACAACCAAATGGAGATACATTATCTGTTTTTACACCTCCGTATTATGGCGGTCTTCACAGCTGAATGGACTATAAAGACTCCATTTTGCAATTGGTTTGTTGTGGTGGTGAGGGTGAGGGTGTTTGATCAAGGCCAAAAACCTGTTTGAATGTTGTTCATTCTCTTTCTATACACTGAATGCTTTCCAATTGATCCCTTTTAGTCCATAATCTTAACATCAGGAAAATATACTACCATTCCCATTGGAATCAATATTTCAAAACTTTTCAGGATACTAAGATCATGTCTTTATCCAAGAAGTAGAATTACTAAATACCATCAGAAAAACTTTCTTTGTCCTTGTCCTTCAGTATCATTAATTAAAGCATCTTGTGAATATTTGTCGTTCTGTGGCCATCATCAGAGCATTGGACTTTTTCCAAATCTTCATGCAGACCGGGGCCTGCAAATAGAAGGCTGGCTGAGTTTAAGAGTCCGTAATGCGTTTGATGGAGCCGACCCTGGCGCTCCTGCTGCCCCAATCACTGAATCTCTTGTATTCTCCAGGCCTTATCAAGTACATCTTGCCCCGGTAGTTTGGGTGCTCATAGAAGAGCCAGTTGCCATCCATCACGTTGCAGGAGAAGATGTCATTCATATGGAAGCGGTCAATGATGCTGGGGCAGTCATCCACCAGATCCATGATCTGACCTCCGAACTCTAGCCGCTCATACAGGCGCACGCTGAATGACCCAGGTTCCTGGTTTTGAAGGGAGGGGGGATTACTTACCAAGGCACTTGCTCATAGACAATTCCTATCATAGTCATTAATCTTTTGTTTTTACCAATGTAATAGTTTTCTGCTACTATACATAGTTTGCCTTGAAAAAAGGTTTATAAAGCTGTCACTAGGTGTGTGATAATTAATACATGTATTTTATCATAATAAACATTTAAGTTTGCCTTTCACACTTTAAAATACGTGTTATATTAGTGTTAAAAAAGAAGCAATTGTAGTGTAGGGAAGTAATGTTATAGCCATGCTAATGGCTGGTTACCAATCTTGCTAGCTAGCTAACTAGGTACAGCTGTGTTAAAAAATCTGTGATGCTTCTTTTGTATAGATGTGTAGATGGTGTTGTGTACTAGCAATCATTCTGGCATTTCTTTCATTTCTCAAGGTGAAAAGGTTTCTTGCTGACTCTTACTTGTATAGCAAGACGTATATTTGGAAAAATACAGCTAGTTAAAACGACTCACCAGGTAGGAACTGATCTGAGCAGACCCTGCACTGATGGCTGTCTGCAACTGATTGAGGCTACCCGTGGTCATCTTCTTTTTTCTGATAATTGGTTTATTTTTCTCCATGACTTTTGGACGTCTGTAAAATTATTTTTTCTCCACCGTTTTTTCCAGCCTTATTGGAACAGTCAACCACACAACACATGACCATGGTGTTTGCAGTGCTGACAGCAACAGGTCGGACTAGGCGGTGGCCTCCCACCATGGCGCTAGGGGGTTCTAGAACGCTTTGGTAGGGGGAACTCTGGGATACACTGGGCTTTTAAATGAAGAGTTCAATTAAAATATTATTGAACAATTAAATTAATTGATAAATTGTCATTGCAGGTTTTACAGATTGTTTTTATGTAGCTGTGGTCAGGGAGGAACCTCCATCATATGGGCAGTGGACATGACTGGAATGACAATATTGGCCTGATATATTGGCAAACTGACATATAGGTCTATCTCTAGACTAGACTGGACTATGGGTGCACAAATAATCTATTCATCCGTGATAATTATATATCTATCTAAATATGATACGATGGCTTTGGCCAAAGGAACTCACCGCCGTGGGGATGAAGCGACAGGAGGCGATGGAGTCATTGGCGCCCATCCAGCGATGGTAGTCAGAATACTCCCCCCTCCTCAGGTAGTACTGGTTTCCATTGTAGTTGGGGCTTTCATACACCATGAAGCGGCCGCTCTCCACCCTGATGGAGTTGCAGCGGTTGAAGTGACACAGCAAGTCCACGCAGTCGTTGCGGAGCTCAAACTGGCGCCCATCAAAGTTCTTTTCCTCATAGAAGACAATCTAGACATGGAAATCATGCAGTTTTGTTCAATATATTACATATATTATATATATTATTATATTATTATTATTACATTTTATATTATATTTTATATGTTGCAAAATGTGTTCAAGCCCCGCATATTCTAAAATACATTTCACGCTTAATATACAATTTGCTAGTCCACTTCTTGCTTGTAATCCGCCAGTGATTTGAAAAATCCTCCCAGATCGTGAGATGAAAACCAACCTGTCTTCCTTTCAGTTTAACAGCTGAATTGCAATAATGGCTCCTAATAAAGCTCAAGAATTAACATGAAGATGAGATACCTGTATGCCTGTTTGTTGCTGTTTACTTCACAATTATAGGTCTTTCCCGATATTTGCATTGACACAACACCAACATGAACAGCCTCCTGGGGGCCGTGATGTTTACCTTGCCCATGTCGGCCGGTTTGGCTGCGCGTGGTCCATCCAGCTCTTTGAAGACTCCCACCTGTCACATATATAGTGAATGCTGAATGCAGACTCCGCACGTGTCATTCGTATTGCAATAGTCAGCGGTCTTTTGCATTGATGACACAGTGCCGCCCTGAAGAGATGGTTATGAGTTATGTTCTGGGTGAGAGCTGACAGAATTGTGGGATTGGTGTAATGTGGTGGGATTGACCTGGGGCGTGTTTTTGTGCTGTTCGTAAAAGAAGGCCAGTTCCCTGTATGGCTAATCTAAAATGGGATTTGTCGGATGCATGTAATATATATTTTTCTTTCGACTAAATATTGTTATTCAACACTAATATATGGAGGGAAAAATATAGATTCATAGGGATTTAAGATTTGCAGGTGCAAACTCAGTTTGTTCAGTCTGTTTCCAGTGCCCACAATGCAAAATAAGTTTAAAACCACTGGTTGACTTTACATTCTTTATTATATTGCTACTTATTTTTCTCTGTTCCCATTTTACTTCTTAAATTGGGTCCAAAACGCTATCATTTAAGATAAAATATTTTCTTTGTGTTTCATATTCATATAAAGTTTAATTCAAATTAAAAGTATTACTATTAGGACAGGAATTATAGATAAGATGTTGCTGATTCTGTCCTTACCAGTGACCATAACATCCATATAACATCAATATATTGTGTGAAAATTTTTAATATTAAACTTATATTCACCTATTACTATCTCAATATAGTATAACTGACTAATAGTGACACTTTTCAACAGCAGTATACTAAGTTGACCTTTTAACTATTATTTTGAACTCTCTTGGGTTACATACTCACATACCCACTGCCCTCTGGTGGATCATTTCATCTTCATTTTAATCATTTCATTTAAAATGATCCCTACACTTGTTTGTTAGTTGTTTGTAATGTTCATGTTCTTTCCAGATATATATAGATAACGCTTGAGTCTTGGTGTGGTCAGTGTCAATACTGCCAGTATTTTATTCAAGCCTCTGATCAGAGCTAGGATGTCATGGCATGAACCCATCACATCCATACCGGAGAACATGCCCTCCAAACGCAGAGAGCAAGAACAAAGCTGAAAACACTTGAGCACTGACACCATTTTATTTAGTGTGTGAAACAAGGCAAAGAGGAGACATTTCACAAGGACTGTTCTGTCTTTAGAGATCCATGATGCGTCTGATGGAGCCGAACCTGGAGCTCATGCCGCCCCAGTCATTGTACCTCCTGTACTCGCCGGGCCTCATGTAGTAGTGACGTCCCCTGTAGTTGGGCTGCTCGTACATCAGCCAGTGGCCGTCCATCACATTGCAGGAGTTGAAGTCCGACATGTGGAAACGGTCCATGAAGTTGGGGCAGTCGTCCATCAGCTCCATCATGCGGCCTCCCATGTCGTGGTGCTCGTACAGCCTCATCCTGAAGTTGCCACGGTGCTAATGTGGGCAGAGAGGGTCAAATGGTCAGTTCATACATCCCTACATGTTGAAGACATCCTCTTTTCTGTCATTCAGACTTAAAAATCTCAGTGCTACCTCAGTTCATTTTGCCTCATTAAAAGGAAATATAAGAAGAGTGTCTTTCCAGAATTAGATTTTTTGGAGGAAAAATATGAGACTACTCTTATGTAATGATTAGTGAACTGCCCTATTTACTGGTAGATAATATTAAGTTAATGTTGTTATAGAGGCACTTACCATGGGGATCATACGGCAAGACCTGACACAGTCACTCATGTTCATCATGCTCATGTAGTCGGAGTACTCTCCCCTCCTCATGAAGTACTGGTTTCCCATGTAGTTGGGACGGTCATAGATCATGAACATGCCACTCTCCACCCTGATGGATTGGCAGCGGTTGAACATGGAGTGCAGGTCAGCGCAGTCACTCATGCACTCATAGTGACGGCCTCCAAAGTTTTTCTCCTCGTAGAAGATGATCTGATGGAGCAAAGAAGCAAAACACGTCACATTTAGCTTAATATTTTTAGGAAATTATCTCACAGAGAGGCTGCGGTGCACTTGTTTGTGGTGGAAATATTTGCTTGTTTTTATAATGTTAAAAAGGGTTTAAACACAAACCTTCCCCATCATGGTTGCTGCTGATGGTTGCTTGCTGTGCTTTTCCCAGTGAAATGGAGGTCTTTATATACATTACCCTGTGAGAATAGGTGCTACTGCATGTGTTGTTATTCAAATCAGGCCTGGTGTCAGCAGAAACTCTACAGGAGTCTTCCCACGCCTCTCTTTGTCATGTCCTCTGTCATGGTTTACAGACGATTCAGCTTCCAGCAAGAGTCACACCATTGACAGGAACTGGAAAGGTCAACGCCACTAAGCTCTTTTAGGTCAATCAGATTCATATATAGGAAAGTGAATGTACTTTGTATAAATTAGCGAATAAATGTGTACATAAACAGTTTCCATTAGTTTATAAATATATTCTGTGGGAAATATAAAGACGGTTGGTCTGTACACACACATTGAAATGTGGTGAGAATGTAGTTACTTACAGGAAGGTAAAAAAAACTTTTGATATTTCTGTGTCATATAGAATAATTCCTTCTATTCAAATAAATAAGAGATAAATATGAAATTCTGGGCTGTTTATGTGAATTTTGCCAACAAGCCATTTTTTCCATATGGTCTTTTGTGGCAGGGTGGAGCGACAACATTGAACATTGTGTGACCATAACCATCAATGGGACAGGGGTGCCTCAACAGTGTTAGAGTAGTGTAATTCATCATCAGATGAAAGAAAGAAAGAGTACTATTGAAACATTGGAAACAACAGTAAAAAGTAATAAAATAATTATATTGATACTACTATGTCAGAAGATGGATGACTTTTGCTCAGCAATCCAGACAATATTGATTTGGTCGGGTATTTTAAAACTCTCTTTATGATTGAATCAACAGAAATCAGTCAATGCCAAAATGTTTATTCACAAAAAGATAAACTAGTTTACAATTGATCCATTTATTCAGAGTCACTTAAAACCATATCATATTCATATTCCAGGGCCAATCCCTTTAGCATGGCCGAAATTAGACATCACAGTCCTGTACTGTATCATGTAGTAAGGCATTATTTTATTAACAGGCCAGTGTCCGCACAGAGATGTTTTAAAGGAGGCAGAAGGTGTTTTTGATTTAATTGAAACTTAACTCAAATTAAGACTTTATTAAAAGATCCAACTAAGATTCATGATTAAAAGTCGGTTACTCTACGGAAGGACCCGGTGGTGGCGCAGGTGGCGCCCCAGTCGCTGAACTTGCGGTACTCTCCAGGCCTCATGAAGTACTGCCGGCCGCGATAGTTGGGGTGCTCATAGAGGGTCCAGTAGCCCTCCATGACGTTGCAGGAGTAGATGTCACGGCTGTGGAAATGGTCCTGGACCGACTCACAGTCCTCGGTGAACTCCATCATCTGACCCTGGAAGTTGGGACGCTCATAGATGCGCATGCTATAAGGCCCTTCACTGGTCTGGAGAAATACAGAGAAGTAAAATACAATATTAGGACAGGCACTACATCAGTGCAAGGTTCTGCGGTGTCAGCTTCTCATTTTCTGCTCCACTACATCCCTCCATGGGTGTCTCCGGTGTCTATTGTGTAATTCAGACCTTCCACTTCCAATAACATCTCTCTATGCTGGAGAGATGTTGCCCTGAAGCTGTTCATCCATTATATTGCATCAGATTAAACTTTTATGTTTGGAAATTCAGAACCTCAGCAAACAAAAAGAAAAGGTTAAGAGCCACTTCAATGCAAAGGGTGAAAGCTTATTAATTGCTTCGTAGGCACAAGATATAGAAAACAGAACACAGTGATGCTGCTATACTACAGGATAAGCAATGTATTTCAAGCTTAGCGCTCTTCCTCAGTCTGCTGCGCTGCTTATCCTGCATGTAGTATTGAAGCCTATCACTATGTTCTACCTACTAAGCAATTAATACTTTTACCTCATTTATCCCCCACTGTTCTCTAGTGGATACCTGGAATTTAAGGCCAGCACAATAACAAATAACCTTCAATGACTGTCAACCCCCTAAAACAAATATTTTAGAGGGGATTTCAAGGTTTAAGTTTAGTAATATATCCATCTTGGACACTGACATGTTGGTGAAAGTATTGTCTTCATTCATGTCCATCAAGTCTTCTTCAACCTACACAAGTGTCTAGGGAAGCTTAGGTTTGTTAGAGGGGTAAGAGAAGCAAACGGGTTACTCACATAAGAGAAGGTACGACAGGAGCGGATGGAGTCATTGTACCCCATCCAGCGCTGGTAGTCGGGGTACTCCCCTCTGGTCAGGACATACTGGTACCCACCGTAGTTGGGCCTCTCGTACAGCACCCAGCAGCCGCTATCCACCTTGATGGAGTTGCAGCGGCTGAAATGCGGGTGCATGTCGGGGCAGTCCGCGTTGCACTCATAGGAGCGGCCCTGGTAGTTCCTGTCCTCATAAAATGTGATCTAGGTGCAGAAGAGCAGGTAGAAGCAGTAACAAATCAAATGGAGCTTGTTATACTGCACAGATGATCAAAACTATCAAATATTGGTATCAGTGCTCTTCAATCTGTAAATGACATCTGAGCTTGCTGTTTTGTCTTTGTGCATGCATTGTCTAACATGAAGGCAGTATGACAACCCAAGACAGTGATAACTAACCCTAGGTGAGTTAAAGCCAGTCTTTTCAAACTGAGCTACTCTTGATAATACCACACCTTATACTACAGTAGCAGTATAAGCACAGTTAGTTGCTCTGGAGTGGCAGCCAAATGCCTAGAACATAAATGTAGTTACACGACAGAGATATAGACAGAAACAAGACAACACGGTCTTACCTTACTACTCATCCTGTAAAGAGTGATGGAGCCTTATCCCTATGCAAAATGGTGGTCTCGCAAAGCAGGACCAGAGCCCCACTATATAAACCTCAATCAAAGGGATGGCAGATCCCTCTTTATTTGTTATTTCAATGACCAGGGATTTGACACCCTGGCTTCGCTGCCAAAAGTCTTGATCCTGGGCATACAGTAAAAAACCCTGATTCATCAGTGCAAAAGTCCTAGCAGGCAAATTACAGGCTGCCCGTGCCCTCTTTATTGATATGTACATCAGGGAGAGCGACATTTATCCACTAATCCATCAAACTGGCATTTATCTTTCCAAACAGAAAGTCAGAAGTCATCACAAAACAATTCACCATTTGGTAAACAGAGAAAGGGTGGCATAGTGAGTACCTAGGCAGAAAATATCAAGAACAAGAAGAAAATAGTCCTGCTATGTGGTTAGTGATACCACAATACACATCATCAATACAACAGGTAATGAGCCACTACAAACACCATCATCTTCATCATTGTCACCACAATTGTTAATGACAGCAAAATAACGATAAATAAAATACATAAAATCAGCTTTTCTTTATCACACTCAAACTCTGAAAGCTTATATCATTGCTACAGTTACTATTCAGTTATCAAGCTTTTTACTTTCTATGACAATCTGAAAGACTGTCAGTGTATAAAGAAAACACTAAAAGTAGTATTAAAGAAATAGGAAACTGAAGTAATCAAACTGAAGTATGAACACTCAAGAGTTCATACATGGCTAAACTCAAATGTTGAAGACAATTATTGGGAACATTACACTGTTGGAACTGGTGACCAGTTTTACCAAGCTGTTTTACCAAGCAGCGGCATAACCATACTGCTGGCTGAGGAAACACTACAGGACTGCAGCTTCAGTTCTGCAGGGACTCTTGTGAACCTTCATAGTGTTCAGTTCTGTTCTCGCCACTGTCCTGTGAGTGAGACAGAAGAGGAGGAGGTGGCGTGTTGGGTTACATACACTGGGTGGCAGTAGAGGCCACTCCACTCCTTTGCAAACCATATAATTTCAATGATGACAAGCTTGTTGTGATAACACTGTATTTTTTCTGGTTACATCCCATTATTTTCAGATCAAAACAGACTGCAGACATGAGTTACAGGTAATAATTATAGATACATGATGCTGTGGCTACTCACACTGAGGAAGGACTGAGATGAGGAGGAAGAAGATGAAGACTGCACGGAAGTGCTACGTCCAGGCGGGGCGCTGGTCTTCACCCTTTCAGAGAGCCACCTTTTCAACTTCTCAGCTGGGAGAAAACAAAAAAAAGTCAGCGATATCAGACAAGAGTTTCTGAAGGCTCCTAAAATTATTTTGATACGGCCACAAGATAATACAAGATAACTTTGTTGAAGTGTGTTAACACATTCACTCTTACTATGCTTCTTGGAGTGATCCACGGCCTTGTAAGAGCCAAGCATGGCAAATGGATGGTAGGATAGAGTGAAGGGATGGACTATGGCACTCTAGAGACGAAAAATAAATAATGTGTGTAGACTACATGAACCATGTAACCAAAATGTATACAAAATAAGCTATTCACATCACACCAAAGTAGAGCATGGGTTAAAATAGTTTCATTTTAAAATTTGAAAGGTATATGTAATACAAAAACAATGACAGCCAGTTCCATTACTGTATACAGAGAGACTGTATACAGAAACCTCACAATGATATATTAATATTTGAATCTGTTTCTAGTTCACATGGTTTTAAACGTTAGCCAGGACACTTGTTGCACAGTGTACCTTGGAGTGCTGGTTGGGGTGTGAGGCAGATGGTTTGCACCTATACAGAGATAAGATTTCATCCACAGGCAGGCTATTCTGGAGCAGGAAAAGGTGCAAAGGTTAGAGAGTGGCAATATAAAAGCCATTACGTCACAGCGGTCTAATCATTAAACATTAATTGTTGTTTTGGACGGGTCTCAAGTAAAGGATTTAATTGTTTTGCCATTTGGTGCCAAGGGCAAGTCATGAATTCATTGAGCCAGCTGAGCAGGGGGGAGACTAGTGGTTGTTTCACACTATGACCACAGTGATGTTTTCAACTGTTTAGAAATGCCACTAGGGGCACAATTGGTACTTTCCTTCCCTGTAAGAGCAGAATTCAAAATAATCTAAAAAAAAAAAAAAGACTGACAATGTTGCTGATGTTTAAAGATGCTCTAGGTACCATTGGCATTCACAAAACGGAAATTGAACACAGCATATTTGGTGACATTTGAATGTAAAATGTGCAGCACCACCATGAGGACTATTGACTCCATACTGTGGTGGGTATCGTTTGGCATGGGACTGGACCTCTGTGCAAAAGTTGGTGATTTTTCATGCATGGGAAGACAGTTGGAGGGGGAGGAGGAAGAAGAAGAAAAAACATTTCACTTACTTACTTAGAAATTTCACTTACCAGGATCATCCCAGCAAAGGAAGACAAGATCATAGCTTCCCGTTCCAGGTGGTTGGGGTACTGATCACTTCCTAACCCGCTTGTTACTCCACTGTGGCAAGGAAAGGGAAAGGAGGGTCGGGGGGGTGGTTGCCTGTCTGTGTTGCATGTGCAACAGCTTCTTGTAAACACAGTGTGGACTCAAAGACTTGGAGCCAGGAACTTAGCTTTCAACGGCTTCTACTTAAAGCTCCAATATAATAACGAGGCCACCTCTCTCATCACCTTAATATAGCAAACGTAAAGTCCAAAAGGAATGATAACTGACTGTAGCCGGTCTATAGAAGGACAAGCAGCTTACATGATGTCTCTGTCCAGAAAATCCTGTCCCTCTTCCTTCTCCAACCACCACAGGGCAACACTAATGGCAAGGTCATAATGAGCCTGTAACATGCACACACATGTATATATAGACAGATAGACAGACAGACAGACCCAAGTACACCTACATGTTGTATTTGTATTCAGTGATCCAGTGTTAACAAATACTTTTACTTTATATATTGTTCAGAGCTCTGGTAATTTAAATTGTTAGCTTAACAGAGCCTCTTCGTTGCTTATCCCCCTCCCTTGCCTGGTGTGGTAACTAAAATGAACTCAGGATGACCAATTCTGCTTCAGGCAAGTGAAAATGTTGCCAAACCAATCTAATGTTATATTTATGATCTTTTACCAGGTCATCCAGCATTGTGGAGGTCCCCTTCCCTTTGGGGTCAAAAGCATTCTCTCTGAGTCTCAGCCCAATGTAATCATACCTGTTCAAATTGGAAAACAGGAGCATGAGTTAACACTTAGGAAGACATTTTAGCCATACTGTTTTCCAGTAATCTTTGGGCTTTAACATCCACTCACAGAAGGGCCTCAACGTCTTTTTTCAATCGCCTTGCCTCCATTTTCTGAACAAATACCATTCATCTGACTCCTGCAAAGAGAACAAATAAATATCTATATATTCTGAATGAGGGTAGTGACTGGAAATTGAGAAAAAGAGAGGAGAAAAAAAGGAGACAAACCTGTGATAACAATAGACGTTATAGTGGCAGAGCAGGTCACCTTGCATAACCATTGTTGTCCCAAAACAAAGGGTTAATTTACTACTAAGGACACCGTCCAGTGTAGTCAGGACATGAACCTGACACCTCTTTGGGCCCACACAGACTGCTACCAAGAAATGCAATAGGCTCACTGTGCTGCCCCTCCAGTAAACAGGTACGTCCTATGGAGTTAAGACTTAAAAATACACTTTCAGTACAACACTTCTGAAACCCATCTCCTGTACAATTACATAATAATGTAATGTGTATTTTTCTTTATTCCTTTTAAAAATGGGGAGACCTCATTCAAAATAATGGCTGTCCCACGAAAGACAAACACAATCATCATGAACCAGTAAGCTTCTGTACTCACCACAATTATGTTGTACCAGCAACTGTTGTACACAAACAGGTTATGGTACTTCAATTCACATGGCGATGCAAAATCCTAAACATAGCTGACTGTAGTCAAGCTAGACTGCGGTTGCCAGTCTTTCTAAGGAACACCCTCCTTTAAAAGCTATGTGAAACTAAGAGCAGACTTCTCAGGTGAACTGACTAGACTGAATAATTTATGCCCAACCTCCTGTCAATCTCTCCAACAATTACCAACCAGACTACACCAGGAAACAGGCACAACACTGGTCATCAGGGATACTCTATCGTAACGCAAGGTGAAGTGTCTTTGTCCAGTCTAGAAAATGGGATTGCCAGCAAACACATTTTTAGTTTTACCAAGTACTAAGTCTTTATTCAAGCATAAAAGAAAAACAATGCATTAAAACAAAACAAGTAAAATCAATCAATCAATCAATCCACAAAAAAAGAGCTCTCCAGGTTTGGCTTGTCAAGAGTCTTCTTCTGTCTCTTCTTCCTGCCATCCTTAAATATTGGAGAACTCAGGAACTTGGTATCAGTGAACTTGTCTCCACGCCTCATTTTGCTGTTTTAAATGAAAAGAACAACAATTGTTTTTATTGTTCCTGGAATGCATTTTTCCTACTGGCATTATTACCATCATTATTGGTATATATCAACAATAACTTAACACTCTGTTGGCTTTGTTATAATCAATAATCACAAAGAGTCCAGGACACTGTTTACAATCTCAAGGTCCTCACCAGTTGAGTGGTGGCTCCTTGTAACTGACTGCACCATTTCGTCTCCTTGTCCGCCCTACACCTCCATTATCTAGGGTTGTAATGGTGTTGGTCAGTGACGTTAAGACTCTTCCTGCTACAACACACAAATAACACATTAATAGCTTTCCCTTATAGAATCGTATTAAGCACAAATCTAGGCCCAATAAATAAATACACATCAACAGTTTACATGTATGCAGATTTGTCATATCACTACATACCAATAAACTCTTAAATTCATCTATATTAACACTTAAGCATGCAGAAGACACCATATATAGGCTACCACACCTGGAGGGGCTTCAGTTGTGATTGCAGCAGGCTCTTCAAACACTCTGCCTGAGGTCACCCTCTTGGGACTACTGACCAGGCAGTCCAGTTCAGTATCAGCAGTGCTGACATCCATGTCCTCCCACGGTGGCATCTCATCCCTCAGCAGGTCTCTCAGACTCTGGCGAACTGCCTCACCACTGGAATCTACTGTGTGACTGTAGGCGGATGACACATCAGACGTCCTGGCGTTGTTGGTGAATGAAATGCTACCTTGAGTTACGCGACTACAGACAACAAACGTCTCCCTTTTGTGTCTTGAGGAATCAGGTGATGGCTCTCTTAGCTGTTTTGGCTTCTGATCCATCCTGGGATTTGAGTTGGTGAGTTTGGAAACAATTAAATGTTCACCCGTCTCACTGATGCTGGAACGTGAGTCCACTACTTGTAAAACATTCTCTTTTCCTTCATTTGTTCTACGATCAAACATGTCAAGATTTGAAACTGTATCATCCATGCATACACTGCCACGGAGAGGGGAGGTACCACTGGAGTCTTTAAGATAATATGCACCATCCTGAGGCCTAGATCCTTGGGTGCTGTGGCTACGCTTCTTCTTCCTCTTTTTCTTGTCATTCAAAGGGTCAATAGAGTCCTCCCTCTGTGTGGCTTTCTTCTTGCTGGTTCGGCCTGTCTCTTCTCTCCTAGACTTCTTAGGTTTCTGAAACTCTGTGATTGTAGTAGAGCCATGGTCCAATGACAGTATTTCATGGTTATGGTTGTTACTCAAGTCCTGTGGAATGCCTGCTCGTTCCTGAGTGGCCACCCAAGGCCGCTTGCAGGAGCTCTGTGTTTCCTCAACAAAGTCTCTATCGCTGTGATCTGTGGCTGGGCAACTGTAAGGATTTGGTTCAGAAAGTTGCCTCACTACAATTGCGTCCATGACTTTTGGCGATTCTTCTGCCACACAGCTGTATCCTGTACCAGGAATAAAGACCTGATCTACAGCACTAACATCTGATGATACACTGCAGGAGCTATCCCTGGTCACTGAAATAACAAATGTCTCTCTGCATTTTGTTCTTTTGTTTCCCCTATAATCTGTCCTATCTCTCTGTATTTTGCTCTGAGGTTTGTTCCCACTGAGGGAAGGATGGTGCACATGTTCTGACTCTTCTGTGACATTATCATCTGTGCAAGCCAGGAACTCTTCATGTAATTGTTGGCTTTGGCGTGCTTCATCTTCTCCCTTATTTTCTTCTTCCAGTTCATCAAGATGGTCATCTAACTTGTGTTGCAGAGTTTTGGAACTCTTCCGTTCACTGATGACAAAGGTTTTCCTTGTGACTGCCTGGTCTGTCTTTGAAACTAAAGAAGTCTTCCTGCATTTAGTTTTGGACCTTGCCTCTGGAATATCTTTCTCTGATGAGAATTTTTCACTTTCTTTGGCTTTGGAGCACTGAATTTCAGGGTCCATGAAATAATCATCCCGCTCAGGTAAGACAATGTTACGGCATTTCGACCTTGACTTGGCTGAGTCGTTTGATTTGAAAATGTCCGTCACCATTTTCTGACGGTCACAAGCCTCAGACTTGCTCATTTTGGGAATGCGCGAGGTAATATGAAGCCTACTTCGTGCAATGGGTGGCTCAGTGACCTCAGTGTCTGTAAAGGACTGCTCTGTAAGGTTGTCTGTCTGAAAACAAGTGACAGCGGGTGCTCTCTGTATCTCAGTCAACCCAGATTCTGCAGATTTCCTCACCTCTGGGTTTTCAGCCCCACTAACATGTTCCTTATTCCTTTTGTCTCTGTTTATTTCCTTCACAACTGATACATCTTTGGTCTGTGTGTTTTTCTTCCTTTTCAGTTTGCCTGAGCTACAGGTTTTTTTGCCCTTGGTTTCCACAGTGATTATTTCAGTAGCATTACTTAGAGTCATCTCCATCATTGTATTCAGAAGCACAGTCTTCTCTTGTCCATTATCATGCTCCGGTTCAGTTGCCACACCTGAGCTGCTTGGATGATGAACATCACCAGAAACACATGACTGTGACTTTTCAGAGGTGTCGACAGCTGACGGGGTATGACCGTTCTGAAGACAGGGGGCTGAGTTAATATCAAATCCGGACTGAGAGAATATCTTTGACAACCTCTCTATTTCATCCCTTAGGCTACTTGTTTGGCAGGGTGTTTCTCTCGGGGAAGCTTGCATATCCTGGCCCAAATGCCTTTCCATTTCATTTGTGCCATCTGTGAAAATTCAGTATTTTCAGTAAACATTGCATCTATAGATTAAGACAGACAATTATGTGAAAAAATTAAAAACTGATAACTATTCCTATACCTTCACAAGTATCACTGGATTTCATGGGTCCACTCTGGATACCGAAGAGGTTTGTAGAGGTGTTTTTCTCGGGTAAGTCCATTGTTGTTTGTTTAGTGGGACACATCTCATCCCTTGAAAGTTCTGGCTGAGGAGGTAACTGAGCTGTAAGCCTAAACATGGGAGTTAGGGAGTGAGACAGGGAGTGAGATAAAGAGAGAGAGAGAGGTCCATTTTAATGCACCCTTTTACGTTTTACAGGTCAGACATAAAAACTCCTTGGTTCAAACAGAGATACTTGCTCACCTTTCCATCTGAATATTGCCATCATTGGTGTCAACACCAATAATGCCTGATGATTGACTGTTGGAGTCATCGGATACTTCAAGAAGATCCTAAAGGAAATAAACAGTCAGTCATTTCATGCTCTGAGAGACTTTACAGACAAGTCAAATATGCTATTGACAAAGAATCATTTGTTGATACAATCGAGAGTCATCCTCACACAATCAGAAGTGAAGAGGTCAGCCACCAGGCCCAATTGATGTAGAGTGCTGCTACGAAGGTCTTTCAAGATGAGGAGCTGTGAGAGAACATAATAATGAATTTCAAACAATTCCACTAGTAAGTTTCTGAGACATCCAAAAGGCCATACTTAGACAGAATCTGAACCATATAAACTTGAATTTGACAGATACTTGTCTGGCCACAATTACATAAATAACTAAATACATAAATCAGTATCTACTGCTCAACATGCCTTGATGGCAAATACTGTGAGTCCAATAAAGCACCTTTACACATTTCCCAATCAAATTGTTCAGAGCCCAAGAGTATAGATTGTGACTAAAATGAAGACTGTGTCTGTATTTGGCAATACACCAACCAGTTTCCTGTGCTTGTATCTCCTGGTGGCCAACTCAAAGCGCAAAGCCTCCACTTGCTTCTGCAGGTACACAGTGTCCATCACCAGCTGCCTGCTCCTCTCCTTCTGGGCCGCCAAGGCAACAGCTAAGTCCTTGTTGTTGGTCTTCAAGGAGACCTTGAAGAAGGAGGAGGTGTCTGATGTGGTCAAGAAGAAGCAACAGGAATTAATTTATTTATTAATTAATAGCATGAGAATTATTTCCCGCTCTCTATTACTGCAACCAAACCATATCTGAAAACCATTAAGCTTGCCTTTGTAGGATATCAAAGTGAAACAATGTAGAGCACAAACTCTGTCCATATTTTTTTAACTGTAACTTTTTAACTGTAAGTTGGCACACTCACTGAGCATCTTGTTCTTGAGCTTTGATACCGCAGATGAGGTCCGCTTGGAAGCTTTTGAGGGTATCATTTTCTTCTCCAACATAACCAGATGAAGGAAGAGTCGTGTGGTTGAGTGGATCAAGGAACTAAAACAAAACACAGTTGGTAACTTTAGCAAACTAACGTTGCTTTTCTGGTATCCTGTAGCAAAGTTAGGACGAGCGTGCCTGTCCTATTGGGTCAAACTGAGATTAAATTGACTTTGTACTGCGAAATACATCGTTACAACACCTGAACCTGTTAACCTGTTTGAGTAACGTTACCGTGTAGTGACTGATAACGGGAGTTTTTGCTCTAAAAGAAAATAAGTACGTCAGACGGGGATATGTTCAACAGTTTGTTGCAACGGTTGAGTCCCTCTTGTATTCGCGCAATAGCATGCATTAGGTGGTTACCATTAATTTAGGCTTAGCTCACAAACTTAAAATAAAGCTTGGTGATATTGTCATTCTAACGTTAATGTGACTGGAAACGTATGCTAACGCGTTAGTTGAGAGCCGCGAAATCCGGACCACACACTGGACTGAAACATTACATTTTATCTTAATAAAACCAATAACAACCGCCACATAACTTACCGCTATTAAACCTTCACCAGTGGTAAGGCTTGCCTCTTCCCATGTATAGACCAGGTTCCCTGATACGGATCAAACTAAAACTTAAGGCTGTCGTATAAAAAGCCCTACAGTCTCAATTTAAACACAAACAAACACCCGCCACTTCCGCTCAAATGGTCGAAGGCGTGTCCTAGAAACTGTTAGCCAATCACAAACGTGAGACAAAGGGAAGGCGGAAAGAAAGAAAGACAGGAAGAAAGAAAGAAAGAAAGAAAGAAAGAAAGAAAGACATACACAGTATACTGTTAACCCTAACAAAAATCATTCCACAAATAAATTGACACAATAATACACAATAATATACACATTTTCCCATTTGTTATGTCTTATGTTTTACTTTTGTCTTAATGTTATCCCAGTAAGCTGAGCAGACACCATAATCAAGCCATGCTAATTCTAAAGAAACCTTGCAATAATCCTCTGTGTTCAAGTGTAGTTATTACATGGTCATAGATGCATTACATGGATGATTTCTGGCTGATTTCCCCCACCCAGAAATCAGCCGGGCGGAAGGGCGGGTGGAAACAGTGATTGTAAGAAACAGTAAGAAACAGTGATGCGGGTGGAAACAGTGATTGTACAGTAAAGAGTGACCTATCGAATGTTCCAATCAACAATAGGTGTCTTTAAAAATAAAAAAAATATTTGTGTGTTTTATGGTTACCGTGTCTTCAAGTCATGTGCTTACTAAATAAAGACCTGTGCATTAAACGCCTATCAGTGAAAATACCTTACAGTATATCAGCTACGTCATTTTACAGTTACCACGTTTCTCGTTTATTCATTGACTACAGGAAGGCTTAAGCGAGCATCTCTCATCTTTGACAGCGTCAGATCAATACAACCTTACGCGCGGATGGCCAGAGAGGAGGAAGTATTCATAATTTGATTCATGGGTGGTGATGATGGACTCGGTGCGCACATGGCTCCTGGCTCAAAATAAAGTACTTAGGTAAAGTTGGGCTTTTCTAGATTTACTGTATAAGGCAATGACTATTCATAATAATACCTATCTTCGTATAGCAAAGTAATTAACAAAGTAATTATTGTAAAATAAGAGGTTCTGTCTCAGCAGAGCAGAAAAAACGCAATTACGCATCTTACCTCTTCTAAAATCACTGTTAATCACGGTCTCGAGTGGCTTATTACCACAGTTTATTAAGCGATGCTTTAGTGTTTAATCGATATCTCTGAGTGCTTCTGCTGCTGCCTTTCTCGTGATCACAACAGTTCGATGCTTTCGATTCGTCGGGGCTGTCTGCGTATGGGAGTCGGCTTTTCAACACCAGTTCAGCTGTTGTGCATGTCAAAGCCATTCATACAGTGATGTCGAAGACATACAGTAAACTGGTAAAATGATATTTTTGCTGTAACAGCAATTAGTTGTTTTATGTGTCAACTAGTCCAAGTGCTGTACTGCTGCAGCCAGCCAGCTAGCAAGTAAAGGAAGCTAACATTAGCTACGCTTTTTACAGTGGCTAACGTCAGTTGGCTAGCTAGTTACTGTAACTTGTCTCTCAATATAGAAGTAACCAACCAAACTACCTAATAAAATAGTTGCCATTGTAGGTTGTAAGATAGCATTTGAGTTGAAATTCGACGAGGTTAAGTACAAACGTAGCGTTAGTTAGCTTTTCCACATTTACTAGTTTACTTATGCTACCCAATTGCTAGCTTAGTTAGCCAACATATGTTGTCTTGGTAATGATAATAGGTTATTGGGGTCTTAAACTTCTTGCAATCTCACAGCGCACGCAAGTGTGGGGTGATGGTGTGATGTTATATTTCGTCATAGCTTTACAACGTGTTGCTGTGTGTGTGTGTGTGTGTGTGTGTGTGTGGTGGTGGTGGAGGGCATGGTCTTGAGCTGTCAGATGTCTAACCATACTTAGGCCTGTTATGATCACATGATGAGGTGGAGAATGTGATGCTGGTGCTTCTGTTATTTTCCTCCCGGTCCCCTGCACCGTTCGCTGAAATGACATGTATTGCAAACTCAAACGCTGTAACTTTCTTCAAACGGTAAGCCTAGACAAGAGACTTGTAGGCATTTTCTCAATGTAGTGCACTTGATTAACTAATGGCGAAGACGTCGATTTGGTTGGGTTTAGGATGGCGTTGGGCAGATTCTTCACCTGGGTAAGAGTTCATCTGTTTGATAGTGTAAAGACAGGTGGAATACATTGTATGGCAAGTTTAGATCATAGAGGCAGTGTTGCATTTGGCCTAAACATTATATTAACTTGTGTGTGAATTTCTAAACATTTTTTTTACTTTTTGTTGCTAACTAACCCGAAGTAGATTGTTAAGTACCAAAGACAAATGAAGTTAAGCGTAATCTCTCAAAATCTTTGAATAAAACTAGATTCGATTTGTGTTTACAGTCCCCATATATCCAGTATCTAAATCAGGCTAATCTGCTGTGAAGATATGCTATTAAAATGTTTTAAAATCCATTTAAACATTTTCTCAACTCACCAAACATGTCACAGGTTGCATTAAAATAATACTTCCTCAAATTGTTATATTATATTGTTATATATATGTCATTTGTTTGACTTTCTCTTACACGTTGCTCACTGTATCCAGTTTATTGTGTCTCACTTTCTCTGCATAAGGTCATAAGGTCATAAGGTCAGTAGTATGAGGAAAATCCTTGAGTAAGCCTATATCGCTAAAATATGTGGCTCTGTTTCACCACTGCTGTTGTGTAGTGATTGAGCTCCTTACATCTGCAGTCATTGCAGAGGTCATTCCTCTGCTTTGCAATTGATTTGCACGTGTAACCACAATTTCCTTTTTGTAAATTTCCATTTACCAATGTAGATATTGAGCTGTTAAACATGTTTATGCCTAGCCTGTACAGATCATTCTGTTTTTTGACCTTTTTAACTTGTATTTAATCAAGTTACAGAGGGATGGCAGTTCCACACATACAGTCATTTGTAACTGGGAGTTGTTCATTACCATTACTTTGCCATGTGCTGACCGCTGAGCAGCTCCACTGGAGTACTAGGGGGTTGCATGCTTTGCTCAAGGGCTGTTTGATGGTAAATGTTAAGGAAAGTTCCTTTTGCCTTCCCACACCCAGATTTGTTCAGCTGGTCAAAGAATCTATACCAATAATAGTTACTAATATTTTTTTTTATCCCCAAGAGTCACTAGGCATGGGCTATTTACTTTTTAAACACTTGTTTGCAAACACTTGCATAAAACACTTGTCAGCCTAGTTCTGGTTCCCTCTGTGCTTCACAGGAAACGACAAAACAAGTCATTTGAAGGAAGTTGGCAAACATCTAACACCAGCACCTGAGATATCATCAGCTAGAAGCAGAAAAACATCCTTGTGTGACTACTGGGAGTAGCTCCAGTGACTAGATCAGAGTAGAGGAGATGCATTACATGCTGATGGTGTAAAAACAAGCCCATAAAATGGAGCAGCAGTGGATTCATCTTGATTTTTTTTTAATGCTGATGACCAGGACATATGTTATCACAGGCCTAATTTAAATGACAGCATGCCAGCGATTCCATTAGAAACTGACCATTGAATGCCCCCTGGCTGGGCATGATGAATCCTGTGCAGTTTGACTAGGAGTCTATATGCCATTTGAAGCAAATGTAATCAGTTAGACATGCTTGAAAGCATTCGTTTCAGGTTCTTGAAAATACGTCAAAAGCCAGCCAGTAATCTCATACATTTTTGCCTCCCCATCAGGAGTAGCAGTGACATGGCTGCTGATGACAAGTCCTCGTCTTCATCCTCAACGGACTGGAGCATCGAGCCACCTGTCATCTCGCCCGCCAGCCCCTCCCACCTGACTCACTTCAAACCACTGACGCCAGAGCAGGATGAGCCGCCGCTCCGCTCCGCATACAGCTCATTTGTCAACCTGTTTCGCTTCAACAACAAAGGTCAGGGATGCATACTCATGTACACGCATCTTGATAAAGTTATAGATGTAGCCATGATATACCTACATGTTGTTTAGCTAAAGCAACCTAAGGCCACTTCTATTCCATGCAGTATATCTCTGCCTCGTTGGAAGGTAAATCACAGCATGAAGTCTGAACTTCATGCTGGTGCCTTGTTAATTATATTTTACACATCTTTTATAACACACGCCGGATGAAATCGATAATGATTCACAGCTTTCTATATCAGTAATTAGGAAGTGACATTGAGCCTGACTTATAATGCTTGAGATAGAATTTGACTTGCATTATTCAGTGAGAGGTCATTGTCATGAGAAAGATCACTGATGTCAAAACAGTTTAGGAAGCTCAAATGATTCTGATGGTTTTGCCACTTTACCTAAATCTACTGGAAAAACACAGGTTTTAAAGCCCTAGGGATAGGCTTTACGTTTGAGCAAAGGGAGTTCTGGAGGAAGAAGATGAGGCATTTTTAAGTCTTGTGAGGTCATGTGATAGAAATTGGCCATTGGGAACAGTGCCAGGAGCTAGCCAGTCATGTGACTCGTCATGTTTTTCTACTCCTGCTCTCAGTAAAACTGCACTCCTCCCCTCATTATGGCAACCTGCCAGTAAGGGTTTGAAAAATCCCATTGGCTGTCTTTTTTAGAAATTCCTTTTGTATGTGATTACAAGAGAAATAGTGCATCTTATTGTTATATTCATTGGATTAGAGGGAGACAGAAATATGTTGGTTACCATACAGTGTATTTGTAACTTGAAAAGCCTATTTGATTGAATTATTAGTCAACCGACTGTCATGCTTGTGTCTTGAGAAATTTTCCTTTACGTCAGAGGGACTTCCTCAACAAAGAAATTGAATTGAATTCAATGAAGCCTCTTGCTTCTCACTGTGTTCAAAGTAACAGTTGAATGGAGAAGGTGTAAGTTATAGATCAGATATTGAGAGATGACAGGGTTTGTTGCCCTGGTCTGTTGGTGGTGTTTTATCTTTCCCTTCAGACGAGATGATCATGATGATATGATCATGTCCTGGTGAAATGGACCAAAATATTATGTTAGCCAGAGCTTTCTATCTGTGTCTCCCCTACATATATATGTTAGCCAGAGCTTTCTCCCTGTGTCTCCCCTACTTTATCTCCCTCTCTACTTAACAACTGTAAAAAAAAAAAGTCGGTCTTATTTTTCAAATATATACACTCTCTCTACTGTGGAGGTATGGGGAAACGTGTACAAAATCAACACAAACCCAATCAAAAATCTTATATAAAAATAATATATTTCACAAGTACAAAACTATGGAGTGAACACTATGACAACATATGTCTGATACTGTTTGATTTGTTGTGCACTTTTTTCCCTTTTCTTCTGTTGTGGGTCCTGAGACAGGGTAAATGTTTGTAATGTATGAAGGGTAGGCATAATAAGCTGAGGCTGCAGCCTACACCTTTTCGGTCCATGAAATTTTGTGTTGTTTTCTTTCTGTACAATTTAATGAAGTAGCAAGATTTATTAATTTCAATGCACAAACCCATGGTGTTATTATGATATATCTAATGGCCGAAATAAATCTAACTCTAATCTAATCTCTCTCTTCGTGTCTGTGTGTGTGTTTTAGAGGAGGGACGGCCTCCCTCGACGGTTTCAGAGAAGGCAGATGTGCCGTCCCCTTCCCCTCAAACAGAGAGGAGGAGCTGGTCCTCCAGTCCTTCCCACACCATCCACAGCTCGGGGACACACCGGAAACAGCACCCTGACCTTCTCAGACGCACCTCCACTGCCTCTGGTAACACACACAGTATAAGATAGCTCAGTTTAGGTACAGTGCTGGGCTAAATTCTTAGGTAACCTCCTCTTTATAATACATTTTTTGATATTTAGAAACTTTTCATTTCATTATTTTCGAAAGCATGTTTGCTTTCGAAACAGAATTGTTTACATGTGCTTAAGACTTTTGCGTGGTACTGTAAATAGATATTTGAGGCCTATGTGGTTTGAGTATCATCGGTTAGCCTAATTCATCTGTCAGGATTTGACGTCAATTTCTATGCTGTTGGTTTCAGGTATTCTCAAAACGTAGTCATTAATCAATGTAGTGTATTAATCAGTGTATCTACTAAGTCTTAAAATCTTCTGAAATTATATCATAAATTCAAGGTCTTAACAGGACATGAATATTATTAAATGTAGCATTTTAAGTCTTTAAGTTATTTTAAGTCTTTTAATTTCTTAATTTTTTAATTATTTAGTGATTTTATTTTTTTGTTATTTTAATTATAATTATTTTAACTTTACTTTGAAGTTTTCATTTTCATGTTTATTTCAATTTAAAATCATTTATTTCATTGCAGTTGGCATTATAAAGGTCTTTAAAAAGTCTTAAATTTACAGTAAGTTGATGAAACTTGCTGGCTCTCTGTCTTGGACCTTTGATTTACACTTTTTTTGATTGCATTATCTCTAACTTCAAGTCTATGGTCCCCTTTTAGTCTCTGAATAAACTAATCAGAGGCCAAAGACCAAAGCCACTTTTAGTACAGCGCAGCTCCTCCAAGGTGCACTCTCCAAGCTCTGAGACGGAGTTTGTCATTTTCATACCTCCCATTTTTTGGACTGGATTATACATTAACTTCTGCCAACCATAGAACAACAAGCTAGGAAACAACTGAAGAGTTCTACTCCAGAACACTATATATCGATTTTGGAAAAATGTAATATAATTTACCGAAGTTCAGCATTCAGTATCTCTGAAGTTACGATCAGCTGTTCAGTGATGAGTACGCTCTCTACCGCCCCCTCCAGGTGTCAGAGCCATTGTCAAGAGAATGAGCACACAGGCAAAGAAACAACTCGGGACTTGATCAATGACCACAAATAATTTCAGACAGCATACAGTCCACATTGCTTTACATTTGCTTCCATATTCTGACCTCTTGCCTTTCTCAAATTCAAAACTTTAATTCCATCACACATTGACATTTGAAAATTGACTTGTCATCTCACATATTATGATATTTTATGCTTTGAAGACTCATTTTTATCTATAGAGTTTTAGGGTATAGTTAGTAGGGGCAAGACAACTATCATATTCAACATCAATCAAATCAAGAAGTTACAGTCTGGAAAAAGTATGAAAACTAGAACTCAGAGAACTAGAGAAACTAGAACCCAGCAGTCTGTGCCATCAGTTTGTTAACCAAGGACTTAAATTACCTACTGTGCTTTTTAAAAAGTAGCCATCATTTGTTTTATTTTGTGCTGTCAGTATTTTGTAATAGAATAGTTGCAGGTTTTTCCAATGATATCTCATTTTGGAACAAAACATGTACATTTTACTGTAATATTATATATTTTATTCCAGTTTTATTTATTACATATCATCTTCTTCCTATGGAAAACTTTTGTAGAGAGGGGTTTAGGGAGGGAAGTATTGATTATGCTGCCAAATAATCCATGATAATGTATCGAGAAATGCCTATAAAATGATCAGACTTGTGACAAGGTTTTAATGAAGACTAAAGAAGATGCTTGGGATTGATGTTTCAGTTTTGACAAAAGAAAATCTGAAACATAAATGGATGCACTATGAGAGACTGTAACATCCATTCTCATGTCTTTTCTGATTACAGTGGATTGGCCAGGTGAGGCGTCCTCTGTACTGTGTGGTTTGCTAAAGATTGCTTTAAGCTTGGCTTTAACAACTTGGTCTGAAAGACGTGTGCGTGTGCGTGCGTGTGTGTGTGTGTGTGTGTGTGTGTGTGTGGTGTAAGTTACTTGACTTATATTGGCATTTGTAATGGAGTGCTTTCTATTGGTGTTTGATTTGCCCTGATGTTTTCCACCCAGGCACTAATATTTGGAACAATGTCTGTGATGATTTTAGAGCTAACACTTACATTCTATATGTTTTTGTTTCTTCCCTAATTGCACTTTTATGTCATGCACCATGTCATGCATTACTTTATCCACATCCACAATTTAAGAGAATGTTATTCACTTGGTGTTGCATTGTCAAATGTTCCTCCAACTTCTTTCTTTCAGTCGGCATTTAAAAGGGGATATTTGACAATGTAGGCAGCATGGATTTAAAAATAAGGCATGTACTGTTTTCAGTTATTGTATTCAATCGTGTGTGTGTGTGTGTGTGTGTGTGTGTGTGTGTGTGTGTGTGTGTGTGTGTGTGTATGCGCTGCATTTGTGCTTGTGTTTTTGTTCTCAGAGGGCCGCAGGAAATCAGAGACGCCTCTGGGCAGTCATGACCCTCGCACAGCTGTGCAACTCCGCACTGCTCTGAAGAGGCTGAAGGAAATCATGGAGGGCAAGAGCCAGGTATCAAATCAAACACACCCAATCTAACATCAACACTATACCACCGCAGATTTCATCTGGACTGGCTTATCTTTTATATAGTAATTTGAGTAAACTGTTTTTTGCTGAGAAAAGTGAAAAAAATGCCCTATTTTGTTTGGGTTGTTTCACTCAAAACCTTTCTACAAGTCAAAACCAAACTACGTTGATGTTTGTTGATATTGATGTTTGTTGGTGCTTTGTGGTTGCGTGCCCCCCTTTAGGACAGCGATCTGAAGCAGTACTGGATGCCAGACAGCCAGTGTAAGGAGTGCTACGACTGCAATGAAAAGTTCACTACATTCCGCCGCCGCCACCACTGCAGACTGTGTGGCCAGATCTTCTGCAGCCGCTGCTGCAACCAGGAAATCCCCGGCAAGTTCATGGGCTACACGGGTGAGTGCTGCTGTGGAGGGAAGGTCTTAGTTTGGGGTGTGGGAGGGGTGGCGGTGGGCTGAAGACAAGCCTCAAAGCAGTCCCACACACAGCTACAGCCAAGGTAAGAGGTGGATGATAACAGCAGAGTGTTAGTGTTATAGGGGTATTGCTGTGTGAAGTTATACTTGTGATGATGACAAGCTAACGTTGTAGTAATTGTGGCCCTCTTTATGCTGTGGAATATAATATTTCATGAACACTGATGACCCTTGTCTATCTTTTATTATTTATGCATGAATGTATCATAACTTTGCGTAATTCACATGATTAGCAAGTGAACAACACTTGCACTTTTGATTACCACTAACTTGTCTGTAACCACAAATCTTTTTTTCTCTTCCCCTTCCCCTTTCCTCATCTGCTTCCTCTTCCCCCTGTTTCTCTCTCTGTACATGTAGGAGATTTGCGGGCCTGTACCTACTGTCGTAAGATAGCACTAAGCTACGCTCACTCAGCTGACTCCGGTTCCATCGGCGAGGACCTGAGCGCCCTGTCGGACTCTCCCTGCTCTGTGTGCGTGTTGGAACCCAGCGAGCCACGGACACCCGTGGGTGGGCGCAAGGCCAGCAGGAACATCTTCCTTGAGGAAGACCTGACCTGGCAGAGGTGAACACACACACACACACACACATCCAAATCAAGTCAGGAAATCTTGTCAATTACTTGATCTGTGATTCATTTAGCTTCTCTGGCGCGATAGAATCAAGTGAATTAAACTCTCAAAAGACCTGCTTACAGACTGTCAGTATTTGAAAAGATTTCCGATTTGATTTAGTCTGGTGAATGTAGAATCAGAAAGGAGGCTCCCTGCATAGTGCATGTGTCCTCATCTCTCAAGCCATGTCACCTGTACCTCTAAACAGTTTACCAACCGTGAACCATGTACTGTTTACCCACAACCAAAATATTGTCTTATCATTCTCACACTTAAGTTAGCTCTTGTACAAATCTGTCATAATCTCTTATTAGCATGCACAGGATTTGGCTCAGGGTGGAAAGATGCTGCTGTACCTTTTTCTCCACCCCTGCTTGCTCTTGCTCTCTCCTTTTCTCACCTTGATTTTCTACTTTTTAATACCTATGTATGCTTGGTTTTACCCTGTGCATGGCCAAGAGTCAAGAATTGGCATCAGGCGATGATGGCATATTAAAAATATAATATCCATTTCAATTGGCACTGACTAGTATGTTGTCTATTAAAGTTAAACATCATCAGCTTTGATGCAAGTGATCGGACCAAACATGACCGGAGACAGTAAGGCAGTAGGAAGCTAGCTTTGATTAAGTAATACCTTCAAGGAAGAAAGGAAAGAAGCATCTATTTTAGAAATATCCAAACAGGCCCTTAAGTGATGCACGGCTTGAGGGCATGAGGTATGGCTACACCATTCTATACCACAGGGATTGTTTGGATCTTCTCTTTCATTCAGTTATCTTTTCACCTATTGTAAACACACCTTTTAATCTCCTTAGCCATGCACGGAACAGGGGAATTGGTTTATGAATGTGTTTTTCAAGGATATATCTTATCTGAGGGATCATCCAACAATGCATGCATTTTGTCACCTTGTGCTTGTGTCCCTTGTTACCGCCTTTGATTGAATCAGTGTGCACCCCACTGCTTATTTCTCTATTGATCTGCCTCAAATCTTTTTCCTCTCTCTCCTGGCATAGAAAAACTCCTATTGGGATGAGAAAGAAGTGAGTCTTGCTGTTTGTTTTATTCATTTTTCACATCTGTTTCAGCTTTAGCTGTCTGTAAGTGGAGCCTGGTGCATTGTAGCTCTATAAAAATTGTCCTCTGCATGCATGTGTTTACTGGACATGAATAATGCTGGGTTGAATAACGGACCATTTGAAGGGAAATGAGCAGCGCTAATAAAGCATAAATTAAAGTGTGTCTGTGTGTGTGTGTTAGTTTGATTCACCAGGAGTCTCAGAACAGTGGCCTCAATTCCAGACTGACAACACTACAAGAAGACGTAGGCAAATCACCTGCTAGGAAGAGGTCAGTTACTGCTGTGGCTTCGCTAGAATAGTGCAGCTTGATTCAGCATAGTTTGGTCCAGCAGTGTGTGACCTGCTCCCGTGTGTCTGTCCTGCAGGTCTGCCAGTGTGACCAACCTGTCCCTGGACCGCTCTGGCTCCTCCATGGTGCCTTCCTACGACAGCTCAGTCAGCCCGCAGACCAGCCGAGCCATGTTGGGCACCAAAGCTGGCGCCAAGGCTGGCACCAAGCAGGACCACAGCGAGGAGGAGAGGAAGATCCTGCTGGTGAAGCCTGGCTGCTTTATTTGCATTTGCTGCTTTTCATCTGTATACCTTGTGTACCTCCTGTTGTCCTCTCCTCTCATATGACCGCTCTCTGTAATCTAAAGCTTAACCAGACTGACATGACATGGTGTTATTGATTTTCTTAGTATTTGTTACATATTTCTGGTTTCAACAGTCAAGGATGGAAAAACAAGTAAACAAAAGAAAGAGAAACAAAGAAGAAAATAATAATAATATTATAATAATAATATTACGCCTAAAATAATACACTGATATTTACTTAGTGTTATATCATATGTCTTGCAGGACTCATCCCAGCTGAAGGACCTGTGGAAGAAGATCTGCCACAACAGCACAGGGATGGAGTTCCAGGACCACAGGTACTGGCTGAGGACCTACCCCAACTGCATTGTGGGAAAGGAGCTGGTCAACTGGCTGCTGAGGAATGGCACCATCTCCACCAGGTAGCATCTCTTGAAAGGAAACAGATGTGTGTTCTCTTTATGTACTACATGTTGCTACTGATCTTTGGATAGAATACTGTGATATTAAGTTCCTCTTGGGAATCATTGGCATGGTAAAGGAAAGATAATTTAAGGCCGGTACACTAGATCACGTGCTGACTGACCATTGCTTTTCTATGGGGAGAGCAGTGGCACCAGTTTTAGATGCCTCTAGTGTCAAACACTGCTCAAAATTGTCCACTGTGTACACTTATTTGAACTTTGACCCAGTTTGCAGCTGGTCTTTCAAATCACTTCTGTGTTCTCTGTGATGTTTTTATATCTCCAACTTCCTGCTACCATGCACACTTCCGTGATGATGTGTCTATAGGCCGACCAGCGCCCTACTTAGCAGTGAGTGCAGTGCAGTGTGCTCATCATGTGTGGGCACCCTTATCCATCTATTTATCTAATTTAACCTGAAAGCTCTTCTTTGTCATGCTCCTTCCCCTTCTCCCTATATTGCAGGGCCCAGGCTATAGCCATAGGCCAGGCGTTAGTGGATGGCCGCTGGTTGGACTGTGTCACCCACCACGACCAGCTGTTCAGGGATGAGTACGCTCTCTACCGCCCCCTCCAGGTGACAGAGCCATTGTCAATAAGCGAATGAGCACACAGGCAAAGAAACATTTCAAACTGACTTGATCAGTGACCACAAATCAATTTTGGCAGCACAGACCACATTGCTTTACATTTCCTTCAATATTTTGACCTCTTGCCTTTCTCAAATTCAAAACTTTCATTCCATCACACATTTGAAAATTAACTCAACATATGAGGTATGATAACACAAGAAGAGCAATCAATAGCAGCTTAAATGATTTATATTTTCCAGAGTACAGAGTTCTCAGAGACGCCGTCTCCAGACAGCGACAGTGTCAACTCCCTGGAGGGACATTCAGAGCCCTCCTGGTTCAAGGACATCAAGTTTGACGACAGCGACACAGAGCAGCTCGGGGACGACAACGATTACACCATGCCCAGTATGTACCCTTTTCACTGTTGTGCTAACCTGTAGCCACTATACTGGCTTGGATCATTCCTTTTTGTACAGGCTGTCTTGTCAGGTCTACACCAGGTTAGCACAGTTCATCCACTTTGGTTTGGTTCTGTATCATAAAATCCCAGCAGCAGCCCCTTGTCTTGTCTCTCCTCTGATCTGCCATGTCCTGTACCCAGACTCAGCCAGCCCCAGCAAGAGGACGTCAGTCAGCAGTTTCCAGTCGGCGGTGGATAGTGACTCGGCCGCATCCATCAACCTCAACATGGAGCAAGACAACGTCAACTTCCACATCAAGAAACAGTCCAAGTATCCACACGTACCTCCTCCCACTGAGCAGAAAGGTAAATACACACACACACACAGAGGAACTCAGGAAAGCAAACAAGATCTCTAAACAAGAGTTTTGATGAAGTAAATCTATGTATTATTGATCAGCCCTTGTCCCTCTCTCTCTCTCTCTTTGTCCTCTGTTAGCTGAATTCCTGATGTCTGAAGATGGAGGCCAGAACATTTCCATCAGTGACGCTTTCATCAAGGGTAGGAACCAGGGGCGATTTTAGGACCTGAGGTTTGGGGGGACTGAGCCCCCTTAGAGAAGGCTGTTAAATAAAATTACATTTTATTTGATGCGTGCTGCGTATGGACATTGATTGACTGAATTTACTCAAATAGAGTAAAACTAGTAGGCCAACAGCTCGTGACCAGAACATCTATAGACCTGCATAGAGCCTTTTAGGAGGTATGGATACAACTTATTAAAGAAGGGGACACAAAATCCTCTCCATGACACTCAGGTTTCACTGAAACCACTGAGGAGCAGGTAAAGTATCCTGGAACAGATTTTAGAAGGATACTAGGTATACAAATATCATAGAAAAACTATAAGACCCTATAGTAATATTATAAGAATACCATAGCAGATTAGAAAATACCATCAAGTAGGATTGTGTGTTTAAATTAAATGATCCATTGCCTGTGCATGGGTATAGTATCCAGCCAAGGTCCAGTTGTAACAGTAGTTCTGTTCTACATAATGGATTGATGAATTGGCCAAAGAAACTTTTTCTTTTTTTTCTCTTGGTGTTCCTATAGAGTCTCTGTTTAACCGTCGTGTGGAGGAGAAGGCCAAGGAGATGCTGTTTACTCCTCTGGGTTGGCACCTCAGTTCTTTGGACCAGCTCCGAGAGGAGAATGGGGAGAAGAAGGCCATGGAGAGGCTGCTGTGAGTGGAGATGATAGCGCTATTTGTGTCCAGTATGATTATACATAAATCCTAATAGTCTTCACATAGTAGAGCACAAGGCAAATCAAGTTAACAGCAGTGTAGTAGATTGTGGGGCAGCTGAGCAAGTTGCAAAATTCACTAGTTAGGTTTATATGTTTTGTTGAAGTGTATGGATGCATGATTGATGGAGCAAAATGCCTCAAGCAATGTAAATGACGTTCCATTGCAGGGTAACACTGCATTGCACTTCAAATAACACGTTGTCTATACAGAGTAACTCTCTGACAAACAGTGAATGTATCAAGATGTCCAGCACACTATATTTGTACTTTGAATGTAGATCAAGTTCATTCCTTGGAATGTAATTTGAGATATACTGTATGTCCATTGTCCATTGTGTAAAATGACCTGCATGGAAAAGGCTTGGGTGTTCATTCATTCATTTCCCCATCTGCCTCCCTGCCTCCCTTCCTTCAGCTCTGCGAACCACAGCCACATGATGGCACTGCTGCAGCAGCTGCTCTACAGTGAGTCTCTGTCGCTGTCCTGGCGGGATATCATCGTCCCTGTGGTTCGCCAGGTGGTCCAGACAGTACGGCCCGGCGTTCGCAGCTGTGACGACGACATGGACATCCGTCAGCTGGTCCACATCAAGAAGGTCGGGCTCTATTGCAGTCAAATCAGTAAAATGTTTTCATATTTCACATTTTGTAAAATGGACACAAATATAATAAGGATACAACTAAATACAACTGAGTTCTGGGCTTCAGTTGATATCTGACATGAATCTCCACCTGTGTTTTAGATTCCAGGAGGGAAGAAGTTTGACTCAGCTGTGGTGAATGGCTTTGTATGCACCAAGAACATCGCCCACAAGAAGGTAGAGTTGCGTTCTGCTGTCCAGCAAAATCACATTTTTTCTCTTCCTTTAAAGGGCAGTATGAGACTCTAACTTATTTCTATGCCCAGTTCAGTCAAAATGTGTGAACACATACTACTCTGTCTCCCAGCTAGAAACCAGTTACTGTTATTCAATCTAGGATGTATTTGAGATGTACAATATGAGATGCTCTATTGAAATGCACTGGCAGAAGTTTATGGACAACTTGATTATACTGTAGGTTTGAGCAATTTCAGGCAAATGAGTGGTGCTTCACAGAGTTAATTCATCCAGATGAATAGAGTAAGTTAAATCCCTAGCATATTATCCAGGGTGTGCTCTCGTTTCAGTCTTTGCAACTGTTAAGTTCACCTGTGCATCTAGTTGGTGTCACAGAATATGCAATGTTTATCTCACTCTTTTCTCCTTGTTAGAGTCAGTGCTCACTGTTCACAAAATTGGAGAGAAGTGAGCATTCTTGCTTTCTTGTTCTAGCTATAGGAAAACTGTCACTGCAAATGGTTATTAAAGTAAACTCATTATTTTAAATAGTCCTCCTCTGGAATATTTTTTCTAACTCTAGCAAATACCTTCATGTTAGTTCATGAACAGTCAACCACAGATTTTGGAAACCTTGACTCCTCATGCTATGGGTGCAGAAACTGCGTAATGTGGCTCATGATCATTTTTCTGTATCCATAGTGTCATTTTCATGTTATTTGCCTTGCAATTTGGAATAATGAGCATAATGAGTAATGTGAGTGAATACACTTTCCCAGGACAGAACCAAGAAAATAGAGCCTTGTCTCACCAGTAATCAATTATTTTCTGTTATCAGATGAACTCCTACATTAAGAACCCTAAGGTCCTGCTGCTGAAGTGCTCCATAGAGTATCTGTACAGGGAGGAGACCAAGTTTACCTCCATCGACCCCATTGTGCTGCAGGTCAGTAAGGCTCGCATACATCCCTCTGAAAGGACCGCCAATTTATTTACATGCAACACAAGTAGCAAATATCTCTCAACCTTGTTTCTTCCACTTACACACGTTACATGAACTCTAACTACAGTTAACAAGGTTAACAACAACAAGATTGCATCTTCATTTGTCCCACTAAGATTTTCCTGAAACTAAGAAAAGAAGGAAAACCTCTTTGAGATTTTTTTTTGTCTCACACTTAGGAACGAGAGTTTCTGAAGAACTATGTGCAGCGTATAGTGGACGTCTGTCCCAACTTGGTCTTGGTGGAGAAGACGGTGTCTCGTATTGCTCAGGACATGCTGCTAGAACACGGCATTACGCTGGTCATCAACGTCAAACCTGTCAGTACAACCTTCATGATATATAGCCCTCTGCATTAGCCTTCTCCTACATGCCTGCTAGATCATTGCTAGCAGCCTTAACACAGCCTGTGTGTTAATCACCTCTGATATTCCTCCTGTGTGTATGTGTGTAGCAAGTCCTGGACAGGGTGAGTCGTATGACCCAGGGTGACCTGGTCATGTCTATGGACCAGCTCCTCACCAAGCCACGTCTGGGGACCTGCCACAAATTCTACCTGCAGTCCTTCACCCTGGCCAACAGTGAGTAGCACATCTCTGCTCTTTATGAAACATTTTCTCAATAAATACTGTAGGACTAGGGAGAAGAGCATAAATAATGAGTATAGCCACATTGCCAAATTTAGCTATCCTGGATTATTTTGTCCGTCCTTCCAGATGAGTTGAAGACCCTGATGTTCTTCGAGGGCTGTCCCCCTCAGCTGGGCTGTACCATCAAGCTACGTGGTGCATCAGAGTATGAGCTGGCCAGGGTGAAGGAGATCATCATGCTGATGGTGTGTGTAGCCTACCACTCCCAACTGGAGATCTCTTTCCTCATGGACGAGTTTGCCATGCCACCAAGCCTTCCCCAGAGTACCTCCTTTCCCTGCCTGCTAGATGGCATCACTGTCAAGGAGGAGGCAGATGAAGAGAGGAAAGGGAAAGAGGGAGATGGAGAGAGCCAGGAGAAAACCCTTGGACCAGGACCCGGGGCTGCGATGGAAGATTCTGCCCTGGCAGGAGAAGCAGTACCAGAGCAACAGCAGGAGGAAAGACCTTCATCCAAGGATGGAGAGAAAGACAGCCCCCAAGTCAAACTGAAACCCAAGTCGTCTTCCTCCTCGATCCAGGGGGAGGAGGCTGGGGACACACAGACCACAACCTCCACACCAGTTTCCAGCCCCCCTGCCCCACCTCCCTCTGTCTCTCTTCCTTTCCTTATGGAAGAGGACCAGGAGGTGGAGTCAGACACTCTCATAAGAGCATCGGAGGGGGAAACCGAGGAAGAGGGGAGCCTAAGGAAGGGGGAGTCACTAGGTACGGAAGAGGAGGAAGGTTCAGAAATGCACCCTCCCAGGTTATTCCGGGACCCTCTGCAGGATGACACAGGGCTGTTTGTGGCAGAGCAGGTGGACTCGACCGATGACCGTCTCAAGTCCATCTCCGCCCTCTTCAAGCAGGAGCTAAAGGACATCATCCTGTGCATCTCTCCCTTCATCACTTTCAGAGAACCGTTCCTTCTCACCCCTGCTGGCCTGCACTGCCCCAGCAGGGACTACTTCCCTGAGCAGGTACCTAGTTTCATTAGGGGTCCAAGCACCACGGGTGTAAGTAAGTCCTACAGCAATCAAATTTGGTCGACAGGTTTCAAATCTCCCACACTTTTGAAAATCGAAACTGTTTAGCTGTGGTCCACAGATGAAGTTAACACTGAAGATGTGCAAACAGGAAGTGAGGCATAATTCCTAAACGCTTGATGGTAGAAGCAGCCAAACTTCACATACGTATTCGGGAAGGGTCCCAAAGTGTGACAGACCACAATTGGTCATGCTCCATACGGGCACCATCAGGCCAACCTTGCAATATATTCCCTGGCTTTATTCATTGTTTGCAGCTCTAACATGCTGGCAGGCTAACCTGTATCTTCCCTCTCCTGTAGGTCTACCTGTCCCCCCTCCTCAACAAGGACTTCAAGGAGCTGGATGGACGCAGGAAGCGGCTGCTCCTCAAAGATTCAACCCCTTCCTCCCTGGTCTGTGTCCAGGCCAACGGGGGCCCTGCGCTGCGGCCCATCAATGTTCTGCCCTGCCACAGCCTTACTAGCACCCATATTGTAGAACAGCTGAGCGGCAGCCAGGACCTGGCCAAGATGCTGGCAGACTACAGAGCCAAGGGAGGGCGTATCCGGCAGAAGGAATCCACTGACCCCTTTGGCTCTGCTGGCCCTGGGGTCCCTGCCACTTGCCAGAGCAGAGATCGAGACGCACCAATCAGGGCACCAGTGAAGGCTGATAGTGAAGAGGAGAAGCCAAGTGGACAGAATGATATGAGCTGGGCCTCCAAGGTGAGATTGGATCTGACATCTGACATTTGTTATGGTTCAATAACAAACAAACCCTGAATCCCAAACTCGTTATTATGTGTTATAATGTGCATGTATAGCACAGATGCTCTCGAAGGAAAAGTAGAGTGCTCACATTTGTTATACATCATCGATCCTCTTGCTTAATGCCTCCAGGTGGTAGAAGTTAAATTAATTCCACTTAAAGAACAAGAGCAACCCATCTGACCTGTGTCCATCATCTCATTCAGCCAGCACTGGTCTCAGACCAGTACGATCTGTTGGTGACAGGCGGAGCCTTCCACACCCCTGATCTGAGATCTGTGAGGGACACTGTGAGTGGCATGGTGTGTGCACTCATGGATTGTTGGGGCTCCTGTCGTATTGTTTTTGACTTGTTTGTCTGTTTGCCATTAGCTGGACTGTCTGAACCCTGTCAACCACCAGAGGCTGTGTGTGCTCTTCAGCAGCTCCTCGGCCCAATCCAACAACGCCCCCAACCCCTGTGTCAGTCCATGGTAAACTGCTCACCAAGTGGATTAATAGCAATATCCAATAATTGGCTGTAAATTACATTTATTGCTTTTTTTGTTAACAGGATTGTCACGATGGAGTTCTATGGCAAGAATGACCTCTCTCTTGGTGTGTTCTTGGAGAGATACTGTTTTAGGTGAGACAAAAGAGGAATGCATTTTCAGTTTATTTGATCAATTCAGAATCAGTGCATTATTACTCTTACTAAACATACCCCTCTGCTTTGTTTGTTTGTGTGTGTTTGTGTGTGTTTTCTAGGCCATCCTACCAGTGCCCCAGTGTTTTTTGTGAGACTCCCATGGTGCACCACGTCCGTCGGTTTGTGCATGGTAGTGGCTGCGTGCAGATTGTGTTGAAGGAGCTGGACTCCCCTGTGCCTGGCTATCAACACACCATCCTCAACTATTCCTGGTGCCGCATTTGCAAACAGGTAAATAATAATTATAACAATAATAATCTCTTATGGAACAAGGATTCCCCAACCACTTAATTGTTTGTGTCAATTATCGACTGCTGTTACTCAAGGGGACAGGAGGGATGAATGTTGTTCCAGTTCCTACTGGTCCTAGAGAGGCTCCTTCAGGAAATAATCCCACAAAAACATGTTTCCTTCAAAATGGTCAAATCCATGTTATATGGGGGGGTAACAAAGACACCCCAAATAAGATTGGGACAGAGTTAATTTCAAGTTGAGTTTGACACCGTAAAGTTTGTATTTTAAAAAACGATAAAAAACTGGTAAATGTTAAAAATGTATTACATATGGCATGCATTGCATAATGATTGGGGGAAATGTAAACTAGATGTAGACAATAGTAACAACTCTAAATGACACATGTTTACTAGCTCTTTAAATATTTTAGTAGAAAATCTGACAGAGAGACTAAATAATTTCATTATAATTTTTATTTTCTGTTCTGCTCTTTTGGTTCCTCTCTGTTTTTTAATTGGTCCTGGTGACAGACCTTGTGCACTAATCGTTAATCTAATTGTTACTTAATAAATGGTATTTTGCACTTGTTTAACTCCCCTCTCTATAGGTGACACCAGTGGTGCCCCTGTCCAATGACTCGTGGTCCATGTCGTTTGCCAAGTACCTGGAGCTGCGCTTCTATGGCCACCAGTACACTAGGAGGGCCAATGCCGAGCCCTGTGGACACTCCATCCACAAAGACTACCATCAGTACTTCTCCTACAACCAGATGGTGGCTTCCTTCAGGTTGGGCCAGTTCTCATTTCATCCTTCTACCCAGCCAACCAAACCAACTGTCCATCCATCCATTCATTCAATAACCCATCCATCTATCAGTTCACTAGATTAGATGAAATGAAATGATCCCTGTGGGAAAACTGGGTCATTGTAGTAGCATAAAGAAGGCTATAGATACAAATAGAACTTATACAGAGTATTTAAGATAAAACACCAAGTAATTAGAACAAAACAGCATGATGAGAATAATAGCACAGATAAATAAAGATAGTGACTTTGGTGACAGATTTACAGGTTAGAAGCGGATGTACAAGTGTGTTTCATTAGCTCTTCATGTGATCAGGTCTACAGATGGAAGAACCATATGTATAGAAATGTGTGCAGGTGAGCAAAAGTGCATTTTCCCGATTTTGTTAATCCATCCAAGCACTTTATCTGTCTCATGGATTGCCCTATCCCTTCATTGTTGTCAGTATGACCAGCGTAGAATGGTTCCTGCAAAGTCGACAGGCCCAATCTGTGGCGTCCTTTTGGATTACTCCTGACAGTGTTTCCCTCTCTTTCTCCTTCTCAGCTACATCTCTGTAAGGCTGCTGGAGATTTGCCTTCCTCCACCCAAGATCTTCATCAGGAACCTGGGGCCTTCTAAAGCCGACATGCAGCAGGACCTCAAGGACTTCTCTCAGAAGTAAATGACTACCACGGTTATAGCTCACCAGACTACATTCATTCCTACATGCCTGTCAGCGTCACAGTACTTTACAAGCAATAAAACAATAATCAAAAAGATGATAAGACAAACAATTTAATAAAAGTAGGTATGAAAGGTATGAAATAACAGAGTTAAAGGTCCCATATAATACTACATAACTACATAAAAGCATGTAAATATATGGATCTGTTGTTTTGTGGACATTTTCATATGGCCTGATCACACCCTATTCTCTCCTCAGAGTGACTCAGGTGTATCTGGCCATAGACGACCGCCTCACTTCCCTCAAGACGGACACCTTCAGCAAGACGCGAGAGGAGAAGATGGAGGACCTGTTCGCTCAGAAAGATGTAGGTTCCTCTCTGTCGGTATGTCTTATCTCTGCGTGTGCAGTTCTGGTAATAGGGTTGTAATGGTGTTTCCGTGCAGATGGAAGAGGCAGAGCTGCGGAGCTGGATCGAGAAGCTTCAGGCGAGACTGCAGGCTTCTCTGATTCTGGACTCCCCTCAGCAGCTCCAGGCTGTTCTGGAGTCGGTGGTGGTGAAGAAACAGAGCCTGTGTGAGACTCTACAGTCCTGGAATAACAGGTCAGACTCACTGCTGACTTCATGGTTTTCCTTTTTTAAAAGCAAAAGAGACTATCTTTGCCTCTTACATTGCATAAGTTCCTGTCTGATTGCCTAGTGGTGGCTGGGTGACTATGTTCTTGGCTGGGTTTAATGTTATTCCAGCACCGCTAATGGCACAATTTGCCTTATTCACACAGTGGCTATATTTGATTTATGGCACCAGTGTTTGGACAGTTTTAAAATAATACACACCACAATTTTGGTGTGTATTTTAAATTTGTTGTCGAAATACTAACTGAGTCTGCCATTGTTTCCATCTACTTCTGTGCTCCTCATACTCACCCTGAGTATGATGTAAATCAAATCTGCAATGTGAATAAAGCCTCCACCCAATACATGGTGGGATAGGCTCCAGCTCCCCCGTGACTCTGGATAGGAATAAGTGGTTATGGAAAATGAATGAATGTGAATAAGCAAATTGCACAAAGCCAGAATGATACAGGAAGTTAAATACTTTCACTGTACCTCAGGTTTCTCTATGCTAGCTAAAGCTAGCAAGCTCTGCTAACAAACAAGTCGTCTAACGATATGGATAATACCATATTGCTATGGTTTACCGTATATAACTGACAAACTATTTATTTTATACGTCAGAATTATTGTCTGTATCTGTTTAGTGGTCAAACGTATATGAACAGACCAAACAACTGAACTGTTTATGCTAAGAGACAAAGCAACAGCTCAGGCCTCCGCTGGACGAGCCTTGCCTACAGCCATCACAGGCCATGGCTGGCTCATGTACCTTTCAAAATGTTCAACATGTTCAACATGTTTAACATGAGACAGACCAACTTCTTGGGTTGATTGCCAGCTGTGGCTGTCCCACCGGCTGGCCCAGTCAATTTAACATTCCCCAAGCTAGGGACAGAGCATAACTACAGTTGAAACCTGTTGGATTTTAGCCACTGTGGAGGGAGATGAGAAGCGGCTGTGATAGAGGAGGATACATACTGGATAAATCTCTCATTGGCTGTTTCATTTTGTCTGATGGCATCTGAGTGTGTCTGTCTGTCTGTCTGTCTGTCCAACCACCCCACAGGCTGCAGGACTTGTTCCAGCAGGAGAAAGGCAGGAAGCGTCTGTCTGTCCCTCCCAGCCCAGGCAGGCACAGACAGACCACCACTGATGACAGCAAAGGTTAGTAGCATCATTCATCTATTTCTGCTGCTGGGGAAAACGTATGGTAGAGGAACCTATCTTCATTTGATCGATCTATTCAGTCTCGTCTTCCGATCCATTATGTGTAACGTCCTACAGGTGTCAGGTGCCATGCAATGCACAGATGTGTATGTCTACACACATACCAAATCTGCACCATCTCAACATATTATCTATGTTTGTAAAGTGAATATACTTGGAAGGTTTATAGTTTTTACAACACGCCTGGACATGTGTGGCTCTCTGTAGATCCATTAATGTGAATGTGAGCACATTTTTGCACATCCTGTATGTTTTTTCTTCATATTGTCACATTTGCTATGTATTGCATATATGGATATGTTTTTATAATTTGACTTATTTCATACTGCACGTATTTCACATACTTTTTGTGTCAGTAAATTCAACTGCTACTACTGCTGCTGTTTTGTGCTGTATTTTTCTCATCCATACATTTCTACCTAATATGTTCTAGTCTGAAAATGATGAGTTGAGTATGTTTGCAGTGTATAAGCCAGTATATGTAACAGTATATAATCCCCATTTGCTTTATTCTTATTTATATTCAAGTTGGCTGTGTTGTATCGCGCTACCGTTCTCTTTCAAAGGCCCAGTGTCCCCGTGGGGATCATTAACATTTCGACTTCTCTCATGGGATGATAATGTAGACATTTTTTTCTTTTTCGATTTAAAAGACGAGTGCCCTAGATTCCTCTCCTCGTAACCCCTCTCCTGTGGTGCTGAACGGTGAGAAAGGTGAGTAGGTTGGTCCAAACCTAAACCAGTCCTGATCTAGTGTTTGAATGAACGTGATTGTAAGCCTGATTGTGGTCGGTGTGTCTGCATGTTCAGAGGACCGTCACCTCAGCACCCTCCTCTCAGGCTCCTCCTCGATGCTGCCATCGCCAGGGGAACCAGGTGCTGAACCACTCACCTCTGGCCCCTCCTTCCCCGACCAGGACTCTCTCAGCATCCCAGAAGGTACACACACACACACACACACACACACTCCCATACAAACTCTTGCTTGCAGCTTGTCTGTGAATTTACCTCAGCTTTCTAAATACTTTATTCTCCTGTTGTCAGATGTTTTTGACGGACACCTGCTGGGCTCCATTGACAGCCAGGTGAAGGAGAAATCCACCATGAAGGCCATCCTGGCCACCTTCCTGCCTGGCAACAGCTACAATCCCATCCCCTTCCCTTTGTAAGTAGTACACTCATCCTGGACCATATATTTTCCTGATATTACACTTGATATTCTTGTCTTGAGGTCTGTTTTCAAAAACACAACACTCCAGTGGTGCAATACACCAGCCACAGGATGTTTAGCACTAATACTAATGCTAATAATATGTTTTATTTGTAACATACTTTTCATTAAAGGCAAATATCAAAGTGCCTTAAGGAAAGCACTACAAAGGTGACAATTGCAGTTAACTGTATACTGTATCATTACCATTTTGTTCTCTGACTGTGATGTGATATGTGTTGTCAGTGACCCGGACAAGCACTATCTAATGTATGAGCATGAACGGGTGCCCATCGCTGTGTGTGAGAAAGAGCCGAGCTCCATCATAGCCTTCGCTCTCAGGTACTGACCTCCTTGCTCCCTCTGTTTCAGCTCAGCACTCCAGCTTCTCTCAATAGAGTGAAATGGCCTTAAAACTTATTAACTCATATAACTATCCGATGTTTCATTTCTAAAACATCATGTTGTGTCATTTCTCACCTTCTAGCTGCAAGGAGTATAAAACAGCCCTGGAAGACCTGTCCAAGGTATCAAAGGCAGGTGGGGATGAGACCCCACAGACCATCAGGTAAAGTTTGAATATCTTCCTGAAGAAGAGAAGAGCTGAATTTTGTCCTGAATAGAACAGTCACCATTCAGATGAAATCCTGTCAACTCTGACTGCATACTCTTACTCAGTCAGCCCTTTTTTTCTTTGTAGTGCTGGAGAGAGTCGAGCTAAGAGCAGCCCTGCCAAGCCCAATGACTTAACCTCGTCCCAGCTAGGCCGCAGTAGCATGGAGGCTGATCCCCTCAGTAGGTGTCCTGGGCCAGTGGTCACATAACACCTTAGTAGTAAAGAGTGAAAACATTAAGATGTTTACATTAAAGTGAAATACTTCACTATTCCTAATACTAGAATATTTGATTCTTGTTTTCTGCAGAGGAGTCTGACTTGGTAGACAAACAGAAGAAACAGACTGGGAATCCACATATTGAACTACGTGAGTGTTTCCTACTCCCTCGCCAAACCTCAATGGTTATTGCCCCTAGGTCCAAGGTAAAAATGTTCTTACAGTTGCGATACGGTGCAGTATCACACTGGTTGATCACGATATGAGATACTTTTCCTCAATTCAACCTCTTTGGAGTGCATCAGCAAATGCATCAGAGCCTTGCTAGCTTAAACCTTATGTCTCTTTGCGTCCTTCGATGTGCAGAATTCTCTGATGCCAATGCCAGGTTCTATTGCCGGATCTACTACGCCGAGGAGTTTCACAAGATGCGTGAGATCATCATGGAAAGCACAGAGGACAACTTTGTCCGCTCACTGTCCCACTGTGTCAACTGGCAGGCTCGTGGCGGCAAGTCCGGAGCAGTTTTCTACGCCACAGAAGGTTGTGTCTAATGGCTAACAGATCAATGCACTCAAAACCAATGACCTCGATAATTGCCATAGTATCCTCAAGCAACCCCTTTGCTGAAGTGTCCTTGAGCAAGACACAAGACAATCCCTACCAGCTCCAGGGGTGCAGTTCTGTAACTGACCCTGACCTCTGACCTCTGACCTCCCTGTGGAGAGAAACAAGCAAAAAGAGAATTATTTCTTATTTAAATTTAAAAGTGATATTGATAGTGGTTGTATCACTTTTTCGGCATACAAACATGTCACACTCCAGTTTCTGAAAACTAGGATGTTTACATAGCCTGCCGTTTTGCTTTACCTTTGCCTTTCAGTGGTTTGCTAAAGATAAGGGTGTAAGAAAAGCCACAAGTTTAATCGACTCCTAACAAGGACCTTCTCTGCCTGTGTCCTGTCAGATGACCGGTTCATCCTGAAGCAGATGCCCAGACTGGAGGTCCAGTCCTTTCTGGACTTTGCTCCTCACTACTTTACCTACATCACTGGAGCTGTGCAGCAGAAGGTATGGATAGAAAACCATCGATACCAGCTGTACTGCATAGATGTTTTGGTTTGCCAATGTAAAAACTGCCATATTTGATCTCTGTGTAACACAGCGTCCGACTGCACTGGCCAAGATCCTGGGTGTTTACCGGATTGGCTACAAGAACTCCCAGAACAACACAGAGAAGAAACTGGACCTGCTTGTGATGGAGAACCTTTTTTATGGACGCAAGATGGCTCAGGTTAGACTCAAAGCTAAACGCTATCAGTGTAGTCAAATAAATCTGGAAAACCTTGGAAGTTAGGAAACTTGTTTGTGAGTAAGAGGCAAAATCTTGTGGATCATGATACTTGATAGTTGGCAGGACTGATCATTTTAATTCAGATTGTCTGCATGTCCTTAATTCAAAGCCTTTCAAGGTCTTACATTTAAATTGCACTCATTACTCTTAAAAATGTTGTGGTGTCTCGGTCTGCTGTTTCTCCAGTGTGAAATCAGCTCAACAGTCAACAGACTTATGTTATAAAGGTCTAAGGCTATTTTCATTTTCACGCTTATTTCAGTTGGGAAATTGGTCTAACTGGCATTAAAACCTCAAAGTCTTAAATTGAATGAAATATTGAAACTTGCAGGCACCCCGTAGTGTCCTTTACTTCATATTTTAAACTCTCGTCCGTCCAGGTGTTTGATCTGAAAGGTTCCTTGAGAAACCGCAACGTGAAGACGGACTCGGGGAAGGAAAGCTGCGAGGTGGTTCTGCTGGACGAGAACCTTCTGAAGCTGGTCCACGACAACCCACTGTACATCCGGGCCCACTGCAAGTCCATCCTCAGAGCTGCCATACACAGCGATTCTTATTTCCTCTCCAGCCACCTCATCATTGACTACTCCCTGCTGGTGGGGCGGGATGATGCTACCGACCAGCTCGTGGTGGGGATTATAGGTGAGAGGAGGAGGAAGCATTTAGCGCTGCTGCAGGGGGAAAACATCATAACTCAACATCATAACTCGCAATCTTTTTGATTGTCGTGTTGTTACGCAAAGGATTACATGGTTCTCTGTGGGTTGGGTTTAATTTGATGTTTTAGAGATACCAGCTTTTCAGGCAACAGCAGCAATATTTTCTATCTAGAGGATTTAATGCTACAGCACTAGTCACTCTCTCCTCCCTTTCCTATTTCATGTCTTATAAATGCATTCAGAACTATGACACTAACAGCCTCCGCTTGTTGAAAATGCAATCCATAATCTGAGATTTTTTGTGTTGATGTGAAGTCAGTTTACAATGCTTCTCGTGCTATTTACAGATTATATCAGGACATTTACGTGGGACAAGAAACTTGAGATGGTGGTCAAATCTACTGGGATTCTGGGAGGACAAGGTAAGTCTTCATCAGCCTAGCTCACACCCTCCTCCACATCCTGTTTACTATAGCTGTGATGCACTGTTACTTAGCGTTCATGTTGTGATCACAGTGGTGTTTGTTTTTGTCACCAGGGAAGATGCCTACTGTGGTTTCTCCTGAGCTGTACAGAGCTCGTTTCTGTGAGGCCATGGACAAGTACTTCCTCATGGTGCCTGACCACTGGACTGCCCTGGGCGTCAACTGCTGAGAGGCCTGGAGCTGCTGCACAAAACATACACACACAAATCAGTTTCCTGTACAGAGGCCTCAGTACATGGACATTTTTAGACCCAGTTGGGACCCTTAAGCACACTGGACTTTGTAAATGTTTAAATGTTATGCAAACAAAAGCATGGCCAGTGTACAGCTCAGTATTCATTCCGTAGCACCAGTACCACTCTGCCATCGCTGGATATTATAACTGTTAAATACCTGTTTTTATCACTGGGGACTCATTTCAATATTATGGGAACTTATTTATCCCCCTCTGGAGTCCTGATGTGTTTTCATAGAGGGTACTTTGTTTTATTAGTGCCATGAGTCCAACTGTTTCAAGAGGACCCACAGTGAGAAAGCACTGGGGGGAAAAGCAAACAATCTTAATATGGTTCTAGTTTGGTGAACAAACTAATTAATGTAATTTAAAAATGTTTGTAAATGTACAGAGATTGTGTAACTATTAAAAGATTAACACTGCTTTGTCAAAGCGGTCATTCTTTCTCTTTGTTAATAAGGCAAAGACATTTCAGACCTGGACAGAACATGCCCAAGCTTTAAAGGGGTCATATTATGGAAAACGGCTTATTCCTGGCCCTTATACATGTTCCACAGGTTATCGTTGACCTAAGTAGCCGAGAAAATATGAAATCTGGACGTCAACCCCTTTTTCTGTATTTTCCTTTTTCCAAAAATGGTGCCAAACCGGGCCAAAAACAGGCCGTTTCAGAAAGTAGCCCCTCTAGATGTCATAACGGGCGCTTCTTAACATAATCCAACCCCTCTCAGAGCATGCCCACGCCCGAGTCGGTATTCCTAACTTCCAATCTAAATGTGTTCCAGTGCATCTGCTCGAGAAAACATAATCGCCCGCAGCAAACTCATGTTTGTATGGTAAGTCTCAGAATGTTACAAGCATCTAAACTCAATTAGTGAATAGAATCGGTGCATATCACATTCGGACGCCGTTTTTTCCAAGTACACTGGAATGCACCATTACTTTGCGACCAGTGAAGCTAAAACAACAACATATCTACAGTGATGCAGGCAGCAACATAGATCCCTGCACAGTCTCCCAACACACGAAAATGCCAGGACAGAGTGGATTCATTTTATTTTTAACGGCAACGTCCCGGCTACAGTTAGCTAATTTTTTCTGTGTGTGATGATCACTCCTCGGACTGCTTGAGCAAAGCAGGATTATCATCTAAACTGAAGCTTAAAGATGGAGCAATTCATAAGGTGTCACCATGTTTTGATTTAATTTACAAATTAGTCTGGTTAGTATATTCGACTGCTGGTTAGCTAACGAGCTAGCGGGGCTAGCCACGGGCTTGTTGGGCGTGGAAGAAGTAAGAAAACTAAAGCTGGAGCCATTAAAAGTAAAGTAAAGTAAAAGTAAAGTTATTGGTTGGAGTCAGGACTCATCTTAAAGTTATTTGTTGGGACCAGTGTCTGTTTTATAAGTCTGTCGAACGTGTCAGGCTCGGTAAACTTTAGCCACCATTAGTACAATCGCGTTTGGTTGTTTGGCTGCGCTGTTTGGATGCAAATAGGTTGCATCCAATAATACATTGGCTAACTAGCTCAACAAAATTGTCAATCCTAGCTTGTCTGCAAGTTGTATTCAATAAGGACATGAGCCATAAACAGACCGGCTACAGCAGAGTGTCGCTCACACACCCACATACACAAAACAAAGTACAATATTACACAGAATTGTTATCATTGAGAAACTAAGTGGAACCAGCTCAGCTGCCTCTTCCCATTCTGGGTCAGACTCCGGCTCAAACATGTCCGGTCTCAGTGTTGGTTCTGGAGCGGCCGCCATGGTTATGGTAGATTTCTGCATCAAGCTTATTTGTTTACCTTGAGCAGCATGAGCGCTCTGCAGGCGATTGCGTGGAGGTTGTATGTAATGAGCACTGCTCTGATGGCCGCCTCACACCTCACTCACGGCGTGAGGCGGCCAATCAGAGCAGTGCTCATTACATACAACCTCCACGCCCTCAAAACAGCCTGTTCTTTACAATGGAGAAAATGAGAGACTGAAACACACACCACAGAAGCTGGTTTTAGGATTTTTTTTTGACATCGACTTCAAAAACATCTTGTCAAGACCCCTGGAAACAGTTTTAAATAGCCAAAAATTTGTAAAATACCCCCCCTTTAAGTTCGTTGATTAACGGGGATATGAAGGAAAGACCCTTGCCAACTGTGTCACAAGTAGGGATTTGGATGACTGCATGATTGGAGACTACTATGGCTGAAAAATTATCAACCTTAAAATGGGGGAAATGATTGTGAATAAAGGCACTTAGTGCCAATTTTTTCCCCCCTTTACTGGATTTGTTTGTCAGTATATAGGGTATAGTAAACCTACTGTAGTAGTAGCCCAGCAACTTCATTTGCTCAAGAGCAAAAACACTGGGAAATGGCCTGCATCAAGACTGTATTAGGTACAGTAGCCAGTAATATGTGAATCGGTTGGGAAGGATAAAGCAACAAAATAACCAAATAAGAGATACCTGTAAACGGTATCGGTGCTTGTTTCATTGCAACACAAGCTAAATTATACAAAATGAACATGTGTTGGGTAGGGGTTCAGAAAACAGCACAGCAGTAACTTAAAACATTTTTATAATTGTACAATTCATATAAAACAAACAGTAGCTGACAAACAGCCCTCAGCGTCTCATACTGCATCAGGAACTGGTATGAAAATCATCAGACACACGACGATAGCGATTGTCAGGACTGGTGAAGCTCATTCTCTGGTAGAGTAATACTGGCAGACATCCAATCTCTCTCAGCAGACCTTAAGCTTAGGGACAGTAGAGGCAGACTAACACTGCTTTTAAACAAGGTGTGTGCTTCATCAGGTGTTAGGGCCATGGCCATGTCAACGTAGACCGAGGCTAATTAGGTTCACAATTGAACAGAAAACCAATAATATACAGCTTTGTTCCATTCTGAAAGCTAGAACTAAAGAAATACATGCTGCTCTTATTCAGCGTTTCATTGTTTGGACTCGTTTGGATTGGAGGACGTCCCCGTCTGTGTGTTCAGTCTTCTGCGATGGAGCTCTTTACGTATAAGGCTGTGCTTTACAACAACACTATATACAAAAAGCAGTTCAACTTCATGTTGTTAGCCAAGGTTACGCACCCGCACACACACACACACACACACACACACACACACACACACATACGCATACATAAGCGAACCCTGACCTTAAGGAGTAAAATCATTGGTGCAATACTACTTACGCAGGAGTTCAGGTCCATTCATTTAACAGAATGGTCCCTCATCTGGAGCAAACTCCTCACATACCGTTTCATTCGATGGAACATAACCTCTCACATTACACTCAACTTAAACACGTAAAATTATAAGGATATTAGCATCCGCTGTCAGAGGATACGTTGTAAAAGAAATCAACAAATTAAAATTGAATAGACATGTAACAAGGCACTGGACAAGTTTGAGACACTGGCACATAGCTGGTAGGTAGACAAACAGTAGTAGATGGGAAAGAAGGAATGAAGGGAAGGGAGAGCCAGAAAGGAGAGGAAAGTGGTCAAGGCCCTGTGTTATTTTACATTTAAGTGCTGGCAGTATTCGTACCATCATGTCTTAGTTAATAAATACCATGCCGAAGTGGAGAGAGACCCCCTATTGACCTAAAAGAGCTTTTGGAAAAGTGATTTGGTTATTTGACTTCTCTTTGTAAGGAACCGTTGGGCTTGCATGATCACAAACGGGAAGAGGTGGCAATTTTAGGCTAAAAACATTTAAATCTGTCACCCTTGGTTAACTCGGGTTACAAAGAGTGCACCCATGCACTGTAGGTAGGAATGAACATAGTGGCAAACCGGTACAGGAGGCCATCAGAGTCCAATGTGTAAAACGCGTCTATATTCCTAGTATATAGAACGTATAGATCTTTTATAACTTTCAATGCTGCTTGAATCCCAGCCAATCACATCAGCACAAACCCTGTGTTCACCCGTGTGCCCTACCCTGTCTTCTACCACAGAGCCTGTCCTGGTCAATACCTCTACTATTCAGCGTCTCCTGATGACTGTACACTTCACATTGGAGCCGTAGGCCAAAAAAGTAAATTCCAAATTTGTGCTTCAGTTGTTTCTTTGTGCGAACGCCAGCAAGCTCTACGTACCTCTTCATGTAAATACCCTGCCACGCCGAGGATCCTACAGTACATGTTCAGTATTTCTGTGTGGCAGTCAAATATTTGGTACATCGACTAGCCAAAATCATAAAAAGGTTAAGATTATACTTAGCTTTCTTAATGGTCCTCTTGATTAATTTTGTACAAACAGTTAAAAATGGCTTTTTAAGACAGACAAGTCTCAGAGGCTAGTTTCTAAGCCGTGCAGAGACCGAGTACCGAGGTTGGTTTGGATTTAAGCACCCATGAGTGGAAAGAACCATAACACAAGCATGCAGACCCGACCCAGACCCGTGCTGGACTGGCCCAGACCGAATTCTTTTTAGATTTTCAACCACAGTTCCAGGGAGCAATTAATGTGACTGCATGAACCAGTCCAGGGCAGTGCAGCTGCTCCGCTCAATATTTATGAACACGGGCACTAAGAGAGAGGGCTGTAGGCCTCCAGCCTGTTGGGGGGGGGGGGGGTCTGTACATGTTCCCCATATGGTGATGGGAGCTCTGGAAACAAAGAAGAGCTAGAGCAGGCAGAGGAGACAGACACTGCAAACATCCAGGCAGTGTCTCAATCAGGTCTCTGCCCTTCTCCCAGGAGGTGTGCACTTGTGTACTGCTCTTCAAGCACTGGAATGATATAAATAATGAGCATAGACCGTTATGGGCGCCTACAGCACAGCATCATTCCTTCAGCACTGCTTACAATCCATGAGGGGGAAGGTGAAGAAGTCAGGTGCACACATCAAGGTAGGAGGGCAGAGAGTCAGTCAGGCGGGGTCAGAAGGTTTCCGAGTCTTCTGAGTCGTTCTCGGTGGTTCCCTCGCTGGAGGGTCCGGAGGGGTTCCTGGGGCTGCGTGGCTCCCGAGGGCCCACGGCCGGGCCCTTACCCCCCTGGCGGGGCAGCTGTCTCAGCAGGGAGCCTGGGGAGGGAGCCCCGGAGCTGCAAGGGGAGCAGAAAGGCATCATGGTAGCCAGAATGAGAGCCAGACAGTCAGCCACCTCCCTGCTAGGAGCACAAGCCAGAGCAGGGGTCAGACCTGAGGCAGAGAGAGAGAGGGGAGGGGGGGGGGGGGGGGGGGGGGGAAAGAGGGGTGTGGGAGAGGAGGAGAGGATGTGGAAGACATGGAGAGGGGGGTGGAAGACATGGAGAGGGGGGTGGAAGACATGGAGAGGGGGGGGAAGGACAGCGAGACATGGACATGGAGGAAGCAGGGAAGGTGAAGCGAGAAACAGAGGAGCAGAAGAGACAAGGAGGGATGAAGCAGCATTCCATTAGTCTTCAGCCGGCCAACACAGTACACAGAGACATGGGGGGGACATGGAGCACACAGAGACACCTCGACACCTGACGTCTGACGTCTGCCACTACAGTACAAAACAGTAAGACACTCACATCTGTGATGACACAAGCGGCGAGTGGCCAGGATCAGGACAGAGGTAAGCTGCACATAAGTAGTTCATACTTTCAGAGCAGCAGCATTGAGGTCAGTTCCATCACCTTCATCATCAGTTTAAATCAGGGTTCCCACCGTAGCCCTTTTTCAGCTCAGAAAAGTTGTAAAGTTGTAACCAGTCTGGTTTCCACTACAGCTGGAGAACAGCAGCTAATGCAATGAATGTGTGAAACAAGTTGTAAAAGACATTCTGGTATCTTCCTGTGAAGTGACCCAGTTGTAAAATCCCCCGATATTCCCCGACTTCCCCGACTTCCCCAGAGAAATGTATTAAATCCCCTGACTTCCCCTGTCTGGAATACATCTCTCTGAAATGCCATGACCAGTGGGAACCCCGGTAAAGAGAAATGTAATTGCAATGCATTTGAAAAACACTTGTCAGGTGAAGTTCATGATGGAACAGGGCCCAACTGGACAGAGAAAAACAAATCATGCTGACCAGCGACAGGGGGGCTGGGCTGAGCTTGCAGCATGCGGTTACCCATCATGCCCGGTGGGGAGACCAGACCGAACCGGATCACACCAGACCTACCGTTCTCGTCCACCGTCTGGACGCTGGCTCCTCGGGACAGCAGCTCCTGGACCACCTGCTTCAGACCGCTACGGGCCGCCAAGTGGAGAGGACTAGCAACAACAAAGAACATGGACAGACGGTATTCAAAAAGGTCAGGCGATGTTGTCAGAACACTTCATCTATCCTGAAATCACATCCCCCTCTTTCCCACCTTCCTCTTCTACTAGTCTTTTTTATATATAAAAACTCCTCATGTCTTATTCTTTACTCCTTGGTTGGTTGTAATGTTGGCAATCTAGGAAGTTAAACTTGTTGCACTCAGAGCGTCATAGTGAGCAGGAGTCGAACACACTCACGTTTGCAGCGCTGCATTTGTGGCATTTATGAGGGCGGGGTCAGACAGTTTCTCCAGGATCAACAGGACACAGTCCTCCTTTCCCTGGAGGTAGAAAGATGTTCAGGTTACAGTGACTCTTCTGAAAGGTGTGGACATAAAGAATGAAGAGGTCAGAGGGTGGAGCCCCCCTGTGGACACTTACATTACTGCATGCTAGGTGCAGGGCAGTGTTGCCATCTTTGTCAGTCAGACTGATGTTAGCGGTGGTCAGCAGCACCTCTGGAGGACAGGACAGAATCAGTCACGTCAATGGAAGAGCGCACATGCACATGCACATGCACACACACACACACACACACACACACACACACACACACACACACACACACACACACCTATACAGAAAGAGAGCCACGCCCTAAGCATGACACAGACACACAACTGAGGCCATCAACCAAGTGAAGGAATGCCAAGCGTACCAAGCGCTCCGACCCCGCCCTTCTCCGCCGCCATCATCAGTGCAGTGCGACCCGATTGATCCACTGCATCAACAGATGCATCATGGGAAAGGAGCAACTGGACACAGTCAACATGACCCGAGAACGCTGCTGCATGGAGAGGAGTCCTGGAGGAAAGAGAGAGAGGAAGGAATGAAACCAGATAGTACAGCCGTACAGCAGCAGTACATACCAGCACAGCATCCATCTTACCGGTCCTTGGCATCCTTGCAGCTAGCAATGTCTGATCCCATCGCCTCCAACAGCAGAGATGCACAAGGCTCATGGTCATTCACCCTGAACAGAACAAATACAACAAAGGATGCTGACGAGTCAACTGACTTAAATCTAGGGTGAAATTAACTGGAAAGTCATTTGCTGCTCAATATTTGGCTTTGGCTGGTGAGTTGGGCAAGTAACCATCCCTATTCTACTCCAAAAACATTGGTGGCTGAAAAAATACTGAAAGTGGAATTTAAGTGGAGTGTGTAGCAATTGTTAGGTTTGATCCTGCAACTAAAATCTGCTAGCCAGGAAGACAATGGTGTATGTGTGTGTGACTTACACAGCACAGTGCAGAGGAGTGAATGGGTTCCCATCGATGCAGCGGCAACCCTTCTGCTCCAGCAGCACCTCCACACACCCCTCATGACCTGGACACACACACACACACACACACATATTAGAAAAGAGCGCCAAACAGTTTCAGTTAGAAGCTAACAAAGTGTACTAATGTGTACTTCTTCTGGTGTCAGGGTGGGGAGCAACATGGGAACACAATCACACTAACCATAGTAGCAGGCCCAGTGCAGGGGTGTGTATCCACAGTGGTCTCGCAGGGGGGGCAGGGTGGGGGGCTCGGAGCAGGCGATACTCAGCAGCTCGCTCAGCCAGGAGGCGTGGCCTCGCGCCGCGGCCAGGTGGATGGCCGTGCGACCCCGCGAGTCGCCCAGCAAAATAGAGGCTTCCTGCTCCAAGAGACACTGGACACACTCCTCCTGACCGCACAGCAACTGGGGAGGGGAAGGAGGGATTAGATCAGAACTGGGCCAGAACGACTCGGCTTCACTGAGGCTTACTGTCAAGCTGTGCATCGAGTTATCAGCTTCAAATCTGAATTAGATACAGATAGACTTACAAGCTGACCATAATTCATTTGCAAAACATGTCACATGCAAAACACACACACACACACACACACAGGCTTACCCCAAGGTGCAGTGCAGTCAGACCGTGGTTATCGGCCATGTTGACATTAGCGTCTCTCTCCAGCAGCAGCGATACGGCGTCCACATGACCTCCTGCCACTGCCAGCATCAGAGGAGTCCTGGAGGGAAGCAGGAGGCCGAGGACAGGTGAAAGAGAGAAAGGAGGCATTGACCGAGAGGAAAGACTGAGTCCATTTGAAGAAGAAGAGTCTTTATTTATAGAGCACTTATTAAAACAGAGCTACACAGTGTTTCAAGATAAATAAAAAATGCGAACAATAAATAAAGAAGAATAAAGTGGAAGCCGGAGCACCCAGAGGAAACTCAGGTGAACGATGCAAGAACCTGCTATCTCCACACAGAAAAGACAAAATGGAGGGGAGAACAGAAATAAAGAGAAACACTCACTGTCCCTGAGAGTCGGCAGCATCCACCAGGTCTGCACTGTCTGAGTCGTCCAGCAGGAGGCGCACACATGTCATATGGCCATTCATCACTGGAGGGGACGGGAGGGAGGGGAGGGGAGGGGAGGGGAGGGAGGGTGGAGGACGGTATTTTATTTGTCAACAACATGAGACACCAATTCAATGACAGGGTGACGTATGGTGAAACTTTAATGACCAGGTCAGAGCAGCAGCAGAGAGCAAATAATCAAGTTGAACTAAAGAAACAGGTTGACATGGATGTGTAAGCGTGCATCGGTAGCTATTGACATTTAGGTCAAATATACAGAAATATGTGCCGAACGTACAGATGTGCATTGGTAGCTATCACCCTGTAGAATTCACAGATGGCGGTAACATATATACAGGAAAGAGTCTGGGTGTGCAAAAGTGCATTGTTAGCATTTCTGACCTGAAGTGGTAAACACACAGAGAGATGTTTGTACCAGCTCTTATACAAAGATATGTGTAGATTGTGTGCATGGACGAATTGTGTAAGCAGAGCAAATGGCAGCAGCATATGTACAGATCCAATATGGAGAGATGCAGCCTGGGTGATCCGACCGAGACAGAATGAAGATCTGATCCCAAACCAGCTCTGGGAGGTGGTCAGAGATGCATCGGGCCACATTACAATGTGTATCCAATCCACATTAAGGAGCTACATAAGCTACACCAGGTGCACAGCGCACCACGGGAGTGTCATCAATACATCGTCAGGATACTCGTGGATGTGCAACAAGGTGTTTACTGTCAATTTTAAGGGATGTTTGTGTGACGAGCGAAAACAACGTGCTTGACAATTTGATATCCAGCTAGATCGGAGCTAAACACAATGTGGAAAGGAGAAGTAGCGCCGGGTGTAAAGGGGAGAGAGAGATCATATTGTTGGTTAACAATATGAGACACCGTTTCAGTGGGAGAGAAACACAAAGGGAAGCCCTACCGGCCAGGTGGACGGGGTTGCGTCCATACTGGGTGTCCGTGGTGCGCGCCGACGCCCCCTGGCTGAGGAGGGTGTGGACACACTCGGTGTGTCCCCGGAGGGCCGCCAGGGCCAAGGATGTCCTCCCGGCCTCGTCCCCCTGGTCCACCTCCCTCTCCCCCTGCAGCAGCACCTCCAGGGCCTGGGCGTGACCGTGGTACGCCTGGAGAGAGACGGAGACTCACGGATCAGACGGGACACTTTCTAAGTATTTAGGGTTCATTTATTGCCTTTGATGACCTAAACAACATCAAGTCTAATCATTTGTTTCCCAGGCAGATACACAAAGGGTTAATGTATGTTTTTATTACTAGCAGACTATTGTAATGCTCTCCTTTCTCATCACCCCCAGAAGGCTTGTGGTGCTGGGGTTCATCCGGTCTTTATTTACTGAGTATTGAGAACGAGGAAATAGATTTGGATTCATAATTACTTTAATAAATAATTCAAGTAATTACTGTGGTTTATGTTGTAATTTATCTTTTTTTTTTAAACTTTTCTAATGTGTGATTGTTTTATTAAGCACCTTGTATTGCAATTTTGCACGAAAGGAGCAATAAGCCTGATTGATTCAGTGACTACACAGAAAAATGAGGAAACAGAAAGATTAGATTAGAGATAGTTGATGAAGATGACAATCATAACAAAAACATGATATAAACATCAGGGATTGTGTGTGTGTGTGTGTGTGTGTGTGTGTGTGTGTGTGTGTGTGTGTGCATGACCCACAGCGAGGTGCAGGGGGCTCCTGGTGTTGAGGGAGTCAGGGTCGTCTTGGTGGCTCTCGTCTCTGTCCAGCAGCTGCAGATCACAACAACATACTGTTTTACCTCCACACAGATATCACGGTCATGGCACTGCTTTTAGTTATCTACTTCTCCCTTCCTCATCCACTTTGTAGTTTTGCTTTGGAAAACCGACACAAACCCAGTTATTAATAATCATTTCAATTTTCAGCACAGTAAAAACAACAACAAGGAACCAGGAATGTAGTTGCGTGGTGTCCAGTGAAACTATGATCTACCAACAGATGGTGAAAACGCCTGGAGTCACTACCCAATAATAAAACCATTTCCTCCATGTGGCCTCGGGTGTGTGTGTGTGTGTGTGTGTGTGTGTAGACTGACCAGCTCCAGACAGTGCCTGTGTCCATAAGCAGCGGCGTAGTGGACGGGGCTGTAGCCCTGTTTGTCTTTTAGGGAGGCCGTGGCGCCGCTCTGTAGCAGGAACTCTAAACATCTGGAACACACAGCACACTTGACATTCAAACACGGCGTAACACACTGTCACTAACAAGACGTATAGTACTGATATCCGCTCAGTGGAGTTCATGGTGTGACTGGGAAAACACCAGGCACAAACGACTGAATCCAAGTCTGTCACGTTTCAGACAGAGTGTGAAGAGGTTAGTAGGCCGGATGATCTCTACACATGTATGCAAAGGTTACTCAAACAAGACAGAGGTTGTGTGTGTGTGTGTGTGTGTGTGTGTGTGTGTGTGGGAGAGTGTTTTTTCTCCATCTCCTGGCTTTGGACACTGTATTAACACGTCTCAGCGCCTCAGTTGTTCTTATTGCAAGCATAGGGCACTAAGGGCAGGTATTAAAACCACAGCGGTGATAGAGGGTAGGTGGGAGTGTGTTGAAAGACTGAGAGAAACACATGGAGAGAGGAGAGAGAGAGTATCTTTCAGTGTGGACTCACAAGGCGGCCTCCTTCTCCTTCTCCGCCTGAACCCCTTCACTCTCTGGCTCCAGAGCGACACGGCGCCTGCGGAGGGGAGAGAACGGGAAAAAACAACATTCTTGAGATATTCAAACTTCAAAAGAAATTCTTCCTCGGGGTGGTATCTAATATCAATAAGTAATAACGGTACCGACTCCAACCGGATGCCCGGCTTTGCACTGCATCGTACGGGGTGGAGCCGCCAAACCCTGGAGGCCACACTCGTCACAACTTCCACCAGCTTTACCTTAATATAACCTACGGTTGCCATAGAAACAGAGAGGTGCGAGCCATGGGGCTTCTATACATAGTGATAGCAGACTGCTCCTCTTTACTGCTCCTCCACATAAGTTCCTCCTCTCAACTTCTCTCCTTGTATATTTTTGGAAACGTCACAAGTGAGAAAACCGTGACTGAGTGGACGCGTCGCCCTGTCCCTCACCTCCTGTCCAGGTCGGAGGCAGCGGCGTAGTGCAGGGGAGAGCGCCCCCACTGGTCAGTGGCGTTGATACAGGTTCCACAAGCCACCAGAGTCTCCAGACACTGGTAGTGAAGGCTGGCGGCCGCGTAGTGGAGGGGAGTCCTGTGGGGGAGAGGGAGGCAAACAGATTGACAAACACACCACCAAGAATGCACAAACATGCACAAACACACACACACACACACACACACACAGTGCATTTTTGCATGTTCATACACACCACTAACAAACCAACAGGCAAGTTGTGCTACATACCAGTGGGTTGAGTCAGATAATAACTGTTAAAATGGTGAATTGAATGGCTGACTCAGAGAATTAAGGAGAAATGACTCTGACCACACACACACACACACACACACACATACCTACCCCCCACACACACACACACAAACACACACCTACAGGAACTAGGACTGAAACAGCACATCCTCCAAATTCTGTTCTTCCACTGGGTCTCATTTCTGCCTCGTTAGTTGTTAGTTGCAAACCAAACGAGTCCCTCAGGATTCAAGCCATAACAATAATACAATGTAGCAATGGTACTTTTCAGCGCCTCTATCTGCACACTCATTTCTGACCAGGTTATTTTTTTCCGTGTTACGGGATAAATGTTTCATGAAGCAAATTTTCCGTTTGCAATTACTCACAGAGTAGGTGAACAGAATACAGAATACCGCCTCCAGGAGGAAGGTGATGTTGGAGGTGAAGTAATGCTTTCACTAGGCTACATGTCATGTACGTTTACTAGCTTACCGGCCACAGTTGTCCCTCCTGTTGTGTTCTCCACCGCTGCTGAGGAGCAGCTTGACACACTCCACATTACTGCCCACAGAGAGGAGAAGGGTACAATTATGAGACGGTGCAGCAGGCAGGAAAACTTGAAATTTCTGAATTTCTTCTAGTAGATTTGTAATGCTAGAGTAGGTTTATATTCTCTTAAACAAACAGAAATCTAATATTTATATGGAGGAGGGTTGCTAAATAATCCACAAAAGGGAACAGAACAGTGTTGGCCAAGTTTCTGAATGTGTATATTAGGGTTCGACTAATACGGGTTTTTGAATGCCGATACTGAAACAGACATTTCTGGAGGCTGTTGAAAGGTGTTGCTTTGTGCCGATATTCAATACCTTTATATGTGACCACAGCCTCTGAAGCATTTAAACCATTGAACACTAAAACTCTCCATTGCAACCCAGAAGAACAAGAATAACAAGAATAACAGGCATGCATACTTGTGTGGAATCCGATCAAAGCGTTGCATTAGAATAAACCACGGACAAGGACGTTATCAGCCTGATATATTGGCAAATCGCTGTATTGGTCCAGCCCTAGGGTATTCACTACCATCTCGCTTAACACAGACTCAAATACACACACAACCACGGTGAAACAGGGAGACTCACCCTCCGGCGGCGGCGGCGTGCAGGCAGGTCCTCCCAAGACTGTCAGGGGTGTCTATCTGGAAGCCTGCAGACAGGACTGAGTCGTTACACATTATGCTAAACCTCCGACCTGAGGAGGGCAGCGCAGGGGCCAGGGAGGGAGGCCAGACAACACACAGCAGCAGCCACAAAGAGAGGAAGGAGGAGGAGGAAGGGGGGAGAGAGAGACAGGTGTTAGTGTGAGGGGAAAAAAATAAACGAGAAACGACACAAGATCACTAGGTCAGGTGAGCGCGCCTGACAGGCATGCGCATCACAGACGGCGAGAGAACACACTGATACCTACTGACACACTGTAAGCCCAGAAACGCAGAGGAGGACAGGACGGACGGTAAGGGGAGGAATCTGAGAGGAAAGACCTGGCATGCAGACACTTCCATTTGACTCTCGATCACATGGTCATCAGTCTTTGGGGGCTCCGACGGTCAGGTGGCTTTGACCGAGTCACAGAACAGGGGGGTTGTAACAGCTAAGAAATGATGCAACAAATAGAAACCCCCAGGCCACCCCTCTACACATTGGTCCTGGTTCAGCAATAAAGCTGCAGCTGCCATACAGTTACAGTAAATTACGCCTTTGTCGTTCATTACAGTGAGGCAACAGAGCTGCATGGGGAGTCTGCTCTCATCCTGCCTCATACCTCTGGCCACAACACTGGGGAAACGGCCAGGGCCTTGTCAAACGGAGAAGTCCAAGTCTTTTCCCCAAGTCTGAATCTAAGTCTTTTCCTTTTGAGTCTTGCAAAAGCCTCTACTGAAAATAAACTGGAGGAGGTGGGACGGGAGGAGAGCCAGATCTTCTCCAGTGTCAAAACAATAAGGAAATGCTTCAGATAAAAACCAAGACATTAACTACCGATATCAATACTACAAGAGGAGAATTCGACACAATGCACTCTTGTCCCGAGGGAGACAGATCCTATCAGTGATGAGTAATCAGACTCAGTAAGGCCTTGTCCGTCTCTGGAACAGTGTGACTCCAATCTGGCCAAGGCTGAATACTTGTGGAGGAATTCACCGCTGGGAGGGAGAAAAACAACGGGGCTCGAACTTTCCTGCTCTACAGCACCAAAATGACACTGCAGCATGATTTCGCCCTTGGGAGCCATCTGAGGATCAGCTTTTACTCCTGCTTTCCTAACCTTAACCGGTAGAGAAGCAATGACGAAACAGACTCCAGATCAGCATGCAAGGACAATGTCCACCTGGTTGAAATGCTGCCTTCAGAAATATCAAAAAATATGACTAGGAAAGAAATTTGTATGACATTTATATTTACTAGGATTTTCTTTTTTTTTTTAATCCTGCAATGTATGTATCTGTTATGCCTCTCTCAAGTGCTCATGGGTAGTGTAGTTTGCGTAGTACCTGAGGACAGCAGCTTCCGGCAGCAGTCAGAGTGAGCGTTCAAGGCAGCCAGGTGGAGAGGGAACATGCCGTGAATGCCTCGCCTTCAGAGAGAAAGATGCACAAAGAGAAGACAAGACAGGTTCGGTAACTCCCATCGCATACCACAGCGTCACGCCAATAACATTTACCAAACACTCTCTACACTACACACACCTTGTGCAGTCAGCGCCGCTTGTGATGAGTGTGTTGATGAGGAGTTCATGACCATAGCGGGCAGCAATGTGGAGAGGGGTGTTGCCATCCTTGTCCACGCAATCGATCTCCCCACCTGAAATACAATGATCATTTATAAAGTGCTTGTGCCACGAGGGCAGCTATGAGAGATCCTGAGACACAAACACAGAGAGGTCTCTCACCGTTCTGGATGAGGGTCTGGGAGCGAGTGAAGCGTCCGTGAACTGCCGTCATGTGCAGAGGGCTCTTCCCGTCCCGACTCTGAGGGAGGAGGGAGGGAAAGATCAGAGGGCCCCGTTAGAGGAAATGATGAGACAGACGAACAAGATTAAGCTGGCAGTCATGGCATCGTTCATTGATCAAGCCGTCACATAAATAGAGATTGATTCAATTGAGATTGTTATGGCTGAATGCCTGTGCTTTATCACTTTCATTTAGCAGTCCCACGGCCGCTCAGCAGTTGTACCTGCACGTTGACCTCGGCCCCGTTGTTGACCAGGAACTCCAGACAGAGGGCTCCGTGAGTGGAGGCGGCGGCGAAGTGCAGCGGGGTGAAGCCCTTGTTGTTGGGCTGGCTGACGTTGGCGCCGTAGTCGATCAGCTCACTGACCACGGCGTCCTGGCCGTTAAAACAGGCCACATGGAGCGCCGTGTTCCCAAACGCATTGGATTCATCTATCTGCAGGCAGACAGAGAAAACAATGTGCTATCTAGTAAGAGGAAGTCTAAGACAATGAGAGAGTGTTATTCTACTTGTGTAATACAGATCATGAGAGAGAGTGAGTGAGTGAGTGAGTGAGTGAGTGAGTGAGTGAGTGAGTGAGTGAGTGAGTGAGTGAGCGCTGACCTCCACAGCCAGGTTCAGCAGGTGTTTGACCACAGCGATCTGTCCGCTGGAGGCGGCTGTGTGGAGGGGAGTGTATCCCCGCTTGTCCTTGCAGCTGATCTCCGCCCCCTGGCTCACCAGCAGACACACAACATCCAGATGACCTGAAGGGGGCGCACCAGAGCACACGAATCATAGGCAGTACGTACAGCCGCCGTCTGAGCTAACAGGAAGACTCAGCTGTCAAATGGAGCTGTTCAATGGACTGTGAAGCCACATTAAAGCATTGCTCCAGCAAACCCAGTTCAGCGCAGAAGAGAGAAAGTCAACACAAAGCACTTTTGAGATTTGTCTTACACACGCCTCCCTAATCACTACCTGCAGTAGAGATTTGACAAAGGAATTATGAATCAGCGTAGGTTCTTTGGTCATTAGGTGACTCAGAGCCATTGATTTATTTTCAAAAAGCAAACCTGCAAATATCTACTTCCAGGAACCAAGACATGATGTGTGATTAGATAGAGTCTGTTACAAGCGCTCTTTTAATCTCTTACCCATGAAAGCTGCCCAGTGCAGCGCCCGGCCATCCTTCTTATCAAACGCATTGATGTTGGCTCCCTTCGAGAGGAGGAGGTTTACCATCTGACATGCAGCGAGGGAGAAAGAGAGGGAGGGGAGGCAAATCAGTGAGCAAGAGATAAGTTAGGTACGTGTGTTGGTGTGCGCCCACCTACATACGTGTGCATTCATGTGTGTGGGCGTAAGTGTTTGTGTCTGTCAACACGGGGCTGTGTGGGCATTGTAAATATAGCCCATCTCTTGGCTGAGTTGTTGCGTAAACAAGCTGGGGGGGACGATGGTGCAGAAATAGCGAAGCCGGCCATTCAGTTTGGCCCGACAAATCTGACGCCTCCACCACTGTTAATTTTAGATTCAGCCTATTTATGACTGAATCTATCAAAAGACATGCAGGATGTCAAATGTGAATGTTGGGAGTTTAACTGCATTACAAATTATTGGGTGAAGCGTTGTGAAGTAGGTGTCGGGAGGGTTGGGGGGGCGTTATGGGATGCTAGAACTTCCTGTTGAGCCCTCTGGAGGTGTTATGGCACGAATTCAACCAAATGTCTGTGATGGGAGGTGCCATACCTGCTCTCACCCACGTTTTCCTGTAACCAAGCTAGATTTCTACGTAGATAGTTGCATCACATCCTGTTTATCTATACCAGTATAGGGTCATAGGTGATAGTGTTGCAGAAAAGATACAATTGATCCGACCCTTGTGTCAGTGCATCGCCAGCCAGTCTGTGCAGTACCTCCGTGTGGCCGTTGAGGGCGGCGTGGTGCAAGGCGGTGCGTCCACCGCGGTCCGACACGTTGACACTGCTCAGCAGCGGGATGATGACCTCAGCACATCGCAGCGCATTATTGGCTGCGGCCACATGCAGCGGCGTCTGCCAGTTCTTGTCCCGTGCGTTCACATCAGGCCGAGTGGCGGATCAACACTCGCACCGCCTCCTAGAGAACACAGAGGGGAAAGCCAAACGTAAGACTTTTTTCCTTCAGGGCATCGCGAATAAAAGATCTGAAATTCTAAATGGGCAGTATAAGAAACAGGACAGCAGGAAATTAATTGTCATGGCTTAGTAAAGCAGATAAAATAAAATAAACTATTAACCCTGTTCTGTATTAAAGGTCCCATATTATGGAAAACGGATTATTCCTGGTGCTTATACATGTTCCACAGGAAATCATTTACCTAAGCAGCTGAGAAAATTTGAAATCTGGAAGTCAACCCGTTTTTCTGTATTTTCCTTTTACCAAAAACGGTGCCAAAGATAGGAGAAAAACAGCCCGTTTCAGAAAGTAGCCCCTTTGGACGTCATAAGGGGCTAATCCAGCCCCTCTCAGAGCATGCCCACGCCCAGGTGAACAACCAATCCCATTTACGTCGTCGCAAAATGCAGCTCACGGCAGTGCCGCAAGCCGTTGCTTATGGTGCATTCCATTGTACTCGGAAATCGATAATTCTGAGTCGGTATTCCTAACTTCCAATCTAAATGTGTTCCAGTGCATCTGCTCGGGAAAACATAATCGCCCGCAGCAAACTCATGTTTGTATGGCAAGTCTCAGAATGTTACAAGCATCTAAACTCAACATCAACTACTGCAGCGCCATTAGTGAATAGAATCGGTGCATATCACATTCGGACGCCGTTTGTTCCGAGTACACTGGAATGCACCATTACTTTGCGACGAAGTGAAGCTAAAACAACAACATATCTACAGCAATATATCAACTCTCCAGTTATTATTTTGTAGGATGCAGGCAGCAACATAGATCCCTGCACAGTCTCCCAACACGCGAAAAATGCCAGGACAGAGTGGATTAATTTCATTTTTAAGGACAACGGCTACAGTTTTTTCTGTGTGTGATGATCAGTCCTCAGACTGCTTGAGCAACTGCAGGATTATCATCTAAATTGAAGCTTAAAGATGGAGCAATTCATAAGGTACGTGACCCATCTGCAAAATTGGAATCTGTAAGTGTGTTTTGATTTAATTTACCAAATTAGTCTGGTTAGTATATTCGACTGCTGGTTAGCTAACAAGCTAGCGGGGCTAGCCACGGGCTTGTTGGGCGTGGAAGAAGTAAGAAAACTAAAGCTGGAGTCATTAAAAGTAAAGTAAAGTAAAGTAAAGTTATTGGTTGGAGTCAGGACTCATCTTAAAGTTATTTGTTGGGACCAGTGTCTGTTTTATAAGTCTGTCGAACGTGTCAGGCTCGGTAAACTTTAGCCACCATTAGTACAATCGTGTTTGGTTGTTTGGCTGCGCTGTTTGGATGCAAATAGATTGCATCCAATAATATATTGGCTAACTAGCTCAACAAAATTGTCAATCCTAGCTTGTCTGCAAGTTGTATTCAATAAGGACATGAGCCATAAATAGACCGGCTACAGCAGAGAGTGTGCCTCATACACCCACATACACAAACACAAGGCACGAAAGTACAATATTACACAGAATTGTTATCATTGAGAAACTAAGTGGAACCGCCTCAGCTGCCTCTTCCCATTCTGGGTCAGAGTGAGGCGTGAGGCGGCCAATCAGAGCAGTGCTCATTACATACAACCTCCACGCCCTCAAAACAGCCTGTTCTTTACAATGGAGAAAATGAGAGACTGAAACACACACCACAGAAGCCACAGAGGTTTTTTTTGATACAGACTTCACAAACGTCTTGTAAAGACCCCCAGGAACAGTTTAAATAGCCCAAAATGAGTACAATACCCCCCCTTTAATCTATGAATGGAAATACTGGGCAAAGTCACTGCATGGTGAAAAACTAAGAGTACTAATAATTGTTTTTAAGACATTTAATACCTTTTCATGCTGAGTTTTTCAGACTTTTTAAGGACCTGCAGACACCCTGGTAAGTATTGAAGATGATGAAAAACAGACATGAACAGAAACATGCTATTCATGTTGAATTACCTGTTTGGACACAGGGCCTGACAGCTGATTCATAGCTCTGACCCAGGTTACACTTACTGCACAGATACTGTTCTCAATATAGTATGCAGGAATGTAGACATACAGCAAGAGTGTGTGTGTGTGTGTGTGTGTGTGTGTGTGTGTGTGTAAATGTCATGCAGTGCGGCTTAGCTCCTTGACACCTGTGTCACAGTGTGTGTCACTAAGGATCTTTCCCCATGCTGTTTGTGTGCGTGTGCGTGTGTGTGTGTGTGTGTGTGCGCCCACCTCACTCCGAGATGCCACGGCGCGATGAAGAGGGGTGAGCCACATGTTATCTTTGGCATTAACCCGAGCCCCTGCAGGAAGAGGAGGAAGAGGAGCAGAGAGGGAGGAAGGAGGAGGGGGAAGATGGTGGCAAAGTCAAGCTCACCGTAACGTCACTCTTAGCCACACATATCTAGCTAGCAGATGGAAGGACATGGGGTTTATTTGTCTCGATGTTCCTTAATTCTACGACCAAAACATAAAATTAGATGTGCGGTGGAAGTGGGAGTGCCGGGTGCGAGCGGTGAGAGAGAAGTGCACAAGAGGGAGAATGTATGAATGATTTTACCAGAGAGGATGAGGAGCTCAGTGATCTCGGCATCGCCCAGGAAGGCCGCTGCATGGAGCGGGGTGCGCTTCTCTGCATCCTGGTGGAGGAAGGGAGTTTGGGATAGTTAGTGGAGGTCTATGTAGCTGATGTCTGGGCACTGTGGCATGCACTCTTCACTACAGGTTGCTTTTAATGTTGGCACTAGAGGATTTCTAGCTTGACCGACGGTTGCACTCATTGTAAGTCGCTGCAGATAAGAGCAACTAGGATCAGCTCCAGGCCTGCCAGTGTCAACACATCCATTGTTCTTCTCAGTGAGCTCGCTCTCTCTCACACAAACACACAGCATCTCGACACCCCAGATGTCCATTTGACTGGGCTGTGTGCCACCTCTCCAACAAAAACACATCTAAAGTGGACAATGACAGAGACATGGTTGTCCTGCTACAGGCAGCCAGCGCCCAGCACAGGAGACTAAATACAGGCGAGAGGAGAATGGGACGGCAGGCCAGCCCACGTCCTGTCCTACCCTGGGTTACATACATATATACATTATATATATATCAGCTGATGTAACTAAACAACCACTCTGACCTTTGGCCCTGCTAACCCAACTCTCTCTCAACGTAAACTTTGTTTGCTGGGATAAAAGGTCCTGCAGGGCTGCGGCCTTACCAGAGCATTGATGTCTTCAGACTTGTAGATGAGCATACGGATCTCCTCAGGGTCTCCGTTGAAGATAGCCTGGATGAGTGGAGGCTGGGAAGAGGAAAACAAAGTCAGAGACCCTACACAACTCTTCCTTGTCTAGAAACACATTAAATATGTGACCAGAGGTAACTGTAAGACAACTAAGTACAGACGTTGTGTGAGAACATCGCTGATCATTTATGAAACTGAGATAGAAGCAACATGTGAGGGAAATCACATTTATCCACTGGACATTACACAAGAACAAGGAGCGCTGAATGATCCTTCCCACGGTATGGAATACTGGCTGTACGTGTGTGTGTGTGTGTGTGTGTGTGTGTGTGTGTGTGTGTGTGTGTGTGTGTGAGCAGCTGCCTAAGCAGGCCTGTGCTGTGTTTACACAAGCTGAAGCAGAGAGGGGCTACTACTAGCCTACATTACTTTGTACACAAGGACACTGTACTTTTCTAGTACCAACGAGACTTTTGAAAAGTAATTTTGCTTGTAGTTAGATGTTAGTAAGCTGTCCCTGACAGTCCGGGGGAGGGGGGGGGGGGGGTTTGAAGTTATATAGAGAAATTGGTCGGTGTCCAAAATTCTTTGTAGATACAGATAAGAAAAATAGGAACTGTGCACAACGGAAAATCAAATAAAGGGCATTGTGTGGAGGTCATGCTTCCAAAGCCGCTATTTTCTTTTCAGGATCACAGATATGAAGTAAATACAGGCCCCAGACAAACATGCAAGCACACACAGCACACACACAGCACACACACACAGCACACACACACACACAGCACACACACACAGCACACACACACAGCACACACACAGCACACACTATCAGTATTAATCAGCAAACAGCCATAAAGGTCAGCTTTCTGAGAAAGACACCAACATCTAGTCAGTGAGGGAAGCCAGGATGCTCAACCACTGACTGTCATTTTAAATGAAGTAGTTAAGCAAAGCTCCAAGCTCAGTCGTGTAGAGACGCAGGCTGCAGGTTAGATGTGGTGTTAATTCATCTGATAATGCAGAAGCAGGCCTCGCTTGACTTCCTGTGTGCTTCTGCTGCCTCCTGCCTCACTTCCTGTTGCACAGTCTCTCCTTCTCAGAAACGTGAGAGAGAGAGGAACCTCAGAGGAGCGTTTCACTTCTGCTTAAAAAACCACACACACACACACACACACACACACACACACACACACACACACACACACACACACACACACACACACACACACACACACACACACACACACACACACACACACACACACACACACACACACACACACACACACACCCACACACGCCACGTCATCTTATTCCTAGGTACGCATCATAACGTCCATCTAGGCCAGCAGTGCTCAACCTTTTTGGCTCTCGATCCCTAACAGCAACTGAATGGTTACTTGATACCCAGCAAGTCATCACACAGATACTGGTGGATGGTGACACCACTGAGAGAGCACAAGTTCATGACACCAAATGATGGTTTTTACTTTCTGACAGTTTCTCTTGCTTGAAGCTGAGGGAAACCTGCAAAAAAAAAAAAAAAAAGCAAATGTCCCAAAGATTAACATGTTTTTATGGTATTATTATTATTATTATTATTATTATTATTATTATTATTATTAACATTCCTTAATGGAGCTACTTGTAGTATTTTCAAATCAATATATCAATGTCAAATGAATTGTGCTACCTTGATATAATTACTGTAAACATAAGAGACCTCTATCTCACAGCAGCGGTATGGCTAGTGTGAGTCTTCCTCAAAATAAGACCACATTACCCATAAACCCCACTGCTTGATGTCACAAAGAGGATGTTGCCACTTGTCCCTCCCTGGGGTCAATGCAACTCTTTTGTAGTTCTACACTAAATCATAAGGAACAACAAAACTCTTCTCAGATGGGGTTCCTTGGGACGTCACGTTTTCAGCCGTGAAACTTCCACCTATTCTCACACCGACAATTAATTTCAAGCCGATCAAACTAGCAGGAAGCATATCACTAACATGGCGGGGGGACTGATAAAGAATCATGTGGGTGACACATGATATTCACACTGGCCTCTTCAGTTGGGCTAAGAAACTACGGTCCTCTGTGTTTCCTTTTCATTCGGGGTTCGAAGCTTGCCTCAGCAGTCCTAGTTGTGCTTCAGGTTTAATCAGTGATTACGTCAGCAGAGGGATGAGAGAGGGAAGAAGGAAGGACACATCTAGGTTACAAAAGTAATGAACGAGGCGGACAAGAGGGGCTGTCCCTTTAAACAAGCAGCCGACACTTGGCAGCTTATGACCTCTTTAGCAATGCCTTTCTTTCAAGTGCGCACACACACACACGCACACACACACGCACACGCGTACAAGTACATAGACAGAGTTGGCATCACTCGCTAGTCACAATGCTGGTGTGTGTAATTGCCATGGGGACTTAGGGAGTGTGGTGCTACCAGCAGGGCAAGGCAGGGAGGTTTAGCGGGTCGGGGGGTGGAGGGATTGCCCCTGGAAGCAGCCGTCCTGAATGAGGACATTTCCCCAAACCCACACCATCACCCCTCCAGGCTATTTAAAAGAATCTCAAACACAGAGCTTATTGTAGTCTCTCTCCCTCTCTCTCTCTCTGCCTTAAGGCCCAATTCAAGTCCTCCAAGACCCACTATTGGCCAATAAGAGCGAGGCAGCATTCTTGTCATGTCAGGGTCAGCCTACTAAATCATCCAGTCCTGTCACCGCTGGTCTCTAAGGAACTGATTCAGGCCGCCGTTGATACAACTCTGGCAAAACATACGCATTTCCCTTTCACCCTTCCTCTCTCTCTCCCTCTCATTCCTACACAAACTTTCTCCATCAGATAAACTCTGTTTTCATTCCTACAAACAGACACAGGCCACCCCATAATACACACATAAACATGCATGTATGTCTTGCTTGGCGGGTCTCCCTCCATCAGAAGGCCTGGGGTGCATAGCCATGGCTATGTTTCTATTCATGCCCGAGGTGACAGGCCTCCAACTGGCTGATCTCGTTCCCCTTAGGGTCAGCGAGAAGCTGCTGATGTCGCCATACCAACAAAGTGCTCAGTTAAAACCCTACCGCACCCCGTGACTCCGGTTGTCTCCCTCCCTGTCAGTGTGCCTAAACAGCGAGACAGAGAGGAACGGGTGAGTAGCGCTCTACGTTGTCTATGTTTCACCTGTCACACAGGAAATAACACAGGAAACCTACATTAAAAATAAGGGGAAAGGGGAAAGAAAGAACACAGGAAAACCAACAAGCCTACTCCATGCAAATACAGACTCACTCATGTGTGCAGACACACAGCGGTGAAGCAAAAGAGGAAAGTCAAAGGTCAACTATTTCCTGTGCTTCAGTTCTATGAGATTGGTGGACGTTTTTATCCAAAGAGCCTGACAGCACCACGACTGTATATGTTATTACCATGGGTCGTCTCGGCGGGAAGATCTTTACTGAAACACACACAACTAAACAACTGAGAGTGCCACACACAAAAAGGCCCACTGAAATACACTCACTTACAAAGTGTTACGATTCTAGAGGAAATAAAAAAGACATGGACACACACTGTTCACACACTGTCTGGTGTGAGGCTGACTGCTGAAATCATGTGACCCTTCTGTCCCTTACATGGTCAATAACATGGTCCACGTTAACAACGCAATTAAGAAGCAAACCTGTGGTGTCATTTTCTCAGGGCAGCCAGTGAGTGGGCTTTTCATGTAGCCACAAACACTGTTGACCCACACTTGGTCTGCGTATAATAAAAGCTCTTTTGTTTCGCTTTTCTGATATTATGAGAGGCAAGGGAATCTATAGCCGTTTGTCTGCTGAGCTGAGGCATCCAGACTTATCACACATCAAATATGAAAATAACAGGAAGTCCCGTGTCCCGCGCTTCTGGGTGAAAAATCAGTGAGCAACATCTTTTACTCCCTCCCTAATCTGATGTGGTGGGACTGACCACTGAGACGCTGTCCCATCAAGACAAAGCCATGTCTTACCAGTGATTTTTATAACAGACAGCTTGATGGTGACACCACTGAGAGAGCACAAGTTCATGAACAGTTTGCTCCTTACAGTACGCCATTTTGAAACTAAGGGACACTGGACTTCTGAGTCCCGGGGCCCTCCAGGGGTCCTTGAGGGGGCTCCCAGCAATATGAGGTACAGTTCAAGTTCACTTTAACTTCACTCAGTGGAGGTTAGCACAATGAGAGACTGTATCAGGGTGACTGTTGTGATTATAAGGCCTCACTGTCCCCACTGTTGTTACCACTCCTGTGATCATACACTAAATCATATCCAACTACACAAATCTTCTCACATGGGGCTCCTTGAGATAAAATCCTATCAAAAGGGGGTGTTTGGTCTGCTTTGATACCCTGGCGTGAAGAAGTTCGGCAGCCACCAAGATGGAAGGCGTGTAAGAGTCTGGGCAAAACATTTGAGACACAACAACCTGCAATTTCAGCTGCAGGAGCTACAGTTCATGACTGAGGGAATGTGCGTCTCCCCCTGCAGCTCCGGGGATGCTTGCGGAAACACAGAGCAGGAAGTATCCGAGTGGGCTGTCCTAATTTCAGCACAAGACAGACAATTTAACCAGACGAAAATCAGGACAGCGTGATATTGTTGAATTTCACGCCGCGTTAGGGCAGCACCAACTACCCTAATAGGAGATGTTTTAGCCTAAAATGTGTATTTGCTAGCACTGATAAAACATAGCAACCGCAGTCACACCGCGCTAATAAACATAACTAGCAAATGGAAGAAGTACGTGAATAAAACGTGACATGTGTTGCCTGTTTGTAGCGGGCAGGCTAGGCTAGCAGCGGCTAGCAGGTCTACCTGGTCGGCCAGTTTGAGAACAGCCATCTCTCGGTCGCCTGGAGCTGCTCACCCACTCCCTCCGACACCACAACACCATGCAGTACGCGATGCTGCGGTCCAAACGCCTGCTTTCCTTTCCTTTCTCCGATGTTCCTGCGGTAGGTGTTGCAGCTTGGCGTGTTGCACCTCCCTAGGAAGACAGGCGGGTGATGAAGGCCGGGGCTAGTACCAGGGCCATGGCCCGCTCCGCTGACGCTATCTGCGGCGACGGTGAGCCGAGCCGCTCGCTCGGAGGGAGGCGGGGGAGCAGGAAAGCCTTTTCCCTCTGATATAAACAATCCACATTGATAGCTGCTGCACGGAGATCTCGGTCGCCTCTCTAAGCCATACACCACTACACTGCCCTCCCTCCTCTCTCCCCTCTGCAGAGCCAAAAGCCTCAGCTGTCGACTGAACTCAATTGAACAGAGATCGCACAGGAAGTTGGTGCCTCTCTCCTCTCAGATGCAGAACTGGAGGACAGTCTTCAGCATCAACAACAACCTCCTCGCTGCTGCCATCCACTGGATAGAGCTGGCCCAGTGCAGCTTGTGCTGGATCACCCAAAAGTAATAAAACATGTTGCATGAAACATTAATGGTGCAGAATAAAACCATACTTTTGGCTGGGTATCATGTCCAAGGATTGGAGTGCAGGGTAAACCCACCTAAGATCATTTTAGTCAGCTTTTTAGGTGTACATTAATACTCGTGGTATGAAAGGGGGAATGCATCAATTCATGTTTTTCAGGCAATATAAATGATGTTGTTGTTTGCCTTATGACGATCACTAACTGGAAATTATAGTTTACCCACCTTTTTATTTACCACCACATCACTCATCATGCCATTGCATCATGTACTCTTCCGTGGTAATTGTGTACCTTTATTTCATCATGTCTTTCATTGTGGAATTTTTCTAATCACGGTTGTCTCCCTGAGTCAGGTCATAAAGAAGGGAGGTGTCGCTTGCTAGGCTGCCTCTCAGTCTCATGTTGACTCAACAAGCCGCCACCAGCCAACCACACACACACACACCTAGCAGAGAAAGACACCGGCATGCAGCTTGCTGTGCTCACGAAGATGCATTCCATGTGTTATTACTCTGTAAGGGAAGGAAACTGAAAAAAGGACTTGTGAGAAAAATACCTGGCTGGAAGATAGATAGTGCATACTTAATCTATTAGTATGATTTTTTAGGGAGAATACAAAGAATGGAGCCAATTATACCCACCCAAATTTCCCAATTCAGCATGCACATGTTTCTGATGATTGCATCAGAAACCCACATATTAATTACTCTGAAGACAAGATACTAACAGGCAAATCACAAAGCAGCGATACAGTAGGCAGACGCAAGCCCTCTGGGAACATGTGACCTAGGTTAGCTACAGCCCTGGCTCTGCCAAATGTGACTAAATGTGAGCCATTTCTGCACACAGATACTCACTCTCTCTAGCCCAACACTGGAGGCCTGCAGTAACAATCTAAACACACAGACACACACTCTGTCCAACACACAAGACAGACTTCATATTATTGTTCTCCTCAGATTAGCAGATCCAAAGCCTGGACAGCGTCTGCAAAGGGAAATCTGGGTCAAAGCGTATGGGCCTCGCTGTGGAGCTGAAATGAATTGAAGGGAAAAGTGGGGGAGGGTTTTCCATTGTGTTGGTGTGTGTGTGGGATTGAGAATCTAAAGTGTGTGTGTGTGGAAGGGGGGGGTGGGGGGGATTGATCTCTGTGCTTTGAGTGCTACAGAGTTCCAGCATCCATTCATTCCTCTATGAATATGACCTGACCTCTCGTCAGCAAGGAACAGAGAAAAAGCAAAGGGTGAGGGTGGTGAAAGGGTGAGACTAGAGGACATGCAGATGGAGTGGAGAGAGAACTGGGCTTCACAAGACTATAATACATGTATAGTGTTATTTTGTAATACTTTAAGTACTGTCATATAATCTATATAAACGTTCTTACAAAATTTAGGAGCCTTAAAAAAACTGATTTTAGGGAAATGGTTGCAGGGTCATGAGATAGAAGTATGTAACCCAGCCATGCATCAAAAGCAATTGATTTCTTACATTTTGAACTTGTACTGTTTCCAGCCCCCTGGGGGATTAGCTTGCCCGTATCTGGGTTGAGCTCATCCTCAACAAGGCCACTGGGACAGCCTGCCAGTCCACCCCCATGGTCTCTTCTTGCTTTATCTGGTTGTTGTGTCTAAGTGGGATGACGAGGCCGATAGGGACAATAGACTTGACGTGGGAAATGTTTTCTAGTCCAGTCCAAGTTTTTCCAAGTGCTCAGGTCACACTACTGGATATAAGGAGCTGTCCAAATACACATCTAAACTGGTCAGTGGACACGATCTCTTACCAATACATGTAATTGCCGAGCAAATGTCTCCCACGATGACATCAGATCATCTGCATCCATCTACCAGTGGACCCCAACAACTCAGAAAAGGTCTTTTCCTGCATCTCTGTGTTAAATTGTAATAGGTATTCCACTGAAGACAGCATTTATTGCTTCAGACAGAGTGAAATAAAAACTGTGTTTATAAGTGGATGTAGAGGTTGAATGGGACACCCCCAGGAATAACATGCCACTATCAACATGTCAGTGCCTTTAATCAGGCAGCTTATTTTTCCGTTACCTAATGTGCATATTGCTGTCATCTGAAAACCTCTTAACTCCAATGTTGGTGTATCTTCCCGTTTTCACTTCAATAGAGGGATTACATGGCCCTCTATGGGATGAGAAAATACTACGAGCCTTGGATTTATGAAACCCTTTAAAAACCCACTGGATTGTCTAAAAACCCATTGTCATCAAAGTAAACAAGCTTTTTCTTTGTTCCTGAAAAGTTTACATTGCGTTCATCTCCAACAATGTCCACAATGGGCATGTAGTATAAATGAAGGAAGATAAACTTAACACACAGAAATTGAATTTTATACACAAACATTTTATTTGGTCAAATAAAGCAACATTCTGATAAGAACAAAGGAGATGTGAACTGATGGGAGAGCATGTAGAGGGAGTAGCCAGTACAGAGGCCTATCAATACACAGAAAAACTACATACTTAAAAACAATGACTGCTTCTCATTCCTCAAGGCTACTCTGACCTCAGTTGTTCCTTATACGAAACACTCACAAAATGGAGAATTAAACATACAAGCTCCGCACTGTTCAGTTTTATACCTCCCCTAATTTCACACGTTCTTTTCAATTTAAACAGTCAATAGGCGGCAGCCAACAGAGACTCAATGTGCCTGTGTTGGATTATTGGACACCTATTGAAAGACACAGCTAAATAATAAAAAATGGACTCAGTCCTAGACCAGGATAGATTGGACCATGGACAGGACACTGTAGAGAGAGAAACCAAGAGATGAAGGAGAGAGGAGAGAGATTGCGACTGAGAGAGTACATGGGTTTGTATTTACAAGGCATACTCCAGCTCACAACGAACGAAAGGGTTTTTCTCGTCGTTGTAGACTTGTGGGTAGTGGGCGATGAGGGCATCTTGGGAGCCGATGTAGATGGAATTATAAATCTTCCAGTAGACGTCCCTCACCTTCCTGGCCGGGTGGAACAGGCCCTGGAGATACAGGCAACATAGCCAGGTTAAACACAGTCACCTTTCTTCTATATGTTTTTACATACACAACCAATTTCATGCTAGAAGGGTGAACTCTTTAAATACGTGTACAGGTAGTTGCTGGGTGAAAAGCAACACTACAAGAATTCAGAGACTTGAGCTGTTGAATAATTACAAAAGGTGCACAATTACCACTAAGTAATCTAAAACTAGTGCCAGAAATGGGCAGTTCAGTACGAGGAAAAGTTTCAATGGTCCTGGTTGGTCTTACCTGTAGGCAGTACTGCAGCATGCGGCAGGGCCCGATGGCGACCCTCAGGCCCTCCAGAGCACCCATGACGGCCTGGATGACGTGGGGCGACGTCTCAAACACATTGGGCCAGACATAGTTAAGCAGATGGTTGAGGGAGTCTTCGCAGCCAAAGCCGTAGACGCCCAGGGACATGTGCTGGACCACCGCGCTGGCTGTCTGTCTGTGGACTAAGTCTCTGCAGAAGACAGAAGAAAATGGTCAACTACACTGAAAACAATACAGCGAGCCAGTTTTATTCAAGGGATGGTGATAGCTTATTGGGCCAAGAGTTTAGTAATGAAGGCACTGCAAGAGCACTAGAGGGCAAATATTCACCGGGCCTTGGGAGGGGCAGTAACATTTACATTTAAAAAGGAGACTACTGCTGTTAAGAGTTATTGTTCTGCTATGTTGGTTCATGCAGAGGAAATTAGAAACACACAACAACCACAATGCATTCTGGGCAAGACACGCTCCTGAAGTCTACCTAGCTGTTGACTCGCCCCCTCAGCCCTCAAATGGGCACTTGAGTTATCAGAGTATTTCTTAAAGAGATAAACTTTCAGTATATGATGGAAAACAGGGAGTGACTCTGTAGTTCTGACTGGAGAAGATCACCCACGAACTATAGTCCTCCGACTCACCTGTCCATGAGTGCGTCCTCCAGCAGTGGTGTGACAGCGTAGATGTAGTCCTTGCCCATCTCTCCGATGTACTCAAACAGGAAGGACAGGGACTTGAGCACGCCGTTCTGCACGTTGAGCTCAGGTACACGGTATTCGTTCATGAGCGCCGGCAGCACGGTGAACGGTGAACAGGTCTCAGCTACGATGGCGATTGCCACAGTGGTGCAGACACGGTTCTGACGCTCCTGGACCTTCAGGTTATTGAGCAAAGTGGCCAACACATCGTGGGGCCTGGGAGGATAGAAGGGGGTAGAGACAGGTTAAAAATGGCATTCCTTGAGAGCGACTAGGAATGGTTTGAACCTATGTAGTGCGATTTCTTCTGTGATTAACATCTCAAATCATAAAAGGAGAAGGTGAAGTAAAACAGTAACAAAAGATTTAGTCAAGTGTTTGGCATAGATGTGAAGACCCCTATGGCACTCACCCGATGGCCTTGGCGATGTAACCAAATGTGTTGACAGTTGCTCTGCGGATGGCCTTCTTGTGAGCCTTGAGCAGCTCCAGCAGCTCAAAGCAAATCCTCATCCACTCCCTGGCTGACACATACTCAGCTCCCCTAAACACACACAAGAAGTCACGCTAAGGTCAACAGTCCTCTGGTTCCAAGAAAAGAAAAAAAACAGATCATGTGCTACTAGATTCTCATAACTTCTCTCTAACGTGTATTTCTATCCCATATGTTATCCCATACTGACCTGTCAGCAATCCTGCCCACCAGGTCGATACAATTCTCCTGCACCTTCTCATGTCTGTTCTTCAGGATGGGCGTCAAACGAGGAAGCAAGTCTTTGATTGGTGGGGTCATCTTGTGCATACCTGCAAGGCGGAACAAAATGACCAATCAACTCTCAAGATGTTCACTGAACTTTGATTAGGTTGCTATACAAAAAAAAGACCCTATGCAACTGAATACATGCTCAGAACTCAAGTTGATGGAGCAGTAGGGTTACGTACCAATAACGTTAACAATGGCCTTCAGTGCTCCCAGGATGCTACCCAGCACCTCAGGGTACTCCTCTCCCAGGTACTCATACAGCACTACTCCCAAGTGACCCATCAGCTTCTCCTACAATGGCAGAAACGGGGACAAAATGCATTAGCTCGTTAAGTGTGTTATGCGGTTGAATCTGTGTGTGTGCCAATGTATTCATATCAAAGTGTACCTCCTGGCAGGTCTTCATGACCACGGCGGTGCGGGAGATGAGGTCAGCAGCCTGCTGACGGACTTTGGCCGACTTGTTGTTCAGACGCCACAGCACGGTACCGCAGATCTGAGGCAGGTAGGGCTTCACACGCTTCCCCAGGGCATTCACCACTGTGCCAAAACCATTCAGCATCACTGAGTCCTGGAGGGGGAAGAGAGATACAAGAAATAAGAACTGGCCTTGCACATAGTTATGAAGTAGATTTTGCCACGGGTGAGCATGATTTAAAATTAATAGATTTTCGGTTTGAGTCTAATAATGTGTCTTATATAATTCCCCAGTTAAGTCTGATCACTGTCATTCCTCTCACCTCTGTTGTCTGTTCCTGGAAGGCGTATAGGATACCGTCGATCAGCTGCTCCTCCAGCTTGTGGTCAATATCAGCCGCCCCCAAGTTGCCCATAATCTTTTCAATGGTCTCCATCACCATCTTCCTGTACTGCTCTGCTTCATCTTTCAGGTCATCAACAATTCGTGAAATGATCTCTGCCGCTCCCACCTTGTTGGCCAGCTCCACCGTGGTGTCCACCAGCTGTGGGCAGAGAAGAGAGGTTCACATCCCATTACACGTAACAACCACTCTTTTATTAACCACAGCACCATGGTCTTCAACAGCCAAAGTCAGGCCAGTCAGTTAAAATAAAAAAAACAGACTTACGCATCAAGTCTATGTTTTATTCTTCACAACTTATGTGATTTTTCAGAAAACTCCTATAGTGGTCCTTTGTAAGCAAATTAGACAGGAGAATGCACCTCTGGGTCATCTATTAGTTTGCATGGATTAGTGTGCTATGGACATGTATAGCAATATATAGCTAAATCTGTTGATGATTCTAAGACAGTACATACTCATTTTAGAATGAATCATGTTGTGTAAGCAGCGCTTAGATGTATGCAATATGCTCTGTATGTAACTTCTAATATTATATTCAAGTAGTTTGATATGTACTTCCTATCTTTGTGCATGTACTAACCTGTCTGTAGTTGCGTCTGTCCAGAGCCATCCTGTGCTGCCAGAAGTGCTTGAAGAAGGGTGGAAGGATCTCTGTCTTGATGTAGTTGGCTTCCACACCATCAGTGCCACAGCACTGCTTCACCACCTGAGAGACAAGGCAGAAGTACAGGTCAGACATGGAATTATGAATGCAAAAGGTGACTGAAAGCATCTGAGGGTTTCACGGTCCAAGGGTTTGCTTGGTCCTCTTACATCTCACATAAGAAAAAGACTAGCTAGGTGTTAGTGCAGGCTTTCTAATTGTAACCAACGGGTGCAGAATGAGAACAGAGAGGACATGGATGTCAGCTCTGCTAGCTCTCATGTTGGTGTCCATCTAGCGAAATACTAGCCCTGATCTCACCATGGAGAGGTTGAACAGGCGAGAATGATTCGCAGGAACTTCACAAAAGCCTTAAGCATCACAGTTTGGAAGTTGAACACATTCACAGTGCATCACATGCCATCAGAAATTCAGATTTGGGATGCATTGAGCAAGAGTGCAAACATATTCTTCCCCTCTGGTACCTTGAGCACAATCTTTTTCATCTCCTCGTCGGGGGACTGGAACTCTCTGATGAGGATCAGCATCACCTCTCTGGTGTAGTAGTTGGCGTACTCGGCGTCCATCAGGGGGATCAGGTAGCCAATGGCCTTCAGGAAGGCAGCCAGACCCTGGTAACAAAGGAGGAGGAAAAACAAACAGGCGGTGAGTTCAAAATTTGCCACATTTATTTACACTTGTTCACCGTAATAAATGTTTTGTCTGCTGCTCCCAGCACAATTAGTACTATCCTCTTTCCTCTACTGAAAGCAGCAGCCCCTCATAAAAGGAGACTATAGCAAGCAAAAATTCACACTGTAGGGACACATAGGCTTAGTGCTTGGTGTTGATCTTGCACTTAATACAGTTTGTACTTCTCTCCATAAAGTTAACAACAAAGTGCTTTCATAATTACATAGTATTGACTCTGTCGTTGAGTCATTTCACTTGTGAGTTGTTGTTCTTACCTTTCCTCTGTGCTGCCTGATACCCTTCCAGAGGGGCTTGAGCACGGAGTCAAAGGACTCAATACCGTAGGGCGTGGCAGCTTCAGCCAGGGCAGCAATAGCCAGGGCACTGATGGTCCTCACCTTCTGCTGCTCATCCACCAGACCTGCGGCCAAACACAGTGAAGTGTTTCAAATACATTTCATTCTAGACATTTTCACAATGTTTTTGTTTAACGTTTTTTTTACCATTACTATACAGGGTATCTGCAGGTTTGTGAAAGTTAAATTCAAACACAATTTAAGTGTCACTTTTTATGCCAGTTAAAAAAATTAAACAATTTTAGACAAATATAGCTAGAAAGAAGGGGGAAAAATACCACATCAGTAAGAATATAAGTCATAATAATAATCATAATGTGATTTAAGACATCTTAATACTTCAAGAACCTGTAGACACCCTGATGTGTCATATTTATCACTGGTAGAAGTGTGGTTGGTGACTGACCATGCTCTATAATCTCCACCAAGCTGCGAAGGTGGGGCAGGATGGCACAGCCCATAAGGATAGCAATTTGCTGGACGATCTTGATGCCTGTGTGCCGGGCCTGCCAGGACTTCTTGCTTTTACACACGGCTTTGAGGAAGGGCAGGAGGGAGGGAATGCCCAGGGCAGAGGCCACCACAGCGAAGGCTCTGGCTGTGGTGTTTCTCACGTACTCATCCATGTTGTCAATATCAGGACGCATTGTGGAGATCATAGTAGCCAAGCCAGCAGCCTAGAGGAGAGAAAGACAGAGACATTGAACAAAGGAAGGCGCTTGAGCCAGCACTAGATGATGTCAGGGGTTTATTCACCAAGTGAAATTACAGAAATGAATACTAAATACAAACAAAATACAGTTCTAGATAGAATCAAATATGTAATGGTATCTGACAATAAAATGTTTGTAGAGGTTTTGCAGTTGTAACCAACGGGGTGCAGGTTGAGAACAGAGAGGACATGGATGTCAGGTCTGCTAGCTCTCATGCTGGGTGTCTATTTAGCGAAGTACTAGCCCTGATCTGACCATGGAGAGGTCGAACAGGCGAGAATGATTCGCAGGAACCATATTGCGCCCAATCTATGCACCAAAAAAACAACAGTATGTATGTATGTATGTATGTATGTATGTATGTATGCATGCATGCATGCATCTATCTACACTGATGCGCTCTGTCTTACCTTGGCCAAGTTGGAGATGATCTCTCTGCCTTCCACTCTGGCATAATAGTCCTCATCAATCAGTAGGGGCTCAATAACCACCAGGATCTGGACACAGAGACAGACAATCAGTTTCTCAGACATACACAACAGACACTCCACTACTACAAACACACATGCACACCTCTCATGCCGAGCCTACCTTGTGTACGTATGGTCGGACCAGGTCATCCAGTTTGTAGAGAATGCGGTCAATGACCTTAACCAGCAGGTGGCGCTCCTGATCCTCCAGGGTGGGTGACATGAGTAGTGGCAGAATCTGGTTGAACAGGGGGCCTGCACCAAACTCACGAGCCTTATCTGTAATCTGACGCAGAGCCGCCTAGAGAGGAGAGGAGAGAGTCAAAGTCAAAAAGAGAGTCAGAGTTGATGGCTGAGATGACATTTATTGGAATGGCTTTCAGTCTCAACTGATCTGATGCTATGTCTGCTGCTGCCAGCAGAGCATATTGGTCTACGCTCTGACATCTACTGAAAGCAGCAGCCCCTCACAGAGGAGATTGTTTAGCAAGCAAAGATTCACACTGTAGCCACACACAGGCTTAGTGCTGGGTGTTGATCTTGCATTGGTACTATTTTTGTGCTACATCTCTTGAGAATTGACCCGCTTCTTAAACAGATCTGACAGCAGGGGGAAGGAGTTCGCTTGCCAAGAAATTCTTATGCATACAAAGAACTTGAGAACATAGAGGGTTTGGGGTCATATTTGCAGTAGTGAGGGAAAGTGTTTTAATGGGAGACTAATGGTAGTCAAATGTTAATGGTAAGGAAATAGTAATGGTGACCAACCTTCCTCATGGGTGGTGTTCCGTTTTTAATCTTCAGCAGCAGCTTCATGATCTTCCTCTCTTTCTGCTCCTCAGGACTCAGTGTGGACTCATCCACTTCCACCTAAAAAAACCAAACAAACAAACACACAGAGCCATGCATACTGTTAGCAGACATACCTACTGATCTTCATAGACTTTACAAACATTCGGTTCTGTGTTTTACACTGTTCTACGCGCTGTGTGTGCATGTTGCTGTGTACATCTAGAAATATGTGTTTGATGCTCACCAGCAATTTGTCAAAGTACTGGATGTCGTCGGGTTTGAGGAAGGGGAGGTTTCCAGAGGGCTGGTCGTTGATCTGCTTCATGGAGCGGTCCTCTGTCTGCATGTGGAATCCTGTCATGCCTCCAATAGGGGTGGGGGTGGCTGACAGCTTACGGGCAGGGGTACGGATGGGCACGTAGCCTGCTGGTGGGGGCAATACCTGGGGACAGAAAAAACAAACATCTGTCAGTACTGTGATTTCTCTTTTAAATAAGATTTACTAGTGATTTTTCTGTAATTGTTGAATCTAATAAGACAGGAACAGGGCATGTACCTTGTACCCCTCTGGGAACATGGCATCAAGCTCATCGTCTGTGAGTGGCCGGTTCCTCTCATCAATTTCCCTCTCCCACCTCCATGCCTGCAACTGCTCTGGGGTCATGCTCATCAGGTGACCTAGAGACAACAGAAGAGAATACTTGTTAACCAAAACACATCTCAACCAATAAGGGTGCTAATGGGCCAGAGTGGCTAATGGTGGAAGTTACTTCTTTACCTGGTGTGGGGGTAGCCATGTTCATGGCCGGGGTTCCGATTGGGGTCTTCCCTGGGGTAAGCAGCGGTGTGGACGATCCCATCTGACTGGCAGGGGTTTCGTCCCAACGGGACTTCCTCTTACTGGCCCCTGGGGTGGGGGTCTCTCCCACGGACTCATCTCCTCTGTCTGTGCGTGGGGTCTCAGCCCAGCTTCCGTGTCCTGGGGTCTCCCTCTCTGTCTTTGGGGTTTCATCCCAGCGGTTTTTGCGTACACTTCCTGTAGCTCCACCATGGCCTGGTGTGGCATGGCCTGGTGTGTCCCTGCCAGGGGTGGCAGCACCAGCAGGTGTGTGGCTGGGAGTAGGGTCCCACATGCGGGTGCTGGGGGTGGCCCCTGGGGTCTCACTGCCTTTAGGTCGGCCAGGGGTCTCATCCCAGCGGCTGTTGGAGGGTGTGTGTGCAGGGGTGTGCCCTGGAGTCTGGGAGGAAAGAGAAGAAAGATGAGTAGGGTTATCTACAACTAGAAAATGTCCTGTCTTACCTCACAAAGTTGCCTCGGTATGCAGACAGGTGGTAGTGAGTGGTGACTATCAATATACTAAATCCCTCATATGTCCAAAGACATATAAAATATCTACACGTCGACTGTATGGCACTTCAGTAGTAATAACCCTAGCTCTCATAGCCTCAGGGAAATCTGTATTCATTTGAATGCTATGAAAAACTAGCCATCAAGCAGTAAGATTTTGAGACTTGGGTCATTCACCTCAACATTGGCATCAGCCTGATCCCAGCTGGACATCTTTTTGGGCGTTGTGTTGGTGGGGGTTTGGTTTTGGTCAGCTGTCTGGTCCCAGCGGCGCTTGCGCTTTGCGGCAGCTTGGGAGGCAGCAGAGCCGTTCACAGCCTTCAGGTCCCCCGATTTGGCCTTCTCTGCCAGCTGCTGACGGATCTCTTTCTGCAGGGAGGGAGAGACACAAATGTCATGCACAACAGTACAACCATATAAAATGAGCAATGAGCAGATGTCACTTGTGTCTGAATGCAGTCTAGGGCCAAAAGACAGTGGGTAGACCTTACCTCCTCTTTGGTCAGGTGCTGCTCTCTCATGACATCCATGTACGACCTGACCTGCAGCTTGGGATCCGGCGTTTTGCCCCCTGCGCGAAAGAGCACCAACAAGAACACAGGACACTCATTAGAACACACTCCAGGGACCCAATTTATAACAAACACAGCAAGCACAAACACAGCCAGCTATCCCTGACTCTCTTTATCAACTGATTAAGTTATCATGTTCCATTTGTTTTACAGCTGAATCACAAAACAAAGCCCTATAGATTTACATATACATTCGTCTTTCTCTTACATACAGACATAGCAGTCTAAGGAAAAACAAGCAGATACATAGAGAGAAGAGCTGAGGTTGTTGTGTTTTCTTTAAGGAGATTAAGGAGAAGATATAGCCATCACTGATGCAGGGGTCCTGGGCTGTGTTCTCCAGAATACGTACACTTTCAGTGCCAAGGGTCCTTCTGCAGTCAGACTTCAACCGGCAGAAAAGAAGCCTAGAAAATTTCTCTTTACCATTAGTAACACTTTGGAAAAGGGTTGGAACTCACACACAATAGTATACCACCTGTGTTGCATTGATTTACGGCACTCAAAAAAAAATAATGCATCCTCTTGGGGCTTAACCTCAAAACAAAACTCAACAAAAATAAGAGACTATGTAGTCCAGATACCAAATTATTCATAACAAGTGAATAAAGTGAAGTCAAGATTTTGAGGCTAAATCTAGGAAAGGCATGTCACCTAAAACAGCTGATCTGGTGCTACCTTTGCAGCCAAATATAAAGGAAGGGGCAGCAAAATGGACCACTGGTCAGAAATATGAGCAAAGCCAGACCAGAGCCAAACTCTTGATCCTGGCTGATTCCAGTATTAATTACTATTCCGTCAACCTAAATTTAGATCTTGACTTCCTTTTCAGGACCAAGGTAAAAATAATAAAATTGTATCTATGGTTGTTGGTAATTGATGAGCCAAATTAAAAAACAGTAATAGGGCTGAGGTTTGTTGTAGCTGGGCTGCGTTTGATTCCCCTCACAGGCCCCCAGTCAGACAAGCAGCCAGTGGACCCTGACCAAACTGACAAGTGCACCCTTCTCTGTGTTCACCATAACCTACACAGGATGAGTTGCTGCACCCTTAACAGAGTGCAGTACAGGACTGGCAAAGCAGTACTGCTGTAGGAGAGAAATTAAGGACAGTTAGTATGGGCCTGTGGTATTGCGGTACACAGTTTTCTTGATAACATATTTCTATTTTACAGAGAGTTGTAAAATAAAAATATATTTACACAATATCTTTGTAAAAAAGAGCTCTCTCTACATGCAGGCTTTAGTTAAAGCCCTACCTTGCCTAAACCTGCGGCAGCTCATATTCTCAGGGGAAGTGAAGATGTAATAAAATGGAAGGCAAATTATTCTAGCTGGCTCCAAGTTTTTGTTTGTCATGTTAGGCTACACCCTAGGAGGTTGCACATTGTTACAGTTGTAGCGCTATTTATCGATGGAGTTTACATAAGTCTTACAGGACTCATAAATGGTCTACCATTGGTTTATTTATGATAGGCTATGTAGTGACAAACTCAAAAAGCCTCTAGGTTAGGGCTCTCAGATTTGTAAGTAAAGCTGGCCACTCTTAGACCAATAAGTAGTAAATATTGATCAGCAGTATAAGATTAAAAAGCCAAACTATTACTCACACCCCTGAAGCCCTAGGTAAGTTTACACTGAAATGACTTCAATCAAATTATAATGCAGAACACTGCTTGAAATCTGAAACTAAGACATGATGACTACAAATGTTGTGGCAACTGCACTACACCTGTTTATATTAGACAGTGAAAGCACTGGGACTAGCTTACATCCTGTCATGTGCTAAGGCCCAGGGGACCTTGCATACCCATCATGTCTGATAAACCAACAGAAGAGGTAAGTCACTACAAGCCTGTTAAATTACACTAACCAGAAAGGGAAACTGGGGAGACAAACAAAACCTCGTAGTCTAACTCACTTTATTTGTGTTATGTCCTTTCAACACTCACTGAATATAATCCTAATAACTTGTTTGACTGAGCAAAGGTTAAAAGTGAGCCAGCACATTCCTCTCCTCTGCCTGTATAGTGACAAAGCTTGGTGTGCACAAATTGATAGGTCATTGCTTATTCTCAGCTACTGAGCACAGCAGGGTGTGGCACATAGGATTAGCAGGTGAGTTACACTAAAGTTGACCCTGAAACCGTCATTCCTCATCCCTGTTGCTAACATATACTACTATATCACAGGAGGACACTGCACTTTCCCAATCATCATTTAGACTCAGTCACATGGGTTTGTTAACCCTTCGACTCACACACAACCTATCTGCAACCCAAGTTTGATAGGTGAATTAACCCCTCTAACAAGAGAACACCTAATCACCTCTCCCAATGAAATGTATGGTAATTCTACACTGGGTTCAACTTTATTTCATCACATACATTATCACAAAATGTTCCATTTACATATAATTTTCACAACTTTTCCAATCCAAACCGCTGAACATAAACTATATGCCCCCTTTGGAATTGGTTGCAAAATTGAAATAAGACTCAATTGGAAATGAAGGCAAGCGCTCTTGGACCAGAGAGGATTGACCACAGGGAAGGCATTGGGTCTGGGAAGCAAGCCATTGCATTATGGTCGAAGGGTTAAACAGCAAAAAGGTGGGCTTGAAACCCTTGGTAATCATGGGATCACAAAAACATAAAGAAGACCATGAAAAGGGTGAGGAAATGGGAAGGATGCAATGAAGACAAAAAGGAGTGGTGAAATTTACCGTCTGCAAAGGGGTCGAGACGCTCAGGGGAGATGATCATCTGTCTGCGACGGGCTTTGTATTCGTCTTCCCGCTCCGCAATCTTCTGGGGACGATGCTCTGCAAAGGGGTCATACTGCAAAATGGCAAACAGGGAGAAAGGGGATGAGAAGATGTGGACATGTTAGTTTCCCGTAATAAACAAACACTTCTTGTGATCCATAATGATGATCCATATAAGACACTTGAGATGGTAGATAAAAAGGTAGATCTGAATTCAGTTCTGCCTGCTTCCACAATAGCAAAAAACTCACTTTGAAACTACATGTGAATAATGTTTTTTTTCCCCCTGGAATAAATAGGGTGATGGAAATAGGATGATTATGGCAAAAAATATGGGACAATAAACAAATACTCACTTGCTCTTCTGACTGGGGTATGGCATTGAGTATTGCCACCGGTGCATGGTACCCAGGCTTCTTCTGTCCCAACAAACTGGTTGATGAATCTTCTTCATCATCCTGAGGAACAAAAGAGAAAAAAAGGAGTCTAGTCAAGCCTTGCCAAATGGCAAGACTCTCCCAGCTCGTATACAACAAGCAAAGGGGAGCACTCAAGCGCCTTAAAAATTCTGGAACAACAAGAACGACACTTGTTAGCAAGTATCTGACCACTGGTTGGAATAAGAAGGATGTGCAGTTCAGACTAAGGAAATGGGGCAAATAACACAGTGAAGGGGGAGTGGGTATCTTTCTTGTGGATGTTCTGTTTCTTGTATTAAGAAACACATAAAACGTATCCATCCCGATAAACAAAGTGCAAACAAAATCACATCCAGGCACAGCAAAACACTTACCTCCTCCTGTTCATTGGCAGCAATAGAGGTGACATATCCAGCAAAGCGGCTGTCGTTGCCTCCATAGATCTCCTGGTCATAAAAGCCAGTGGAGTCAAGGCCCACTCCCTGCTCTCCCTCCTCCAGCAGGGCAGCCTTCATCCCCTGGATCTCCAGGATCTGGGCCTCTATGTCTTGAAGGACAACAAGAAAGACACAAAATTAATCAATGATTGTCCCTTCTGGAGGACAGAAACAAAGTAAATTGATTATCAACACATCGCTACTCAATCTCCCTTTGGGTGGAGTGGAAACAGACCACCAAAATTATTTAAGGACTTTCTCACACTGGAGGATTAAAAGCAGAACGAGGCAATCACATACATGAATATTCTCACTATCGCCATCTGACTAGGAAATACAATTTTAATAATTTCAGCCACATGTGACATAATTCGTTTGGCCAAACTAACGTGGCTAGTAAATGCAGCAACGCCATTGTTATGTGCACTTCAACACAATGCAGTATGGCCTTATCTGCCGCCATTAACGTTACATCCACCCGACTCCGAAATACATATTGTATGATTCTGACCATGGTCTGCATATTTGTTTTAGTTTGACTAGCAAGAACATATGCCAACGACATTGCACAGTGCAGTATGGCCTGGCGAACCACATACAGTAACGCTAACGTATCCAATTTAAGACTTAAGCTAACGCTAACTTGGTTGGTCAAAGCGAGGTGATGGGTAACGTTTTGTCAGTTAGATGTTGCATTTAATAGTGTGGTAGTATGATTACAACACAAGTATGAGCAAATGAGCATTTTAGCACGCCAAAATGTATTTTAGCGCGGTCATATGTGATGAAAACGCTAAATCGTGGCATGACCCCGCACGTTAGCTAGCTAGGTAGCTTAGCAGCCAGCGCCATTATCTAAAACGTCTGCGTTGTGTCGTAGCTTGGCCTCCTCGGCAATTTCGATTTGAAAAGAGTACCAATACACACAGTGCTTTAAAATAATTCTTGCAACATTTTTTACAATTTCTGACATACGCTAAAGTCAAAAGCAACATTAAAGAGGTAATGGATTATAGTTTTTGTAATTTCATTTACCTTCGTGTGTTTTGGCAATCTTCGCCATTTTGGTGGTGGTTCGTGGACTGGCACCGGAAGTCAGTAATCTTAGAGTTCCGTAACTCGCTGGCTGTTCTTAGATCAGCTTGCAACAGTTTGGGATTCAGTGAAGCTGATCAAATTCCATATATGTGCGGCTATGGCAGGCTACTTAATATTCACATATATAAATGACACACTTATATTATTTATTATATTTAGCGTTTATATATGGACATATGATTTATATATTTGCATGTATATGTATGTATATGAGTATCTAATAGTATATTATAGTAGTCATTAATAGTGCGTGTCCGTGCGAGTATTTAAGATTTAAATCAGCCCTATCCCATACAGCCTCTAATATAATTATTATTCGTTTTCACGGCCACGCTGACCATCTGGCTTTTAGCTCAGCTGGTTAGAACCAAATGAAACTCTAGACAACAGTACAGAAACTAGAACCAGCCAAATAAAAGCAAATACATCAAAAGTAAAATGGCTAGTCGATATTTGCTTAGCCAAAATATAAGATTAAAAAAACCCGAATCAATATAGCGACATGAGTGTTTTTCTTCCCTGATCAGCACAAAACCATGCAGTGAGTGTGTGTTTGTAACCATAAAGTACACTGAACTTGAAAGTAAGGTTACACAGGTCGACACAGCAACCTAATCCAACATCTCGTGACATTCATGCGTGTACACGACCGTGTACAGACGTCACTGAGTTTCTCCGGGTGACGAACGGGCCGAGTGGCCAATGAAAACCCTTACTTGACATGGCTTGTCCAACAGTAGGCTGATTTTCGGAGGGTGCACCCGATAGAGGTGGGGCGAACGGGTGGGGACTCTGGCTGTCGACGGGGAGCAGAGAGAAGGCTGTCAAAGAAGAGAAGATGGCGAGAGGTAGTCGGAGCCTCCAAAAAGTAGCCGAGTGTATTAAACAGTTACCGTCCACAGCCAGCCGGGGAACACAGGCGAGGAACAACGTGAGGTGAGAGTTATTTTATCTTTTAAGCCTTGATTTAACCTGGATGGTCTAGATTAGAAGAAGACATAGCAGTAGCTAACGTTAGCGCTAACGTCCATCAAAGAGTGTTACCTAACAGTTACATGGGCTATATTTTTTGCTATTACATGAAATGTATTCATAGTATTATTTCACACTAACCCAATCTTTGCACTTTACCTCAGTTAACAAAAAGTACTGGAACTAGTGAAGTTAACTAGGCCTCTACCGGCAACACAGCATATTTTGACCCACCTTTTCATTATTCAACGTAAACACAGCTGGACGGGTTATTTTGTTACTGTTTTGATTTCCAACTTCGTGACAGTGACCTTCTATTACCACAGCTTGATAATTAAACTACTGTTGTCCTGCAAAATGTCTGAGTCGAGTTGGGTCTGTTGGCAGTTCAAACACAAATTTGTTGTATTCCAGCTGCAAAACATAATGACATCAGCTTAATCAACGCAATTCATCCAAGTTTAAGAGGCTAAAGTTGTATAAGCTAACTTCAACATGTCAGGATTATTTTCCATGCCTCCACTCCTACTGCACTGTGTTATGCAACATCACTTGACATCCATTTTTATCCAGGGTTTGACGAGGGAAGGCTTTTTGCATGCCAGCTGACAGGTGTTAGGGACGATAAGACTACTGCCATTACTCTCCCAACAGGGGCTAAAACAGAAATCCAAGTTAACCTCTATCACAATCTTTTGGAAGGTGGCAAATTGTTTAGAAGTCCTAGTTCTCAACCATACAGATTTTAAACTCCCAATACCCGCCAATACGCATGCATGAGCTTGGCACATTGAGGTCAGTGCCATGTTTCAGACTATATCACATTTCACTTCATAGTGAATGGGCTATCTCTAGAGTGACCAGTATGCCAGTTATGGAACAGGAATTCTCAGCACCACACCATCAGAAGTATACAGTAAGTCCTGTGGGTACATGTTGGTGGTGACACTGATATTATCACTTCACATTATGTGGTGACATAATGGCTACTTATATCTAAACATCTGTCTTAAGTTGTGTTGTGTTATCAAACCGTCCAGTGCCAGGGACATTGGGGACGAATGTGGCACAGGAGTAAGCAGGCTGTAGGTGACAGCCAGGCACAGTGGACAAATCAAACAGTCTGACATATCCCACTATAGTGGCCAATCACTGTAACCCCACAGATCATTACTGGCAAGAACAACTGGACTTAAATTGAATTGTATGCTCTAAGCCTCTGTGAAGATGACAAACAGTACAGCTGTCTTAAACCAGTTTTTGCCTCAGTCAGACTGACTGGCGACCACTCATTCATGGTGTCAGGGAGGATCTGACTTGGGGCTTTGGCTGTGATCCCACTGGCACCTATTCAGCAGCCGGCTATGGAATAAGGAAATCAACAACATAAGGGAAGATAGTCTGAATAAAAAACCTGATTTTGCGCTTGTAATCAGATGACACATGCATTTGAGTTGCTTTTGGTTTAGCCCCACGTTAGTACCTTGTAGCGCATAGAAGCACACCTTATTCTTTAGACTGAAAATAGCTTTGTGACTCGTTGACATTGGAATTTCAATTCAACGTTAATACCTTACAGCACAGAGAAGCACACCTTTTATTATTTGGACTGAAAACAGTTCATTGGAATTTCAATTTAAAGATTCCTGCTGGCTCAAATGTTTAACATTGTTTTTTTTCCTTCTAGGTCTTTGATTTCAGTCATATAATTAGTATTTCACAGAGTGAGTGAGCAGCAAGAGAGGAAGTGAGGTGATAGTTTTCACTGGGGTGTCAGACGGATTGAGTTCAGGAGAAAACATTATGCTGGGACCCTGAACGTCTTAACCAGCTCACTGGAGCTTGGGTCCAGTTTTTCCAGTGTTCATGGAATTCTTGCAGTATTACCTGGTAGTCCTACAGTCCTAGGCCTAATCATTAACCTCATTCTGCAGCTTCTGCCCCAGGCCAAACGGAGAGTGTAGGTGTAGAAATGTAAGGCAGGCAGACACACTGCAGAATTGAGGAAGCCCAGATAGTTCAGCCACCAGGTGTTTAAGGTATCCAATGCTGGTGCTAAAGTTGGTAACCTTGACCTGGTTCCATTCTGCTGGTCTCTGTTAGTCTGTATGTCCTGTGAGCTGTTTTGGTTGGAATGACGAATGGTTGGCAGGTATTAAATGAGGGCTTACACACTGTTTCCTAGGCCTACAGACTTATGTTGCAGCTTCCTGCCTCATTGTCCCCAATTAACTTAGTCAGCTAATAAGTAGCAGGGGAAGCTTCCCAAGAAAGATTAACTTCATCAAAGCCATTTGGTCACAGAAAGGCTCATAGAGATACAAGAAAATGCCCGTTCCTTTCCTAATCAAAATGAACAAATAATGGAAGATAATCAAAGTTCTTAAGTTAATTGTTAATTTCTATAGAAACAACAACATAATTGCGTTATTTTGCTATCTCTGTACTCTGTAAATCAGATTATTAGCCCAGCACAGATTTGTGGTTTGTGAGAGCATACATTTTTAAGACCTCCTCCTGGTTTTCTGACCCCACTTGTATGTTTGTTTGTTTTGTTATCAGGTACCTGTCATCATGTGGGATCCTGATGACGCGCATGCCCCCCTTGCTGGGTGCAGCCATGCCAGCGCGTGGCATGGTGCTACCTGCCCGCAGTTTCTTCAACCTCGCCGACTCCTTCTCCAAGAGGAAGGAATACTCAGAGAGACGCATCATTGGGTAAGTCACTGAGTCTGGTTTCACTTACTGTATAAAAATGTACAAAAAATGTTATATGATTTCTGATTTGCTTTGATATGGTTTTGGTCTTACTTACTTTGCCAACCACCTGTGACTAATTTATACCACTCAGTTAGACATGACTTTTTTTTTAAACAGGGTTTTGATTTTGTTTCTGTTTTTGTTTTTTTCTCGGGATTTCACATCTTGGACATGCAACTCCCATTTATTTATTTTTATTTATTTTAATGGGCGATTACAATTTTTCTGCTTATTTTGTTGCTGATCACACTCCTGGTTAACATGCAGCACATAAGTTAACAAATGAAGAAAAAGTCCTTGAGTTTACAGTTTGCGTCTCGTGTATGCACTGAATGTCCCGTGAGTTCTGAAGAAAGGTCATAATCACTAAAGCTGGTTGTATAAATAGACCTAGGCAGCACCAGCGTGTTCCCTCGAGCAGGACAGTTATGTAACACTAGAGTGGAAGATTGTTTTACTCTGTCTCTTACTCACTAGCTCTTGCCTTTTGTTTCTCTCTCACGTCCTCTCTCTGTCTCTCTCTCTCTGTCTCTCTCTCTGTCGCTCTCTCTCTGTCTCTCTCTCTGTCGCTCTCTCTCTGGCTCTCTCTCTGTCTCTCTCTCTCTGGCTCTCTCTCTGTCTCTCTCTCTGTCGCTCTCTCTCTGTCTCTCTCTCTGTCGCTCTCTCTCTGTCGCTCTCTCTCTGGCTCTCTCTCTGGCTCTCTCTCTGGCTCTCTCTCTGGCTCTCTCTCTCTGGCTCTCTCTCTGTCTCTCTCTCTGTCGCTCTCTCTCTGGCTCTCTCTCTGGCTCTCTCTCTGGCTCTCTCTCGCTGACCAGGCTCAGACATTACTGGGTCATGAGACTTGTGCCTTGTCAGTCTTGTTTTAAGTGTTTGTTTTTTTTTGTTCAAGGCCTTTAATGTTTAATACATTTAGAAGTGATACAAATCATATACATTTTTTTTACACAACATATGTAACCCCAATAAACAAATAAATAATAGTATAAATAAATAATTTAGAAAAACATATAACAATGATGATAAAGAAAATAAAAACGTATACATATAATCATCATCATCATCATCATCATTTTACAAGAAAATAAACTAGAATTATGCTGTCAGTCCATCTTTTCTACATGAGCTAAGACAGGCTACCATATAGTGTAGAATTTTCCTGCACTGCCTCTCGTGGCATATCTGATTTTCTCTAATGTCAGATGATTCATTAGATCTCCTAGCCATAGAGTGAAGGTTGGGGGGTATGTTTCTTTCCATTTTAATAAAATGAGAGGTCTTGCTAAAAGTGTTGCAAAAGATATTATATTCTTGAGAGAGTCATTAGGACAGAGATCCTGCGAGATAACACCAAATAAAGCCGTTATGGCAAGAGGTTCAACTTGCATCCCCAATGCCTCTGAAACAGTTAAAGTTCAGTTTTGGGCAGAACCAGAGCATGTGTGAGAGTGTGGCTGGTGTTTGTTTACACCGGTCACAAGTGGGATCAATGTCTGGTTTAAATTTAATTTGACTTTGGACCAGTGTAACCTATGCACTACTTTAAATTGTATAACTGAATGTCTTAGACAGACTGATGATGAATGTATTCTGTCTAAAATATTCTGGCATATTCTATCGCTGAGTGTTACGTTGAGATCATCTTCCCATCGAGGTCTTAGGGCATTGAGAGGTTCCGCGTTGTGTGAGTTAAGTAGAGAATATACAGTTCCAATGTTTTCTTTGTGGTAAGCATTCAGTTCAAGGATAGAGTCTAGGAGAGTTGCAGGTGGTAATGATGGGAAGTCAGTGGATCAAGATACCAAGCTGCGCAACTATAGGAATCTAAAAACTTGTTAAGTTTTATGTTACTCCATTGACAGCCTTCACATTCTTTGTCACATGCGTGGATGCCTGGAGGTTTTGTGGCCTTATCCTCCTTGTCCTTTCCTCTTCCAGGTATTCCATGCAGGAAATGTATGATGTGGTGGCCGGGGTGGAGAACTACCGCCTCTTTGTTCCCTGGTGTAAGAAGTCTGATGTGGTGTTCAAACGCGCTGGCTTCTGCAAGGCCAAACTGACCGTGGGCTTCCCACCGGTGGTGGAGAACTACACTTCACTGATCACCAGTGTACGCCCTCATCTGGTCAAGGTATGGTACTGCTCCCATACATATCGTTAGAATCCATTGTGCCTGACCAAGCACGGTTCAACATTAAGCGTTTAAGTAATTTATTACTATTAAAAATAAAACACAAAAACATATTGATTGTAAATAAATAAAAAATGTAAAACAATGTCAAATTCCAAAGTATGAGCTACTTTCACGTTGGTGACTAAGAGGTAACTAAGACATAAGAGAGGTAACCAAACGTGACGTCAATAAACTGCACATAGCCTGTCATGTTTACCAACCCAGCCGGTCTGTCAGAGGATAGCAATGTGGCAAAAGAGGCAAAAGATATAACATTGGTGAATCCAGCTTTCTCTGGACAGAGTGATTGCTTGCTGATGTTTAGAAGGAAGTTTTGTATTTCAGTTTAAGTTCATAATTTCCTGTAGACAGAAGATTTCCTGCCAGTGTCCATACCAGACACCAGAATTTAATTTGGGTAAATAGGGCAAAATGGATGCTCTTCTCTATTACAGCCCCATTTGGTGATTTAGGCTGATGACAGCTATATTTTTACCTAAAAATCTTGCCTAGTGCAGCTTCAATGTATTAATGGATGAGGCTGGTAATTCCCCATTCATCTGTCTTGCCAACATCAGTGGTGTCCAATCATGTGCCATGGAGGGCCGAGAGTATGCAGGTTTTCACTCCAACCAAAGACTACATCAGGTGATTTCACTGATAAGTCCCTCCTCTCTGGTTGAAGGTGTGATAATCAGTGAAACCACCTGGTGTAGTTTTTGGTTGGAGTGAAAACCTGCATACTCTCGGCCCTCCATGGCGCATGATTGGACACCACTGCAATACATGAATCAAATCTAATACATGTGTGGGTGTGTGTCTTGCTTGTCAGGCGTCCTGTTCAGAGGGTAAACTGTTCAACCACTTGGAGACAGTGTGGCGCTTCAGCCCCGGCCTCCCTGGCTACCCTCGTACCTGCACCGCGGACTTTGCTGTAAGTAGTAGGACTGTGTCAACCTAGCAGTCTAACATGCCAAAGGATATATGTGTGTGTGTGTGTGAGAGCCATTGTAAGTTCATCTTTCCTGCTGTGATTGTATGTTGGTTCCTCCACATGCTCCTGTATTGTATTTCTCATTGGCACAGTTTCAACCGCTAGGCCATACACGCACCCCTGATGTACGTACAGTGTCAAATTCACCGGCTAACATTAACCTCTCTCTTCCTCAGATCTCGTTTGAGTTCCGCTCCCTTATCCACTCCCAGCTGGCTTATGTCTTCTTCGATGAGGTGGTGAAGCAGATGGTTTCGGCGTTTGAACGTCGTGCCTGCGGGCTGTACGGCACTGAGACACGCATCCCCCGCGAGCTCATGTTCCATGAAGTTCACCACACATAGCGACCCACCCTCCGCCCCGACACACACAATGCCCAATGCCAATGCCAGAGAGAAAAGAAATAGGTAGAAGAGGAAAGGGAGAGGAGAAGAAGTGAGGCGGGGGAGGGGAGACTGCTTGTGTCCGAACTGAAAACTGCAGTGCCTTTTTCACAAAAATGACCAATGAGCTTATTCTCAACAACTGCCTTCAGCTGGATCTCGTTTTGTATGAAAAATGTATGAGTAAGTAGTGTAGCAGTGTAACAGCTGCGGGCCATATATCAGGTCTTGCTGCTGTGCCTGAAACTACAATTTAGCTCCAACAACCGATCATAGCGACATTACATTACAATCATTTACCAGACGCTTTTATCCAAAGCGATCCTTGTATCCTTGTACCTTGGTGGTACATGGACACTGACCCAAGCCCTCTAACTGGTGCTGAGCTTGTGGCTCATGTTAGTGCTAGTCTCAGGCCCCACATGGATAGGAAAGTCGGGTCTGATTGAGGGCACGGATTATTATGTCATGCAGAGAGTGACGTGATGACCGAACCAGCAATAGATGGTACTAAAATTCTAGTGCTTTTCTGTGACAACTTGAATGTGTATGGCACAAAGGAACTAATAGTATAATATAAAAATTCATGCAATGCAACCCCACCAAACCGAGGGAAGAGAGCTCTTACTGCAAGACATTTAACTTAAATCTGTCCCAAGGTGAAAATCTGTGGTGACAGTTTTTCACCTCCACCTTTTGAAATTATGATTGGGGCTAAATTACTATATCTATCGTATGGAAAAGGGATAGGCACGTTAGACACTTTGCTGGAATCATGCTGTCAAATGGTCATTGTGAGTAGTCACATCAAACTTTCCTACAAGGAAGATTTAAAAACATTACATAGATGTACTGTATACTGCCAGGCCTGCATCCACACTTGTTCATAAGGTGCTGCATTTATTTTTAAACAATCTCAGTAGGGGACGGTTTCTGTATCCTTTATTTTTTTTTTCTTTATATTTCATAGCACTATGCTCCTTTGTCATTCTGAATGTGAGCAACATTGTACAGAAGAGTTAAATGATACAGCAGTGGGTGTGTTTTTAAAGTGTGCAATATCAGTAGTATTAGTTTTGTTTTTAAATAAGCAAGCAAGTATATCTACTGTCTGAGGGCCCAAACTGGCTAGGCAGAGACCAGGGTCGCACACATTGACCTGTCCTGTCAGTCAGATTGCTGTTTCAATGAGGTATCTGCCACCCTAAAACCTTTACGATTCCAGCTTTCTAACCTGCATTACGCACCTCTTGAGTGCCTCTTGACCTAGTGGCAACATATTTATCTTTATTTTTAAACATTATACTCATTTTAAACCTATTTATTACTAAGCTGAGTTTAAGGACAAGTGTAAATACTGATTTTTGAAGATCATGTGAGAAAGACCTATACACTGCTTATAAAGAAATGAAAATGAGGTTGGTTTGTGTCTTCGTTTCATGGGATGGGGGAGGCTTTTTTTGTTTATTTTTTAGTGTAAATGAAGTTGTGTTGAATGGCTTAAGAAAGGTGTACTGACTGCATGGTTTATAAAAACTATTTTTATAGAAAAAAAAAAAGACTCCTGGTTCTTTTTGTGCGTGGTTTTGTTCATCGACACTGCTTCAGAGTGGTTTGTGGGCCTCCTGGCTGGACAGAAATAGGGTCGTCATGTGAGTGGTAAGAATAGAACTACCATTGGTCTGAGTTATGGCTGCTGTCGAACAGTCAATCATGAGCACTAGACATGTCACAAAGGGCAAAGGTCAATTTAAATTCCAAGGCTATCCAAGTAGTCCCTGACCCAATCCCAATGTCCACACTCATGGACTCACGGACTTTGAGGTCCACGAGGGTTCAGGGCTGTCCCACTGACAAATTGCATGAGGGCTCTCTCGCAGACTTTGAGCCCTTTATGCACATTTTCCGTAAGTCTGTAGGATTTTGTCACCAAGATTTGACCTTTTGTGAAGGTTTTGAAAAAATAAGCATCTTGTTCTACACTTTCATCCAAAGTGCTTTAAAGTGTAGAAAATCTTAGTGTAGTTGGCCCAATTGGGAACTGAATCCCTTTTCACAGGATCAATGAAAAGCAATAAAATAAGACATTAGAATTGATTTTATTAAATAAAGAGAAATCACCGATAATCAATGTCTACATTGTACAAAACAGCTGAATGATCAATGATGTTTGCAATGGAATAATTTGAAGAGACACCACTTTTGTTTTAAGTAGTGACATTTCTCTGGCTTGCATGACCATCAGTGGCACGTAGTTAATGGAGGGTAAATGTGTGAGCAATGTCACAAATGAAGGTTGATGTTTGACAGCACAAGAACACCAAAGGGTTTCACATTAAAACTTTACTTTGTAACTGGAGCCCCACCAGCCTACCAGACTAACTCCTCCCTCCCACAAGGCAAACAATCAGCAAGATAATTTAAAAATCAAATTGACCATTATTCAGCTGACCCCACTCTCCTTCAAACGGCATTCAGAAAGACGGTCAACCAAAGAGCTAACATCCATAAGATGAAAAATGCAAAACATTGCAGATGTAAAAATTACTGCTCAGTAAACATTCTGTAACATTCCACCGTTTTTAAACGCGCCCCCGGTGATGAAAAATCTTTTTAAGGAGGCACTCGTCATCCAATCACGCAGTACTAGGTTGAAGGTGGACAGAACCCAGATAGGGGTCCTTTATCATTCACCAGGGGAAAACAGTATGTTATCAGTAATGTTCAAGCTTCAGAGAAAAAGTCACAGAAAATGCTCAAACTCTGCGAGAAAATTGGTTTAATTAACTCAACGCCAAGGTTCAGGTTTTAACCCACTCAATATTAGCTGGGTGAAACCATGACATAAAAAAGGACGAAAATTAACTCAACATTACAACAAATGTAAATGACAGTGACACATTCCTGGCTAGGATTCTTTTCTCCTTCACCCCTCCTCTCTTTTGTGGTAATATAGAGCATCAATATGTATACTATGGTAGTTTCTGGTAAGTCTTCATACACCTTCGACCATATTTAGCATTCTTTACTACATGATAGAAATTTCAAAATGTCACCAACATTTGCATTGTTTCTTTCTGTTGATAATACTAACTGTACTGTGCACATGTTGATGATTTATTAGGGGTTATAGGGCAGAGGTGTAAACATGGTGTAGTGTCAGGGCTTACTGGGCTCCCATACACAGCTATTGGAGCAGATGGAACCTATGGGTGCGCCGAGAGAGAAATTAAATGGAGAGGAACCGCGTCAGGCGAGGCTGGCTGTTCCAGAAACCAGGAGAGAGAGGGAGTAGGCAGAATCGTGAGAAGAAGTAGTGGGGTTCATCAACTATTTGCAGCTCCAACAAACTCATGGCCAGTCAGTTTGGGCAAGTTTTGGTGGAGGGGGGGAGGGTTGTTTGTCCCTCAGCCACCCCCAGCACCACTCTGCCTACTAGTCTGTTCAGCACTTCAGGAGGGTTGGCTTAGAAACCCATGCCACCCATTCCTCCCATGCCACCCATGCCGCCCATTCCACCCATGCCGCCTCCTGGCATCTCCTTTTCCTCCTTTGGTAGCTCTGTGACTACAGCTTCAGCAGTGGCGAGCAGGGAGGCTACTCCTGCAGCGTCCAGCAGTGCTGTCCTCACCACCTGTAGGGGGCGACAGACAGTAGGATTAAATTTACAGCATTTTTGAGACACACCACAGAGGGGCAGCAGAGTTCCATATCAGGGCCTATCAGTTGAGAGGCATCAATGAGATTGTCATTTTCAGACAGATTATTATTATTATTATTATTATTATTATTATTATTATTATTATTATTATATATATATATATATATATATATATATTTATTTATTTTTTTAAAAAGGGGGGAAAAAAACAACTACTCATCACAAAAATTCAACTGGTTGCTGTAAGCAGGTGTCTATAGTGTATGTCCAAATATCTGGCTTTTGTGTGCGCCGTACCTTGGTGGGGTCAATAATGCCCTTCTCCACCATGTTGACGTACTCTCCCTGCATAGCATCGTAGCCCAGCTCAGCTCCTCCCTGCAGGATCCTCTCCACTACTAGCGAACCGTCCACACCAGCATTCTTAGCAATGGTCATGGCTGGGATACGCAGAGCCCCCTTGATGATGTCCACACCTGATGGGAGCAAGGAAGAGACACGAGGAAATCAGATTCATGTCAGTTATACTCAAAGAGGTATTTGCATGAGATGTTCCTTTGAAAAAGACGTTACAAATCGGCATGTTTCTGTGCTTTTATGCATGCGTTTTGTGTTATACTCACCAATTTTCTGGTCAGCGTTGGCAGGTATCATGCTTTCAAGGGCAGGGATGCAGCGCAGCAGGGCACAACCTCCACCGGGTACGATGCCCTCCTCTACGGCTGCCCGTGTGGCATTCAGAGCGTCTGTCACCCTGTCCTTCTTCTCGTTCACCTCCACATCACTCGTTCCTCCGATCTGAAATGGAACGAAAGTGTCACTCAAGGGAGATCATGGTGACCAAGAACGAGTACCACCTTCAAAATATTTCACCAATGTCTGCATTTTGGTTCGTGGCAGTTAAGGACACAAGTGAAATGATAATAAGCAATTCAGTCACCTTCATATCTTTAAGACCAACTCTTCTATGTCCCTTTCTTAATGTCCTGTTCCCATTCTCCTCACCTTGAGCACAGCCACACCATCAGACAGCTTTGCCAGCCTCTCATTGAGTTTCTCCTTCTCATAGTCACTGGTGGTGCTCTCAAGCTGCTCGATGATCTCCGCTGCCCGCTTCTCAATGGCGGCTGGGCTGCCTCCTCCCTTCAGCAGCATGGTGTCATCCTTTGTCACCTGCACCTCGCCAATCGTGCCGAAGTCATGAGCCTGGATATCTTCCAGGGCCACGCCCAAAGTGTCGTCTCCAAACACCTAGCAGGGGGTAAAAATAATTTCATCTGCATGTCCTCAGTTACAAAAATCTAATTACTGGAGTTAAACTACTTTAGTAATTTTGAGTTAGTTGGAGAATACGAGTAAACTTACAGTGCCCCCGGTGGCAATGGCCATATCCATCAACTGGTTTTTCCTGTTGTCCCCAAATCCTGGGGCCTTAACTGCCACCACTTGGAGCCCAACTTTCAGCCTGAAAATAAAAACATTCAATATGTTTTAACCAATCACAAATAGTGTAAACAAGTGACAAGTATCAGACTGCTCTGTTTAGATTCAGCATTCCTTTGCAGTGCACATATCCAGAGGGACTACATCTGAGTTTTACTCAACACACCGGGGGTTTGCCAAGTTTTCTAGATTGACACCTGATGCCATTCCTTCAATCAACTATCTGTAAAAAGCCACCGCTTTTTGTTAGCTTTCATATGCAAACAAACCCAGTAATAGTTTTAAGTCACAAGAACATTTTAACTTTTATATTCAACAAGCACCACCAGTGCTGACGACAAAAAACATGGTCTATGCAGCTTCACCCAAATACAGTCAATGGGAGGCAAGTTGAATTGTGACTGACTCGAGTTATAAACCAGGATTGGGTGAGACTTATGGCTAGAGCTCAATTGAGTTGAGAAGAAACAACCAGGCAGCCATTTATACTCATTTACTTTGTGTAAAACCTTTTTCAACTTCAACTGTGTCTGAGCTTCTGTAACTCTGCTTTAGTAATACGTACAGTAAATATTTTAATTTCAAATCATTTTAGGCCTTGTGTTCAGAAATGAGGGGTGAACAACAATGGGTGCGACCAAGAAGCAGAAATGAATGTACCTGTTGAGAACCAGAGTACTGAGGGCCTCTCCGTCCACATCCTCAGCCACAATGACCAGTGGTTTGCGGTGCTGGTTGGCAATCTCCAGGGCTGGCACAATGCTCTGGACAGTGGAGATCTTCTTCTCACTCAGCAGCAGGTAGGCATCTTGGAACTCACACTTCTGGCCTGGTGGTACACACAGTGAGCAACAAGTTGCCGGAAGTCCATTCATTTCCTTTACAGCGACCAGGTAAACTGGGCTGATGTGTGGATGGTCAACAAGCTTATGGCTGAAATTTTTGCCACCATCAGCCGTCAACCACCGGTCTGATTTGCATGCCTTCTTCTTTCCCTATTGATGTGATTTTGTTTCATGAATAATAGTTCCACCTGGCTAGTGGGTGACAACTTTTATTATAGCCATTTAAAACTTCAATTTTTATGTCAAAGACTACAGATATGCATGTCTGGGAGCATGTCCAAATGATGCTTGGAAAGTGGTTGCATCCATCATTGGGGGTCGATGCTAAGCTCGGAAGTAATTTTATTGAGATTTTGGTTTGTTTATTTTTGATTAATGTTACCCAATTAGCACTTACCAGCTAGCTATGTAAACTTGTTAAAATTATGTAATGTTATGAAAGGCAATACCAGAGCAGCAAAAAATATGTGATTCGCTACTATATAGATGCAATTGGAGCCTCTCGCACAGCCCACAACTCCTCAGTATAGATAGAGCGACCCATCAACCAAGTTGCTCGCAGTGTGTAAGTTAAATGCAGTAATATACTGCACAATTTTATGTTTTAGGTAAGTAAGATGAGGGCAAAAAGGGGACAGTTATAGTGTAGAATAGATTAGTTGAGTTTGGTAGTAAAGCATAATGTACTTTATAAAAGGAGAGGCTATGCAAGTGGCCAACGTTGACACCCTTACCTTTGGTTGTGTTGATGAAGTAGGGGGAGATGTAACCACGGTCAAACTTCAGACCCTCAATGATCTCCAGCTCATCGTGCAGAGTCTTTCCATCCTGGCAGAAAAAGCACAGAGAGACTACATCAATTTAAACTGAAGAGGAGGACAACAGATGCTGCCTACTGGTTTCACCAAATCTGATCAAAGTAAAGTCATGACGATATCTTACGACTGCAGGTGAACCGTAACCGTTACCTTGACAGTGATGACACCTTTGCGGCCCACTTTCTTCATGGCATTTGAGATGATGTTGCCGATTTCTACATCTCCATTGGCTGAGATTGTAGCAACCTGAAAGAGGGAAGAAATAATTACATCCATAACAGAAGTCATATCATCAGCTTTATGGCATATGATTGAGCAATTAAGTGCTAACGTCATAATGTGTGAATAACAGCTGCAGATTAATAGTAGTGACACTTTTTCCATTTACTTTTATTTATTTTACTGTTGAGCAAACTACCAAGAAACAATGGAACAGCAATTTAGTAATGTTTACTTGTGCAATCTCCTCGGGGGTTGTAACTGGTTTAGAGATCCTCTTCAGCTCGTTGATGACTACATCCACAGCCAACATGACACCACGACGAATCTCCACAGGGTTGGCTCCTTTGCTGATTGTGTCAAAGCCCTCCTTGGCAATGGCACGTGCCAGGACTGTGGCGGTGGTAGTACCATCACCAGCCTCCTCGTTGGTGTTGTTGGCCACATCCTGCACCAGCTTGGCACCAATGTTCTTGTACCTGTCCTTCAGGTCGATGCTCTTTGCCACCGTCACACCATCCTTGGTCACCTTAGGGCTGCCCCAGGTCTGCTCAATGATAACTGTGCGACCCTGGAAAAGAATTGGAAAGGGATGTGAGGAAGATGGGTTCAACTCAGTGGAAGTAACAAGTGAGGAAAATGACAATTGGGTCAAAATTACATCTTGACATTGGTTAATCCAGGCTGAGTAAACTTGAGTAATTACTTTACTACAGATAGAATAACCTCATGAATTACCTTTGGGCCCATGGTTACAGCCACAGCATCAGCCAGCAGATCCACTCCCTGCAGCATGAGGGCACGAGCATCAGCTCCAAACTTCACATCCTTGGCATAGGCTCGTGTGAGGTGGGGGGCCAGAGCCCTGCACACAGGCCTCACCTGCCTCATGACTGTTGGTAAACGAAACATCTCTATGGGGAGAAAAGAGACAGCGGGAAATTTATCAGACATGTCTCAGACAAAATCCTCCAAGATTAATAATATGATGAACCAAGAAGGCGTGAAATCAAAGCTGCATACATTAATGTGTAGATCTTAAGACAGGCTGGGTAATCATTTCACATGAATTGAAAAATAGATGCACGTGATTGGATAGAAATTTGATTAGCCAATGTGCACTCAATGATTCTCAAGATATATTCATCCCCTCAACTTTGTCACGCAAGGACAAATTTAGCTCGTGACAATGGTTAACTTTACCCCTAGTGGTCACACATGCCATTCGCTGCAAGAGCTTCAAGCACCAGCAAATGAATGAACCAAGTCAAACACACCTGTAAATATATCTGACCATACAAAACTCGTCATAGCTAAACTATCTTACAAAGTTCGAAAATAGTGATCAAACGCGTCAAAGAATGGATAAATATCAATAACACCACCAAACTAGGTTTTGCTTCATACATGAGTTATCCCCCAAATTACAGTCAATGGAGGCCCGAACGACAAAATGACAACCTGCACACTGGTGTAGGCATACATGTTGCGAAACGCGATGATTATTCGACCAACCATCTCTATTTAGCTAGCATCGGGTTCAGAAGTCAGAAATCAGTTGAATTCACAATTAAATCTTTTGGGTGTTCGTCTTGATCGTAATTGGATTAAGAAATTAATGCTCAATTCGGTTCCTGGTTACCCCACGTGTGCTCTTCAGGTCGTGCGTCACAAGGTCAAATTGTAAAAGCATGTGCGGAACTGCCTCCCCATCCCCGCTCAGTGTAATGAATTACCAACTAAATATCAGCTAATTTTGCATCATGAAGTGGAGAATGCTCGCATAAATGACTGCAAATCATTAATAAGTCTGCTGTCCATTTTAACGCTAGTTGACGGCACTGTGGATAAGGAAATCTAAGCAGACACCGTTGAAGAGCTATTTCAGAGGATGACTTAATAACGTTACATAGAGAGGTCCATTCAGTGAGACACGACATCCTTCACCCACTGTCTTAATCAAATTCAGTGTCTGACTAATATTTAGTGGGTAGCTACAGAGCTCGCTAGCTAACCAACTAAACGTCTGTGTTAACATGGTTTGGTTGTTTGTCCTTGCAGTTAAAAAATGAGAAAATGAGGCTGCTAGCTAGGAGTAACGTTACTCAAAGCTATCATGCCTGAAAAGTATTGCATTAAACGGCAAATAAGCGTTAGTTGATAGTAAAACGAGCCTATAGATAGCTTGAAATGACAGTACTTACTTGTGAGTTGAAAAGATAGTAGGCAGTACAAACTGCACGCTGAGACGGAATGATATAACGTATAGCGGACAGGACAGCCGTGCAGCGCAAATGAACCTCTGAGACTGTACTGCACATGGCCTATCACATCCGGGTAATTTACCAGTGTGCCCCGGAGTATGAGTAAAGACATACAAAGCTAATCAACTCTGTTTTATTGCGTTTTCTTGTGAAGCCAACTTCATGGGTTATGGCTAATGGTCATTATTTATAATATTACATTTGACTGTGTATGTACAACATACCTATTTAATACATATATGCAGAATATACGTCAATGCTCGCTCCCGGGCACACAGTTCCAGAAGTTTCGCAAGGGCTATTGGAGGAAAAGAATAGAGGTCAAAGTTGACATTGTGCAACATTGCTTCTTATTGCAATTACTTGAAAACAAGAGAATTTAGCAAAAAAGAATATCTCATGATCGCCGATAAACTCATCTCGTCTTAATGTATAGATTGCATGAATGTAAATATCGCTTGTGCTGGGAATATTCTAGTCAAAAACCAAATTAAGGGCACGTGACACGCATGCGCATTATTCTGGATATTTCCTCACGTGGAGAGATTATCCTTCAGTGTGTCAGATCCACGCTCACGAAGAAATACGGGTTCAGCGCAATACCGATTCTGAGACATCTTACACACACAAAATGGTAAGTAATTTATCTAAAATCGGCGTCAGGCAAAATGAGAACTACAGTGTTCTATAAAACGGTCACCCGATCATCTAAATTAATTTATCAAGCTTTATGGCTAGCCAGCTGGCCTGGCTCAGTTAATGTTAGCAGCTAACGTTATGTTAGCTGCCGTTAACACTGATTCATTGACAAGGTCAAGCAGTAAAAGAACAAAGTGAGAAAGGGGCATTAGTAATATAGGCGTTTATAACTAACACGTTACCTTGCAGAAACCTTTAGTTAACACGCCAAATGTAACGTTACCCACATCCTTTCAGTACCAAAGTTGCAGGTGTATGGATTCATTTATTAGCTAACACATTTCTTGCTGCGTTCTCGCTGACTAGCAGTTGGTTAGCTAATCAAAAATTAGGTAATTGGAATCAGACGGATCTGTTGATCTTGTAGCGTTATAGTTGATCTTGACATTACGTGAATGGGTGAGGAATGAATGAAGTGATCGTAATCCTATAGGCAGTCAAGCTAATAATTGACTATACTCTGATTTCATTGACTATCTTTTGGTCAGATTGATCTCCTGTATTACCTTGTACATGCCCTTGCATGCTGAAAAAATTAATTACCTGCTTGTTTCAGATACTTTCCGCTTCCGCTACGTTGACTGTGACCTCATGACCCAGCCATGCGTCAGATCAGAGCACACTTTTACGTGACAGCATTAACTAACGTTACCGTGGAGTGTTTTACCAATGCTAGAATTCTGTTCCAATTGTTGACCACATGCCTGAGTATTGTCACAATTGTAAAGTTACCTAACTAAAATTAAGTTTGCACTTTAGATACAACTTTAATAATCCTAGTGGGGAAACTGGGCTGTTGCAGCACCAAGTAGTAATATGATATAAATAAAAATGTAGGGTTATATAAACCACACAAATTGAGAATTCCAACAATCTGACATATTAACTAATTTCTTGTAATTTGATGTATTACCTGCCAGATTAGGATGCAACTATCTTGGTTTAGATTCTTGCCAGAAACTTTAACAGACTCAAAAAGTAATTGCATGGATTCTGTGCTTTTTACATATTAACAATTCATTCAACCAATATTTTGCCCTGGTCTGAAAAGCTAGGTAATGCAACTTTGATCATAACCACCTCATATCATATAGAGTTCAAGGGTGAGAACCTTCTGAGATACCAGACAAACAGGCCTTGAATGTTATCTCTTGATGTTGAAAACCTTGAGGTATTTGGACATTTGATCAACTGTCAAGGTTAGCAGCATACCAAAGTGTTTGTGACCAAACCACACAAGTGAGATGGGGTGCACATTGTGGTTGATTCCAGAAATTTCCAAGATGCTCCTGACATAATCATTATAGTACTTTATTTGTAGATCAGCAATCTTTGTCCTTCACTGAGGGTAAACATTCACATGGAGTTAGTGCAGTAACCCCAACCCCCCCTACCACTCTACCGTTTCTGGACTAACTGGATCCCTCCTTCTCTCTCTCCTTCTCCTTCCACCTCTTTTCCCTGACAACCTTCACCCAAGGTCAAGGGTACATCTGCTAGTATCAGACTGTTGGCAGCTGGTTTTCTAAATCCTACAAATCCCCTGCCCTTCCTCTTTCTGGTATTTTAATTGTGCTGTTAGAGACTTCAGACATTAAAAGATGTGACTTAATGAAGTAATGTCTCACTTTTCATTTGCATAGTACAATAATTTACTGTACAAAGGCTCTTTTATTAAGTAGTTGCCCACTGATTGTGTAGATGCTGTCATCACTTAAGCTCTGTATAGCCTAGACCCTCTTCTCTCCCTCCCAGAAGAGCAGTCACAACTCCTGATTAATCATTTCCTGCATTTGTATGTTAACATTGATTAACCAAACCCTGAGCTTGTCTTGTGTGAGACATGTGCTTCATAAATTGTTTTTCATTAGCTTTGTAATCAGTCATATTGTGCTTCATTGATATTAGTGAGTGCTTGTAGATGTTGCAAAATCCACTTTGCTTTTGTTACACAAGGCCCTTCAGTGTTGCAAGATTGATTCAGGACAGCCCTCTAGTGGTCATATAGCAAATGACAAGGCTTACTTAAATGGTGTTACTTAAATGTCACAAGGAAATATTAGTCGGGTTCAGATCCCCGAATCTGGAGTGGCGGAGATAGGCGCCGCGAGGCGTCCAGTGCGGTAACGCAAGCGATCTCGGAGAAGCTGGCGGGAGCCCCGGGGAGAGTTCTCTTTGTGTACACACCCAGGGCAGAGCTTTTCTGAATAGCGTCCGTATGTTTATCTACAACATCTGTTGTCACTTCCAGGCCTTTAGAAAATTCCTACCCATGTTTGACCGGGTGCTGGTGGAGCGCTTGGCAGCAGAGACTGTGACAAAGGGGGGCATCATGCTGCCGGAGAAGGCCCAGGGCAAAGTGCTGCAGGCTACCGTGGTGGCAATAGGACCCGGCGCTGTCAATCAGGTAATTACTTCTTCCCAGCCTGTTGGTAGAATATTTTAATTAAGTCTGTTTGGTTTATGGTGTGTTGGCCTTTACTGCAGCTGGCCAACACAGTTGGGATTTGTGTCTGTAATTGATACCCACAACTGCCTGATGGTTTCTTTTAGAAAGGGGACTTGCAGCCAGTCAGTGTGACGGTTGGAGAGAAGGTCCTCCTACCCGAGTATGGTGGAACTAAAGTCAGTCTGGAGGACAAGGTAATATGTAACTGCTGGTTAACTGTTTCTTGTAAGATTTTTTTCTTTGCCGAATTAATGTGAATGTTAGTTAGTCTAATTTCTTGTTTCTTCTTCTGTCCTCCAGGAATATTTCCTGTTCCGCAATGGAGATATCCTAGGCAAATATGTTGACTGAGTCATGTTGCTGTAGAATATGTAAAGTCTGTATCCATCCCTGAAGAGAAGAACTAAGGTTGTCTCATTCAAGTCTGTTTTCTTTTTTCTGTCATTCAATTGTAAATAACTCTAATCATGTTTTGTTACAATAATAAAAGTTAACTGTTGAGTGTTGTCTTCCTCGTGATTTCATTCTGCCATCCAAAAAAAACCCAAACGTAATCAATTTGTATTTATATTGGTTGTTTTGTCTTATGATGATCACAGACTACAGTCATAGTTAAGCCCCGTTTATTTAAAAAAAGGTTTTGGTACAAGCACATCTGCGGATCAGTTAAGATAATAGAAGACAGAATTTGACCATAGGTAAAATAGGCATGTACAGTGACATCCCTCCATATCAATAACCCCCCCCATGCCGCCCCCAACCACAGGCCATATTACCATCCTTCTCAAGGAGAAGGTGAATGAGTGAAATGTTAAGCAGAGAAGGCAAAAGGGAGTGGGGGGGGGGGGGGATCATAGTTTCAGTCACAAATCTATCTTCTCAAGTTTTATGCATTGGAAAATCTCCTTAATCCATTTCTCATGTGTAGGGGGTATATGTGTTTCCATTTAAAGGAATATTCAGTGAGGAGATTGGAAGGTAAACCTGCATTAAAGCCGGTTTGGAGTGTATTGAATATTTTGGACCAAAATTCAGTCAGCTTTGGAGAGCCAAAAGAGATTTATGTAGTCTGCTGTTGATAGTATAATTAATTCTTTCCTGAAAAGATGCCACAGCAAATTACAAGGCTTACATAAATTGAATTATTGTTTACTGAATAGTGTCTGCTTAATTGCAAACCGTTTTATTTAATCCCACTGGTGAATTGTTAATACTGGTGGTTATTTGCCTCATGATGATCACTCACTAGAGGCCATAATTTACCCACCTTTTTATATCCAACGACATCACTGGTTACAGTCCAGTGACCAATGGCGTGCGTGTGTGTTCGTGTGTGTTCCAATCATATCCGAATCTCCTGCTCCACTGGTACAACACAGTGCTTCAGAAGCATCCGGGCATTCTGTCGAGATGGTCATGGCGGAGGGTACTGCAGTTCTCAGGAGGAATCGGCCTGGAACCAAGGCAAAGGTGCGTTTTCACACATCAAAAACATTATAGAAATACCATTAAGTCTTACGAGTAGATGGAGCAGTTTATTTGAAGTCGTAGGTTTTACAGCTCGTCTTTTCTCGACAACTGGGTCACAGACAACATGTAGGAAGGGCCTGGCCAGCTGACTGGGGCTACGTCTATTTCCTGGACTTATTAACTCGGTTGAATTTGTGTCGCTCCGACTCACATTTCCTACCTATAGCTATGGGAAACAATGTCAGTTAAATAGCTGCCATATTCAAGTGAATAGAGTTAATGCCCCACAACCACGGTCAAACCGTCTTACCACCTAACGCTCCCTGAATGTTTCAGTTAACGTTACAGGAAACGGTCTTACGATAGCTAACTTGCTAGCGCCTGTGAGCAATGTGTAAAAACTAACGTTTCCTAACTTTAGCATTGTTTGTTCGCCGAAACGCAATCACTAGCGCTGCTTAATATTTTTCTGAAGTGTTTGTGGAATATTTTCTTGCTACAAGCGTATGTTAACTGTATTATTTTACTCGAATCATATTTTTCCTGTGTCATAATGTGATGACAGTGACACTCGGCTAACACTAGATTGCCTCAAAATGTTGGCTAACGTCAGATAAGTTAGCATTAGCAAGACTACGCCAGCTTCGTTAATGAACGTGTGGAGTAAGCTTGTCCTTCTTCCATGTTTAGGATTTCTACAACTGGCCGGATGAATCCTTTGAAGAGATGGATAGCACCCTGGCTGTTCAACAGGTGGGTGTGTCAGTGTTCCCCACCCCTCTAGTGTTTCCAACCTGGGAGAAGCTGCATGATGGTAGTCTTGTCAGGGTGACTGAAATTTGAACTACATTGCGTTGAGTGAAGGTTGCATGTGGTAATGGTAGTTTTTTGGACTTTGCTAGGGCCCTCAGTTGCATTGCCTAACAAAGACCCTGAGTTTAGAACGACAAGAACAAATAGACCCAATTAGGGCTGATAGCAGATTAGGGCTGTGTCAAGTCGATGGAACTCATGTTTCAGTGGCTGACTCCTACTGATGTCTCTGGTCTCTGTTACAGTACATTCAGCAGAACATTCGGTCGGATTGCTCCAACATCGACAAGATCCTGGAGCCTCCAGAGGGCCAGGACGAGGGAGTGTGGAAGTATGAGCACCTCAGGTAAGTAGAAGACCATGACCAAGTATAAATCCTGGTTGAATCAGACTGGATCACACACACGTTCTTTCTTTTGTGTCTCAATTGTAGGCAGTTCTGCCTGGAGCTCAATGGATTAGCAGTCAAACTGCAGGTAAGTGTGCCCCACTCGACAGACATTTAGATAAAACATTTTTAAAGTAATATTCTTCTGATTTGAGGACACTAGTCACATTCTGCTGTCTTAATCCTTTATGAGTACCAAATGTAAGGATCATTTTAAAATGTAAGACCTTAAAGCAATAGTTTTTCTGAGACCTGCTCATCCACGTGTCCCCGGTCACTCTGGTACTCCATATTAACTCTTTAGCATTCACTAAGTGGATCATATGCAACTAGCATTATCCAAAGTAAAAAGACTGACCTTAAAAAGGTGTTAGTGGTTATTCTATGGCCTTGAGGTAACCACATTCATCAGCTTTGCAGTTATTTTATTTTTTGCTGTACACATTCTCCCATCAGTCACCACATTCACTTGCTATGGAAACAAAACCAAAACACCTTTACCTCTACAGGTAAAAAGTCTCTTCTATTTATTTCTGTCTCAGTTTAACCAATCTCGAACAAAACTGCCAGACTTGGCTGCATATCATTTTAAAGTTACTTACCATTTAGCTTTAGATTTGCTACAAGTTCTCACTTTCTTACTTTTGAGATAATGTTAGTCACCTACGATCATTCGACATATGCTAGCATATGTGTGTTATTGTTGTGTATACCATGGAGCACTGACGCAAGTGATCTACCGGGGCCACATGGTTGATTACATTACAGTCATTTAGCAGACGCTTTTATCCAAAGCGACTTACAAAGGTTTATTTTGGCTTTCATCATTTTACGGGGCAAGCTGACCAATGGACCAATCTTGTAGATCATGATTATATTGTATCAGCAACACTAACATGACAATACTCTGAACCCTTCGTACATTTACATATTTATTTAGACTATTTCTAAAAAAGGTATGTCCAGTTTGGATAGAGTAGTATCAGCATAATGACCTCTGTGGTGACCCTTGTCCTTCCTCGTGCCCTCAGAGTGAGTGCCACCCAGACACCTGCACCCAGATGACGGCCACAGAACAGTGGATCTTTCTATGTGCTGCCCACAAGACACCCAAAGAGGTGAGTCCACCCTGTCCTTCTCACCTACTGGCCAAATGGGATTCTTGGGTTAACCTAATCAAAGAGGGTTGTGGGTTACTGTAGGGTTTAGTCCTTTAATGCGACAGTTTTTTTTTGAGGTTGTCAGTTGTCAGTACTGCCTATCTCCCTATAGAATACTATCATAGATGGAAATCTCGCCCTTCCCTTGAGCATGATTTGGCTTCATGTGGGACACAATATGCTCTTGGTTGTACAGTGAGCGCTGTTTTTTTATTTTTCTTTGACACTGTCTACAGTGCCCTGCCATTGACTACACCAGGCACACGCTGGACGGAGCTGCCTGCCTTCTCAACAGCAACAAATACTTCCCCAGCAGGTCAGATACCATTGCCCCGTACACAATCCTTCTTGGTGATAGAGCTGGCACCATGGCCACAGTGGAAATATGAAGTGTAATGGAGTTGCTATAAAAAAGACCGATATGATACAACAAGCGTGAAGACACAGTTCCTGGTGTGTAAAATTATCCATAGCAAATATGAAGCAACAGTACTAACAGGCTCTGATTTTTATCCCCAGGGTTAGTATCAAGGAGTCATCGGTGGCCAAGCTGGGCTCTGTCTGCCGTCGTATCTATAGGATATTCTCTCACGCCTACTTCCATCACCGCCAGATATTTGACAAGTATGAGGTGAGGTTCCAAGTGGTTAAAATATAAGACAGGCCTCTTAAATCCCAGGGGAAAAGCCCTATGGCATTCTTTTCAGCATTTACTCCCCTCTGTGTGTACTTCTTGAATGGAAAACTCTAAAGATGAACTCTTATGATTCCCTAAAAAATTTTTTTTAGCTAGTGATTAATAATCCCACATTGACAATTGAGGGCAGTGTTGGCTTGTAAATTGGATCATCAAACGATCGCTGTCCAGGTTTCCATGTTCTGTGGTCTGGTTCATACTTATTATAAACAGACAACTCTCTTCTCTACCTTCCTCAATATGTGTGCGCGTGCAGAATGAAACGTTCCTGTGTCACCGGTTCACACGCTTCGTGATGAAGTACAACCTGATGTCGAAGGACAACCTGATCGTGCCCATTCTGGAGGAGGAGGTCCAGAACACATCATCGGCTGGGGAGAGCGAGGCCTAAGCTGCAGCTGCTGCCATAAGGGAGACACACACGTACAGACACAAATACATCAAATTTTACACACACTACAGAGGAGATGCATTCAGACACCTGAATATACAGAGCACATATACTCACTACAGCTTATTATGGCTCCTGTCCAGCAACACTGTCTGGGTCCCTCCTCCCTAGTCACCTGTGTCTATCTCAAAGGACGTAAGGTTATAGGTTATTGGGTGCAGAGTTCAGTCCTGCCTGCAAAGGATAAGCTGGCATTTCTACCATCCTATTTCTACCTGCTCTGTCCACTCAGATTCACACTAGTGTCTATGCCACAGGGCTGACACAGTTGTCTCTGGATACAGCTATGCTCTCACACTACTTTTAGTAGGGAACTTTTGCTTTAATCTATTGAGCAGCTGGATTTGCAAAACCTATGTAATCATGGTGATCTGTGTTGTTGACAAAGGCACACACACTGACAGCCACCCCCTTGTATATAACCCCAGTCCCCTGTCTCTTAATTCGCAATGTTGTTTTCTGATGGTGCTTAACCTTTTATTTGTTTTCGTTTTCTATTTGCTTGTGTTGCTTACCAGCCCGTTTGGGGGTGTCCCATGGAATGGATCACTAAATTAGCCTGCTGACTTCAAAATGCTAATAAAAAAAAAAACACAATGTAGATGTGGCTTGTGTAGTAGTGAACAAAGAAACTTCAAATCTAGCTTTCTACGTGTACTAGCAGTCAGTTGTGCTATTTCTTTCTATATGCCCTCTGAAATGTAATTTCAGAATATTTAGGAAGGTTTTGTTGGCTAACTAGGATCCTGCTTTGTGACAAGCCCCCATTTTAATACTGTGTAAAATGTCTGATATTCCCTTTTCCTTGACGTAATGGTAACTAATGTAACATGACCTGATTGTTGAAAGCATTTCAGATAAGTAAATACCTCAAGGAAGGGTGGAATGTAGGCTACGTTTAAGTATTGGAGCGCAACCTCTTCTTTTACCCTCCCCCCTCATTAAGTTATTTTGTGGAAGGAGTCTTGTCTGTCCGACCCACTTTTATTTTTTATTTTTTAAATGGACTAAATTTTGTTACTGTTGACATTTTCATGATGTCTGTTAATAAAAAAAAAAAACTGTTACCCAGCTGTTTTGTTTTCATGTTATACTATTGCTGCTACCGTATTAAGTCTGAAGTGTAAAATCAAGCAGTGCCACTCATTTAGTGATGGACTGGGATGAGTCATAATTGTTAATGCATGTGTTACATACCTTTATCAATAGAAGAGAGGACAACACTAAACCAGGGGAAATTACGTTTAATACTATAAGAAACGCATGATAAAGGAAGTAAAATGTACAATTTTCCAAAAAGGAAAGGCTGGAATATTAATACTGACATTTAGTGATCCCTGATGGGGATTCAAAAGCATCCATTTAAAGACATCTAAGAGTCATACCTGGGTGAATACATCATATCTGAACCATAATTGTGATGCCCCCAAAATTAAAAAACTTCAAGCGCACCACAAACAGCTGAAACAGGTCTGTCATTACTAATGTTAACATCTAGGATATATACAGCAGCAAGATGTCCTCTTATAAAAGAATGTTTCCCTTAGCGTTATAAAATCGTTACTTCATTTTCTTCAGAGTTTCTCCATTACAGAGCAGATCAAAGGGGTGGATTGCCAGTACCATTAAGCCGTGAAACAACCAACTATTTGCAGTGTTTACAGGAGAAAATGTGCATTGACACCATGACTGATGATATAACACTTTAAACCGTGCATTAAAACCCATGAACATTTCCAGAATAACAAATTAGCACCAATCAGATAACAAAATAGGAGGGTGTGTGGTGTCTTCAGCTTGGGGTCAACTCAGTTGCATTCAGCCCATTCAGAAACCTCTTGAAATACATGAAATGAAATGTTTCCAACCGACAATGAAAAACACATCTGATAATGAAAATCATACCTGAAGTGAACAGAAATGCAGCTGGCCCCAACCAATCCCCAGTTCACAACATTTGTCAAATTACCCAGAGCACCTTGCTGCGACCTGCATGTAAAATCCTCCTCAGACAGGTATATCTGTACACATGAGCTATCCCAGGCAACCAGCACCTTCACTGAGGCCAGAGAGGCCAGCGTTGTGTGGTGTAGCTGCATATTGCACAGCCTGGCTATTCTCAGTACCAACACAAACAGATAATTGTGTGCATCTAACCTGACAAATATTCACATGCCTGCCTGTGTTTATAGGTGAGGAGAGGAGCTGTGAAGAGGGAGCACTGTTTGTCTGACCCGTGTCACCTTGCCCCAGAAGAGGCGTCACACGGTGAAGATGGAGAGCTGCTGGAATGTCTTGGAAGGTCAAGGAAAGGGCTAGGGGAGACAAGAGGAGGCTCGCAAATCAGGAAAAACTGCTGTGAAGAAACCCAAATGTACGTGTCGAGATAAGTGAGCTGGGTCACAAGAAAAATAGAGCCTTCCTCCCTCAATGTGTTATGTGTATTTCCTCATTCACCACCAATGTGTGTGTCCGTCGTGTGTATAAGTATGTGTCATTTCTAAAGTCATCTGAGACGTAGTTAAGTACTGACATGAATTCATTGGAGCACCAGAACAGAAGTTGGCAACCACCTAACATCAGAATGAATGTGAACATGTGTAAAGTGTCTCCTGTCCCTTTCCCCGTCAAAACTATTAAAAAAAAAAAAAAAGGTTGGACAAAAACCCACCTCTAAATAATACATCATATTCATTATGGCTTCATGAAAAACATGGGAAAGTGCAGAGTTCTTTTCTTCTACATTATGGTTAGGGTTAAAAACGTGGAGGGGAATGGATAGTCTGTTGGCAGAGTCATCACACTGCGACGCTTCTCTATGATCTACAGTGCAGACGTAGTCGTCTTGACAGTTATTAAACAAAAGGGAGAGACAGAAGGATGTTCAACAGCATCTGTCCTCACACCCAGAGGTCACAACCTTTCCTTGGATAGTCCAGTAATCCGCCCGAGTTTAAGTCCTCAATTTCAGAAAAGGGGGAAACGACGTAGGGTAGGTGTCCTGTCTATTTTCCTGCTTACATACAGGTAACCTCAGCCTTCCCCTCTTCCTGCTCAAAGCACCCTTCCTCCAGGTGGGACAAGGCGCTGGGGTACCCCCCTCCGAACACTGGGAAGCCCCCGATGCCTCCAGTAGTAGGGGACAGTTCCTCCGGGGGTACGGGGCTGGTCACTCCTCGACTCACTGAGCGATTGGACACGTCACTGTGTACTGACACAGCCTGGAGTCAAGGAGATAGAGATAGAGATAGATACGTCAGAGAAAAAGACATGGGCTGCAATTCAGGTCATGGCTGTGGTAAAGGTTATTCCTATATAGCCTTTAGGAAATGGACACAAAATAATAGTAACGGTCATTATTATTATTATTATTAATAATAATAATAATAATAATAATAATAATAAACAACTTAATAATACAATTTGTGTAGTAAAAAGAATACAAGTTTATAAAATAACAGTTTATAACAAAAACATGCAACAAAATACGCTAAAATATAAAGATCACAAGTACATAACATAAAATCAGTGCAAATTAACAGTTAAAAGCAGATCTATGAAAATGAGTTTTCACTAGGGTCTTAAAAGAACCACAGGTGTAACAGCTCTGATCTTCTCAGGCAGGTTGCAGAGTTTAGGAGCCCTAGCTTTTAAGTTTGGTCTGGATTTCGATGCAGATTTGTCACTGGAGCAAAGATTGCACTCTTGAACATAGGGACACACACACGCACACGCACACACACACACACACACACACACACACACACACGCGGGCTGAACCATTTATTGCTTTAAAAGCAATCAGTACATTTTTTAAATTAATTCTAAAGTCAACTGGCAGCCAGTGTAGATTTGCTTAAATGTAAGTTACATGATCTCTGGTTCCCAAGCTTCCTTGCTTACCTGTCCATTAGGCCAGTAAGCAACTTGCAGTACTGTGAAGTGCAATTTCAAGTTTGTCCCACAGGGTGCAGTGTAGTCACATAAACAGCATTTCCATGTTACTGCACTACTGAAGACAGTTTGATGTAAAGGCAGGCTGGTCTGACTGATGGAGCTATACGTCCACCCTCATCTTACCTGGTTCCTTGGTTGTCCTGCTGCCTGCCTTCGGACCGGCCTCTGGAGAAACACCACCTGCTTGGTGGCCAAGTTCCCATCACTAGACACACAAACACAGAAGGATAGTTAGCCTATGGACAATACATAAAGAAAACAGCTTATTGTTTATGTGCACAACATGAAATGAATATAAGTGGCAAATATTACTCTGTTTTTGAAGACATTTTCAATACATACAGTGTGTGTGTGGATGTGTGTGTTACCTGTCATGTCGGATAATGGGTGTAGGCAACACGCACGTCAGCAGCCATCCAAACTCTGCCAGAGTGTGAATGAGGGGCCCGTAGTCTGTTTTCACATTGGAGCCCTAGGTACATACGCGCACACACACACACACACACACACACACACACACACACACACACACACACACACACACACACACACACACACACACACACACACACCTATTAGGCAACAATAGATAAGGCAGCATTACCAATGACAGCTACGTACACAACCTGGTAGAACAGAGTAAGCAGAATGATTGACTTATCCTAAGTGGTTCACTTTTTAACATAAGTTGAGGACTTTTGGGAGCCAGTAGCAATTTCGCAAGCCGTTAAGTAAAGAAATGTTGTCCCCAGAGATAGCTGAGTGGTAAAGTCCTCGGGAACAGGGTCCACTGTGGAACAGCATATGTCTTTCCTACCATCTGGTGAGTGGACTGCCCACTCTCCTTTGAACAAATCACTGAATTCAGCACTCCTTCCACATCAAGTTGCTTTGATGTGAACAAGGTCATTCACAATCAATACTGGACATGCTCAGACACACACACACACACACACACACACACACACACACACAAACAATCCTTACTGACCTCAATGACAGTCCATTGCTCTACAACAATAGTGTCGTTGGCAGGAGGGGACGTGCTTCTTTCTTCGTAGACAAACAATCCCTCTAGTGACCTGGGCACTGGCTCACCTGAAACACACAAGAAATCACTACAGCGGGAAAAGAAAATCCTATTGTAAAATAAACATGGGGTCACAATGATGATTCTGCCAGAAGAACAGAGAAAACAACAGTCCCAAATTCACAGCACTGTCAGGCAGTAACAGAAGATATATAGTAAATCTTCAGAGCGGAAAGATTGGGCTAAGGGGGACTTGTCTTGGGCACATTGTCATTGAGATGGCAATGAACTAGTTAGCAGAAGTAGGGTAGGCTGTGTGTGTGAGTGTGTGAGCACGTCTGAGTTCTCATGAGTGCATGTGTGAAAGAGGTCAGAAATGTGTGTAGTAGGGGAACTACTGCTGCAGCATGTGTGTATATTTCTATAATTCCAGGCCTCAGATATTTACAGATGACGTGGATGTCTGCCAGCCTGTGGTGGAACAGGAAGTGGGGTCACTACGGTCCGGACGACTGTTCCAAATATAGATGCAGTGGGAGACAGGAGGGAGGGGCCACAGCCAAAACAGGAAGTGACTGATCGTGTCCGTGTGTGTGTGTGTGTGTGTGTGTGTGTGTGTGTGTGTGTGTGTGTGGCGTCCAAGAGAGAATGGAAGGATCACAACATTTTATGAGAAATCACAAAACTACAAAGAGTGGAAGAACGATCAGAGAGAAAGAATGACACGTGATGGCCCTAAAGCGATGGAGGCAGATGTGGATTTGAGAAACGAATGGATCCCCTTCTCTAATCCCACCCGTTCTCTCTGCCAAGGCATGGGGCATTTCATTTCTCTTGGCTCTTTGATGGAGAGAAACAGAGTCGTAACCTCTTCATCTATCACACATGAACACTGCTGATTACTTTCTATGCCTGCTGCGCTTACCAAGTTGAAAAAAAAAGAGCTGCCTATACTGTGGCTATGTTGGTTGGTAGGGATGATATCAGAGAGCGCAATGACAAACAGATCCTTGCGGCACAGTCAGGTACACATCAAAAATACCTTTGGGCGTGTCCCAGTAGACGAAGGAGTCCACCAATGACCAGCCTTTGCGGTAGTAGGCGGCGGTCAGCTCCAGCCAATCGGCCTCCAGCGCGCTGACCACCTGGCCCTTCCTTGAGACGCGCATGGAGAGCGCCCCCTGGTGGTACTGACACGCCAGTGAGTCCAGAGGTGCACAGCCCGGAGCCCAGGAGTGGAAAAAGACCAACAACCTCAGGTCTGGTGAGGGAAAGAGAAAGAAAGAGAGAGAGAGAGAGAGAGAGAGAGAGAGAGAGAGAGAGAGAGAAAGATTAGAAACAAAGAGAAAAAGGATTAGGGAAAAATCACAAAATCTGACCCAGTGGCACAAAATGTAAAGTGCAGTGTAGAGGCTGGTAGAGGCTGGTAGAGGCTGGTAGAGGTAGAGGCTGGTAGAGGCTGGTAGAGGCTAAGTGCAGTGTAGAGGCTGGTAGAGGCTGGTAGAGGCTGTAGAGGTTAGAGGCTGGTAGAGGCTGGTAGAGGCTGGTAGAGGCTGGTAGAGGCTAGTAGAGGTAGAGGCTGGTAGAGGCTCGTAGAGGTAGAGGCTGGTAGAGGCTGGTAGAGGCAGAGGCTTGTAGAGGCTGGTAGAGGTAGAGGCTAGTAGAGGCTGGTAGAGGTAGGTAGAGGCTGGTAGAGGTAGAGGCTGGTAGAGGTAGGTAGAGGCTGATAGAGGCAGAGGCTGGTAGAGGTAGGTAGAGGCTGGTAGAGGTTGGTAGAGGCTGGTAGAGGCTAGTAGAGGCTGGTGGAGGCTGCCAATCCTTCTCAGCAATGGTCTCATTTGTTTACAGTAAATGAATATGGTCATGATTTATTGATGTCAATAAGCTCCACGTAAGTCAGATAACACAAACGAGGTGGAAGAGTAGGGAGGGAAAGAAATGTTGACCATGATGAAGAGGGCAGACTATCTCACCAGGGCTGTAGGTGTTCTCCTCCAGCTCCCTTTCTCCCGGCGGGGTACGGGGAGGTGTGCGTGGGGGGGAGCGGCAGCCCCTCTTCGGACTGTGCACCCTGCCGTTGCTGATCCCGCTCACCTGCTGGAGGACCGAACCCACGAATCGAACGCCCCCTCGGGCACTGCTGTTCACCTGCCAGACAGACCCCAATGCCCAACGTGAACCAAATTGTACCCATGTTGTTCAGCCTAATTCATACAGGACAATGCAGAAGAGTATCTGCCACGTACAGATGCTTGGATTTCTGCTGTATACTGGAATAGCAACAAAAAGGCAACGTCAAACTCAATGATGAATATGATTTTATTAGTCATTAAGAGGCTCATTCAGGTCAGTCAGTCAAAGTTTGACACTTCACTCTATACCTGCACGATATCAAACTCTGTCAATGTGTACAGAGAATCACTTTCTACAAATCATGCCTTCACTTCATTGAGCGGTATCTATTTTCATTACATTACATTATTATTACACTTATTTGTCTTAGCTCTTGTTTATTTGATTCTCTTATTTGTCTCATTTGTTTAAGATAAAGTAGGTTGCTAACTTATTGCACTCTTACCTTAACACTAGTTATGCTCTTAGTTGCTTGTTTAGGAAGGAAATGCACTTACGATTTCTGGTGACTAGTAGTTTTCTTGCCTACCTATGTTGAATGCACTCATTGTAAGTCGCTTTGGATAAAAGCGTCTACTAAATGACTGTAATGAATCTATTTCATAAAAGGAAGTGAAATTTCACACCACCTGCTTTTCACAATCTGCTTTTCATATTCAGAAATAACTATACCTCAGTACCACAAAATCGGCAAAGGTCTCTACAGAGCCTGTACTGTAACATTTCTAGCCATCTGTAGTTTTTAATATCGCGTGTGTGTGTGAACATCAGATAAGACTCCCCCCTCCCTCCCCCATTAGAGAGTTTTAAATATCATTTTGGAGCGAAACCCCGCAGGGCATTCACAACACGAAGGCTACTAAGCTGCAGTAAGCAGTGCTGTGTGACTGACCCGGTCGATGAGGGCTCTGACAGTGTCACCAGTCAGTGACTCTCCAGGTAACGGCCACTCCTCCACCCTCAACATTGGCACACTGTGACACATGGACACCGTCTGCTTACTGGAAGAGACACGCACACAAAAACACACACACGTCAATTATATGGCAACTTAAACTACTGCAATAACTGATGTAAAGACAGTACCGGTTGTTTGAGGCGGTTTTGATTGTCAGCTACTGTATTAAGGTCAACGGGGGATTGCCGGGCTGGTAGCACCGACCCTACTGAACTTGTCCAGCTGGAGAGTTCATAGTTCACTTGTAATTGTCGCTGAGTTGTAGACACCAGCCCATAAATCATTCATTGGCTCAGTATGAGATGACTACCAGCACCACTCTAAGCAGTTAGACAAAGGGTAAACAACAATTTAGGCTACAATAGTTTATACACAGCCATCACATTGCCGTTTCAGTGTGAAACTGCAAAATAAAAGAATATGGTCACATGCAATATTTCCCTGTTGTTCAATGTTAATTTAGCACAATAAAAATGCAATCATCACCATAGTCATCTTATAAATCCCAACCGATCAAGCCTTCCAAGAGAGACACTTCAATTTCATTGGCTGCAGAGGGACCACTGTTGTCAGGGTAAATTTCTAGCCAATGGCAATCCTGGTGTTTGCCTATCGGCGCAGGGGATGGTGTCAAACCAAAACATCGTCTAGAGGAGTCTCCCCTCTGTCCACCCCCCCACATCCCCTCTCCCAGGCACGCCAGTCTGACCTCCTACTGGTGCTCCGCATGAAATATGCAGCTGACTCCATCTATCATTCATCCATTTACTAGAGAGTGTGTATGTGAGGGAACGTGTCTGTATGGTGGCTAGGTGTGTTCGGGGTGGCTGTGAGGGGAGTCACACACAGGTTGCATGTGTGTGTGTGTTCTTGTATGTCTATACTTAAAAGGTCAAAATGTCCTCACAAGGATAGAAATATAACGAAAATCCTTCAAAGTTGAGAATATTGTGCCGGTCCTCACTTCTTTAGGACTTGGGTTTAGGTAAGGGTTAAAGAAATAATCCACCGTAAACACTTTTAAAAAACAGTTATTGGCCTTGAATCTACAGGTAATATAATAAAAACCATTAACTTTTAAAGGTCAGTGGATAATGCTTGTGGCATACTATCACTCAACATAGTGTATGCTACAGAGTTCAAGTAAAAACCCTAAAGCATGTTAGCCCTTAAAACAGCTCTGGATGATGTACCTTGCATTTCTGGGTCCATTTTGCTGTTTGGTTTCTTATTCCTGCAGATAACTGGCCAAATGCAGACAGCTAAAATGGATGTTTATTGCAGAAAAACGTTCAGCTATCTAAAACATCAACGTTGAGCAAGGCCTTCATTTTGCACCTTCAATAACGTTCAATAATCATACAGGGAGAAATCCATCGTCCATAGTCAAGAGACACCAATTTATCCACTGACAGTAGCCTCAATAGTTCATAATGCAATGCAGCCACTAGTCACTCTCTGCACCTACACGTATAACCCCCAACTGAATGCAACAAGTTTACACCCCTTCTCTGGGGCATTCTGGGAAACGTAGGAAATTACTAACTGAAGTAGAAGTAGACAAGGCAGGTTGAGGATGGTGGATACACCAAAATAAAATAACTTACAGTAGTTCACAATATAACATGAACATCAGATGATGATGATGATGATGATATCTGACTCCTTTAAGGTTAAGCAGGTACTGAGGGTTAAGGGTTAGGGAATGAATCTAGGCAAAGAAGGCCCTCTCAAGTATAGTAACAAATGTGTGTGTGTGTGTGTGTGTGTGTGTGTACATATACCTGGGTCTGGGTCGTGCCAGGATGGCGCGGTACAGAAGGCTGAAGGGCAGGGAGCGGGTTCGCCCCACAGACAGGATGATGGGGTGCAGGGCGACCAGGACGTAGCCCTGGGTGTAGTAGGGCTGCAGGGCCTGGGGCAGCTCGCATAGAGACGCCACATACTGCACTGTAGGACGGCTACCTGGATGGATGGAAGGATGAATAGATGGATAAGGAGAGGTAGGATAGAGAAAAGGGGTGAAAGATGGACAGACAAGCAGAATGAGTCAGTAAATTGCATTGCAAAATGTTAAAGCTGCATTAGGCCAGAATTGTATGTAAAAATACACCAGCCTAACTCGAAGTGGGGCTGCAGAGAAGAATGGCCCATCCTCCTTAATTGAGACACATTCGATTTGCCCAAATTAAATTCTAGTGTCGGTATGGTCACTGTGCACAGGAAGTGATGAATCGAAATACAAAAGTGTCTCCTAAACATCAGTGAGTGAGCACGCCGTCCAGAGAAAGCTTTAGATAACATCATGGCTACTGAGTGATGAGACTAATCATTTGGGCATAGAGAATAACAACATGTATTGTGTAATGTAATGATGATTGGAAATACGTTTTACTAAAAAGTGTGTGGGTTGTAATTAAGTATATAATGTATTTTAATAACTGGACCAATGAAAGTCCTATTGTCCCTCAGTGAGCTCAGCAGATCTAGAGGGAAGCATACAAGGAGTACAAGCCAACAAATGAAAAGCATTAGTGGGCCTTTCTGTATTGCCCTCTGACTGCATGAAAATGACGTATAACCCAGGTCTCTTGATCATAGACAGAAGCAATAGATCCATCTGCAAGACCAGACTTGATCTTCTAACTGACATTTGAAATTTCAACAACTTGCTAAAACCCACTGAACCATTTTAGCTGTAGGAACATGGTAGTGGGTTAGGGGTTAGCCGAGGATCTTTCTGTACAGGCCTGATTCTGCTACATAATGACTTTACCATCCCTATTCCCTAGTCACTAAGAGGAAGGGACACACACACACACACACACACACACACACACACGATGATGGAACTGGAGGCATTTACAGCACTTTAACCCACATCTAACAGGCTGCTAGCTCCCTACACCCCACCCACATCTTCCATACAGTCCTTCTATCCATCCACCACTAATAAATAAAATGTCTGATGAAGCAATAATCACCACAGCAGAAGTTGTAACTCACTATAAAGTAACCCTTCAACCACCCACTTGTAGATGTATAGTCAATCCAAATCATTTGCAATGTGAATTTAATGTCAAAGCCCACAAACTCTAATGTCTACATACTAATCTGAAAACAAAGCACTGATATTGATGGATAAAAGGCTGATCTGAAGTCTGTCTCTCCCGAGAAACCCATAATGAAACCACTAACCCAGGCATGTTGAGAGAAATACTAAATAAACACGTGCTTACGCAACGTTTCTATATACGCACACACACGTATAATTTTAGGTCTGCTGCTCAAGCTGTGGTGTGTGATGTGGTAGGGCCGGTTCTCTGTACCCGGAGAAAGGTGTGGTTCTGAGACGGGGTTGAGACTGCAGTGCTGTAACATGTAGCCTGTATGATCAATCTGATGGAGCCGATTCATTACCTCCACCAAGGAGGTTATATTTTCATCTGCTTGTTTGTTTGTCTGAATGGATTTCCATGATGTTTGGTGGACAGACAGGCCCTGGGCTGAGGAACAACTGGTTACATTTTTTTTTCACCAATAGACAATTAACGTCTATGAAACTAACGGAGCGAGAGACTTGATTCTAAATCCTAAATCAATTCAAAATGTAAGTGTGAGAAAAATGATATGTAGCTCTCATTTGTGTTTACTTGTTGTCCAGTTATTAACACTTAGAGGAGTATGAGTACGGTGTTGAGGAGTTGTTTGTGTGCCGGTTCAGTCTTGTGTTGTTGCTTCTCTCACGGCTCTGGCTGGCGATCGCTGTGACCATCACCATACTTCCTGTGTCCACAAAGAGTGGCTGTTCACAGAGGGGCTGGCTGTGTGCCACATGCACACACACACACACACACACACACACACACACACACACACACACATATATACACACACAAATACAGCATGTAAGAAGAAAAATAAAAGAATAAGTATAAAATGTACTTAACTTGGATTCAACACACAAAAACAGCATTTCAAAGAGTCCGTGCGACAAAGCGACAGAGAGAAAGAGAGAGAGAGAGAGAGAGAGAGAGAGAGAGAAAGAGAGCGGGAGAGAGAGAGAGCATTCCTCTCTGCAACCCCCACATTCTCACACACACACACAAACACCCCTGAGACCAGTGAGACCAGTACACAGCTGAGGCTCTGACTGGGCTGGCTGTCTGGCCGCATTATGAGACTCAAGACCACCAGAGCCTCAATGAAAGCACTAAACCAGACAAACACAAATACAGTTTACTGGCGTGTCTTTGGGTCAGAACACCATTCTACACTTTAAAGTCCTTGAGGTGTGTTTAAATTTAACACAGGCGCACTCGCTGCGGCCGGTGGACATAAATATGTGTGTACTTGATTGCGCTTCATTGAGGATGGGAAACTTTTAAGATGACTTCTTTTACATGAGAACGCAAAAAGAACCCGAACGACGGAAACCATCAGTCCATCAGCAAGATCACTCAGGACACCTCAGGACACCGAGGAAGACAACTGAACTGCAGCTAATGGCTCCCAGGAGGACCATGATCACACACACACACACACACACACACACACACACACCTCTCTATCGAAGGGCTTTTGTTGCAGCTTTTTGCTCTTCTCCTCCCCTGCTTTCAGTCCCCACACACACACACACACCCCTCCCCTCCTGCTGCCACTCGCCCCATCAGCCCTCACACTGAGGCCTCTGTTCAGTGCTGTGGGAGAAAAAGAGAGGAGGAGGAGGGAGAGGAGGAGAGGAAGAAGGAGCATTGGAAAAGGGGGGAAAGGGGGAAGAGAAGTAGAGGGGATGTTTGGTATCGAAAGGTGGGAATTGGTAGGCCAAAAAAAACAAGAGGAAGAGCGGAGTCAAGCAATAACTGATGGCTAGGAGAGGGGCGACAGAGCTGAGAAAGCGAGAGGGATGGAGGGAGGAAGGAAAGAGGGCAGGGGGTGGGGGAATGTGCTACCAAGAGGAGGGGGTGGGGGGTGGGGGGGGCAAAGCCAAGGAGGGTTACAAGATAGGTTTTATGAGCCAGAAAGCCCATGTGTGAAAGGGAGAGCTTGTGAGGGTGTGAAAAGGAGAAAGCTGCTTGGCAACTGGAGCAAAGGGAAAAAAGCAGTAACACTGAAGCTCGAGGTGGTAGAAAAGAAAAACAGAAAAACAGAAAGGAGACAGAAAAATGATGCTCTGTTTTCAATATGGAGAGAGACAGGAGAGAGAGAGAGAGAGAACAAGAGGAAAAGCTAATCCCAATATGATTAGAGGAGGCACTTAACCTGCTAATGTGGCGGTCTCTGTTAGCAGATCATTACATTACATTGCATTAGCTCAACATTATGCCAATCAAGACTGCTTTGAAGTCGGGCACAGAGGGAATCAGGTCAGAGGAGATTGATTGTCCACAGTGTTTTAGGCTGAGGCGCCACATCTGCTCCTGCCTTGCACTGCCCTTGCAGTCACTTCCAAGTCTAATCATCAAAATACTGACTTTACTCTGAAATAATCCATCATAAACCGCTAGATTCGCAGATTAGACTAGATATTACAAAAGAGTGTAGCGGTTACTCCTGGAATGAAATAAATATGGTAGAGCACAGGCAGGCAGACATCCTGTCACAATCAGGACAGTTTACGAAGGCATCATCACAAACAACCTTGGAAACAATCAGTCACCATCTCTCACCGGACTGGAGGAAAGGATGCAATTCATCCCTCAATCCCCTCATCCTTCCTTTCATCCACCCCGTCCTCCATTCATCCAACTACTAATGAATACACTTCACTTCAGGTTAAGCCATCTCTCCATCTATAAATCCCTGTGTATCCTCCCATTTATTCATCTCCTGACCTGTCATCTCTTCAAATCAGCCTTTCATTATTTATTCCCTTCATCGCCAATGATCTGCGCATGGCACCGGTTCCCTTGTAGTGAAATAGAGGCCAACGCTATTTCTCCGTCAGGACGGTTTTCGAGCCGTAGGCTAGATTCATACTGTACTGTCAAGTCATTTGTCAGAAGATGAAAAACAGTTTGTTCTCTTTATCAGTTCATACGATTTTTCTTCATAGGGAAAAATGCATGTAGAGCTACAAGACGTGCAAACTGAGTAACCAATATTTGTTGGACTGTGTACAAGAGTTTAATGACCCTTCCTAAACAGCTGATGAATAAATACGCTCAAAAAGATGTGAACGATGGATAGATACCCAGAAAGACGAGGCAAAGCATGAATCCCCCTGAAGTCTTGGAACGTGGCTATCCCCCTCCTTATTCAACTTTATCTCTCTCGCTCTCTCTCTCTCTCTCTCTCACACACACACACACACACACACACCTACCAGCTAGCAGTAATCAGCTTGGGGGAAGCATTAGCCATTAGGTACTTTGATGTGCTGCCTGCCCCACATCCAGTCTCCGCTCTCAGTAGGAGTAATGGGCTTCTTAAGGGAGGCCAAGCTGAGCAGATAGCCCAGGGAGGGACCAGGGAGGACTGCTGCTACTGGGCACAGGGCTGGGAGACGGATGGGGGCTGGTGCATGTGTGTGTGTGTGTGTGTGTGTGTGTGTGTGTGTGTGTGTGTGTGTGTGTGTTTGCACATGAAAATGTGTGTGAGAGAGAGTGAGTGAGATGAAAGTGAGAGCTGAGTATGTGCGTGTCCCAGAAACGCTCCATCGTTTCAAGGGCAGGGTAGAGCAGAGCGGGCTGGGGACTCATGGGTGCTAATCAGTATTGTTCTAATGACATCCAGCTGCACGGCTGGCATACAGGCCTGGATAATAATCAATAAGCTGGGAGACAGTGGGTAAGATATCAGAAATTGGGTCTTAAACATCCCTTTGTTCCGACTAGGAGATGTTTGGGAGGAAGCCGAAAACAATAAAAGGAGCTAACTGGTTTAACTGTGTTACTTGCCAAAGTTTCTCTCTCTCTTCCACTCATCTCATGGACACCTCATGTGGACAGCCAGGACAGCTGATACAGCACCTTTAAAAGTGTCGACTGAACATGGCTTTGGAGTACGTACAGGTGTGCACGGTGCACCACACCTAAGACGAACCACTGGAGACAGAGAGTTCAGTAAGTGAAACAACAAGAAGATATATAGACCTCTTCACTGCAAGGCATCTGCCGACCAGCGCTCCTCAGGACCGGCACATACTGACACATGTGGTTATTAACGCTTCAAAACATACATGCCCTAAAGCCGACGACTACTGGCCCTTAACTCCGCCTTAAACTGGTTTTAGTCAAGGGACAAGTTCACCCAAGTTCATCAGATTGAGAGGGACCCGTGGGCAAGCAGAAATAACAATTTGTCTTTGATATACAGTAAATATATATAAATACTTTTTAACCACAGCACTATCCCCACGGCACTGTGGTCAGTAAGAGTCAAATTCATGTCAGACACTTCACTCCTCTTTATGCTATGAGTGGTTTACAGCACTTTTATCTCCTTGGTTGTGCTCCTCAGCGGAGGTGAAAACAACCCCAACCCCAGAGGGAGGTGCTTTCAGGCAGCCATGTGAATCCTGGAGCGACTCCTTTGAAGAGAGAATGCAATCTGACTAAAATGAGGGAAAAGCACATTTAATGAAACTGGCTTTTTTTGTTGGCATTCTCCCATAGCGCTCTGAATGTTTTCAAGACCATCAATTTATAATTTTACTTTGTTGAGATTAGGCAAATAAAGTCATAATAGTCAACACATCCCGTAACGCCTAACTGGAAATAAGACTGTTTGTTTACACATCTGCTTATGAGGATTACAATTCTGGCCCATAAACGTCTGATGTGAAAAGCCAAATCATTGCACATAAAGTATGCTTCGTTTGTCAACTGGCAACGGGAAAAACGACCGAATCAACAAAAAAACTGCAATAACGTTACAATCTCACTTCTTTGGTCCAATTCAGACATTATGAGAGGAAATGAGAAGAAATGCCTCTGGGAATGCTCCAACAACAAAACTATCACCAGACTGCACATGACTGCTAGAGATTGGCATCGCTATGGTTGTCTTTGGCAGTGCCAGCCGCTATGATTCACATACACCCTGTCTGAAATACTGTATTTATAAGGCTGGTCAACAGCGGAACCCATGACTCCCTGCTGATGACGGGTTTAAAGAGCCAGACTACTTCAGGGACTACACAACTGCCTGCTGTATAAGAGCATCAACTACTGGATGGGCACTCTCTCTTTCTCCAGCCTCTTGCTGGTGGGTGACAAAAGTACAGCTGGCTTTTAACAATACAGCTTTCAATAAGTGAGACTAAATGTACTAAATTTAGGCTCGGTCAAGTTGAACAACCCCATTGTAGACTGATGCACACTGAAACAGTTTAAGTGGTGTTTTCTACTTGTGTGTGTGTGATATAGGAGAAGACAGTGCCGGGTATCAACTAGTCGCCCAACTCTGTGTGTTGCCTACCTTACTGAGGAATATTGCTGGATCCCTTACTGCTTGCACATGGGATTGCTATATTTCATCCAAATCCCTCGGGATAGACATGTCAGGTTAGACATAGTAATTAGACTGACAGCAGTGCCCACAGCGGGAGGTTGGGTGCTGTCCATTCACCATATGGAGTGGATAACACCCTCTGCCTCCATGGGCAAACCAGACAGTTTTCGCTTCCCAGTTTCTTGCTCTATGGCGAAGCGACATGATGTGACACCTAGCCCAGGACTAGCTTTACTCTACATGCTGGAAATATTCCCAGAGTCATTAGAAGACAGTTGTGGCTTCTCTGACCCCCTCATTTAGAAATAAGCACTTTCCTCCACCAGTCTGCTGTTTGCATGGTAGGCTCCCATTCAGACCGTAAGCGCCATTTCCTTCCAAATAGGTCACAGTCAAAACAGCCAGTCAGGGGCCCAGATGAAGGGATTATACTTGAAAAATGGCAACCAAGGCCAGCTGAGATTATCATACATATTCAGATTATATTCCCGATCAAAGCAGGTGTGTTTTTCTCTTGTAGGGCATTAGGTGTTTTGCTACATACCTACCACATGTGAAGGGGTGTGTGTCTGTCTGTCTGCATGTGTGTGACAAGGGAGGAAGGGCTAGTCGGGGAGGTAGGAAAAAAGTCTTCTCTGACCTATTTCTAGATAGGCTGAAATAACAGCCCTGTTGCTAGGAAAAGTCCAGCACTGCATGCTGTGTAGTGAGTAACATTTTGAATGGGCAAAATAATTGGGGGAAAAAAAGTCATTCACAGACCCACATTTCAAACAGGGTGATATGGTGACTCGTTAACTACATCCTGTCTGGCCCATTCAGTGTCATTGTACTTAAAATAAACAATTATAGTAATAGTAATACCATAATACATTTTAATTTACTATACCATAAATTACTATAAGTGCCACAGCAAAATAAAGCCACTATAGGAATATTATAGTGATACTAAAGGAGATTTAAAAAGCATTAAGTATGATGAGGTCACTTAAAACTTACTACTGACACACTGTAAGTTCCTTTAGGAATATAATGGGAATATTATAGTGATTTCTCGTGAGGGAGTCCTGGTCGCCCAATATGTTATGATGATTTCAATGCCATTATCACTATAATAATAACTCCCTACCTTCCAAACTGAAGTCGAGCAGCACATACTCGTACACAGTATCCGTTTTAGTCTCCACTTGTGGTCTCTTCAAGGTGGAGTAAATTTTCCCGGGGCTGCTGTCCTCCGGGTCTTCCAGTTTCCGCAAGCCGCAGCCCATGACCTCCGAGGCGGGGACGGCCGCTCACACAGCTCGGTAGGACCACAAGAGGAGCCGCTCTGCCGCCGACAGACACAGCTTCCCGTGCACTTTCAACTTTAACGGGATCCCTCCATCCTCATCTGCCCACGTTGCTAATCCCTCAGAGTGGTCACGGATAATCAGCGGTAATGCCGAAAAATGAAAAGCCCACCTACTTAGGAAGAGAAGTGCAATGGCAGGATCATTTAATGACGCGGGTGTCTCAGAAAAGCGCTCCCGTCGGAGTGGCTCGTGAAGCGTGGAGAGGAGGAGCGCTCCCTGGAGAAAAGTTTTCACCCGGGTCAAGCGAGCCACAATGAAAATGAGGAATTCCTGTCACACAATTCAAAATAAAATTCTTATTGACGAACATGTATTGCAACTTTTTTTTTTAGCACCATTCTTATTTAATGCAATGAATCGTATTTTATTGATGATTTGTGTCAGAGCAATCAGCTTTCTAAACCCAAAGCTACTCAATTTCTGTGGACACGTGGAGCAGTAACTGATGATTGACAAGATAGTTATTTGGCCAGTGTGATATATTTTTTAGATGAAGTTCACCAATTGTTGCTTGACCTTCGCACTCCATTACAATGATGAAAACAAATTCGGACTCACTTAGACTAAGGTATGGTAAGTGCACATATCTGTTCACATTCACTTTCAATCTGTATTCCTCATATTCCCATACCCTTCTCACATGTTATATGTTGTATATACGTTGCTATTTTATAATTCCCCGCTTATATTTCATATTTCATGTATTTCAAGTGTGGATAATGAAAGTTTTAAGTTTTATCTTAATTGACCATGACCCTAATATGTATTTTTTTTCCAAATACGACAAACCTTCCACTTTTATTTCGAAGGCAAAATCGTCAAACTTCCGGTTGTAACATCGCCTTTTCTGGCTGCTTTGACGATGTTAAACTTTTGGGGGGAGAAAAAAGTTCCAAGTGACAATAATTTCCTACTGCAGCGTAACGCGTGGGGGCACATATTTACACACACGAATTTACCAACAAAGAAGATAAATCATCCAAATCAAACTAGTTCATCCAGAGAATAACAGCAGAACAGGTCTTGTGTTACAGACGGACAGAGAGGACGAGGCGGAACGCGTGGCTGGTAGCAGGGAGAGGAGACTGGGAGGAACATGGGTGGGTTTTGGGGAGGAGGTGGTTTGGGGATCAACAGCCATATTCCTCTATTTACTGGTGGAAGAGACTGGGGGTTCCCAGCAAAACCAATATGCATCATCCTTAGTACTTTGATTTGAACCTCCTTTTATGAAAAATAATTATAGAAACCACCTAATACATTTTAGAAGGATATCAAAGCCAAACTTGAAAATATCATGCAGCAACTATAGGTACATATATATATTCCACCACAGAAAATCCTATAGTATGATAAGATCACTATAAACTCACTTATAAAATAACATAAAAAATGCCATAAAGTACAAGTTCACTATAAATTCACTATTGAGTACCACAGACACACTGTAAGTCTCTATAGGAATATTATAGTGATTTTTTTGTCAGGGTTGGACCTTAGTGGCAGCTGAAGGATGGGGTTGTCCTCATGCAAGGCCTGTGTCTTCATATTAACCACTGAGTCATTTGGATCATTTGGCCCTGGCATCCAAAAAGCTGCTCTCATCAGCTCAAACCGTTTTTTCTCCACTCATTCTTTTGTTTAAACATTCCCAAAGAAGAAACACTATCTTCATGAAATCTGTGTGCATTTCTTTTTTTTCAGTCATTCCTTCCACAAGGCTACGTCTTCAGTTTAAAGTTTTATGGAGGAAATAGTTATCGTCCTCTCTGTGAATACTTGCATGACACAACATGACTCAGTCCTTGAGGTCCACAGTGCAGACCAGCAGCCTTTCAGTCATGACTCCAGTGGCTGCCCGTACTGTAGGCTGTTGCAACTCTTCGGGAGCGAGCTGTGCAACAGGCGACACACTGCCTGTCAAAACAAGGGCCAGGGGGGAAAGACAAGCATTGCCACAGAAGGGATTAACATACACTGAGGACAAAGTGTTGCATTAAAATCTCAGAATAGGCCTTTTGTTTTCTGCATGTCCCTTTTCCTTTATTGCTCTCAGCCATCTGCCCAATCTCTCTTCCATTAACATAATTACCAGCTGCCTCGCTTTTCTATCTAGTATATCTCTAATATATCTCTATATATTGTGTGTCTTGGAACTGATCTGGGCAAAGTGGCCATACATTCAACAACCCACCTCGCCAACCCATTTGGTGTTGTGAGTCAGTGGAACCCATGTGGCAAGACAAGTGAGGTCGGGTCAGTCATTTTGACCCCGCCCCCACCCCAAGTGTGTCTTTCTCACACGCACACGCACACGCACACGCACACACACACACACACACACACACACACACACATACACTCAAGCACCTCAATATGTCTGACCTCTGTCCCTCACCCCTGCTACTTCCGCTAGGGACCATTAAGAGCACGGAGCCAAACACAGACGCTCAGCAGGCTGCCATGCACACTCCCCATTACCTCCTTCATTAGTGATGGACAGACACACGTAGAACTGCGTTCACTGATGAATGTGAAATTGCGCCCCGTCAGTGTGTGTGTGTGGATATTAGTACCCTTTGGTGTTTAATGAGGCTCCTTCTACAATATGGAGATCTCTCACTGTCTTTATCAAGGACACTTCTTCTATCCTCTCATCTTCAGAATTAGTAAGCCTTTCTGCCCTCTCTCTCTCTCTTGCAGACACACACACACACACACACACACACACACACAGGGAAGGGTAGGAAGGGTAACTGAACTATCAGAGCGGCAGCTGAGGCTGAGCCAGTTATACCAGCTGCATACCCTTATGCATAAACTACTGCCAGGTGCTGCCTGTCACACGCAAACAGACACACACACACACGCACACACACGCACATACACGCATGCTCACACACACACATGTAACCTGTCTCTCTGCCATACAGCATTTGGATCCATTTCAACTCTCCACTGATTGCTACATCTGGGCCCATTGAAAATGGCCACTAGCAAGATAATTGGTCTTGAACTATTTCATTCCCTGTTTCAAAGCACGTAACAAAGAACATTAAACCATATGATGTTATTTTTGTGTCCAAAAACATGAACTAATACATGTGGAAAATGATGAAATCATATCAGAGGGCTTTGCTCAATAATGAACCTTTCACCCACCATATTATTTTGTTGTGATTGATCAAAGTCACATTTAGTTTCTGACAACTTGATGCTCGCCTCTCTGATGGTGTGGAGGACATTGTCTCTTACCTTAAACGGTTATTTTGGCAGAATGAATTAAAGGAAGGAGAGGAAGGAAGGAAGCAGCTGGGTGGATGGGAGGGTTTATTAGAGGAAAGGAGGAAAGCATTAGAAATCCTTGAAAAATGTGTCTGTATCTATCCCTTTGTGTGGAGTAGCATAAGGTAGATTTCCTCCTGCACAGCTGTTCAGTACAAACACTTGCAGTGCAGAGGTCTATTCTATTCTATTCTATTCTATTCTATTCTTCTGAATGTCACAAACATACATAACCGCTGATAACAAAAAAAAACTGTACAAATTACTAATGTGTTCAACTCTCCACCAACATGTACAGTAACATACAGCGGGAGGTTCACAGTACAGCTGGATTGTCATGAATGCCCCCCCATGAAACAGACTTGGTAAAAACGCTGACAGACACACACCGGCCCATGTCCCATTTTAAACTCCTGTAATAACTCACACATGGTGCTGTATGCACTTAGAGCTTGGGATGAAGGAATGCTTCAAAAATAACCCTGAATGGGTGAAAAAAAAAATCGAAGGGACTTCACCGAGCCTCCAGCAGGAAACCACTGTCACTCAGGAGGTCCACCCGGCCAAGACACACTGGAAAGGAAACCTGGGGCCGTCCTTCGCTAAACACAGACCCCAGCATGGGAAGGAACTGGAGAGTGCATACGGCAGTACATTAAACACTTGTGATGACCTCAGACCGTGCCATGTCTTCCTCTCAGCTGGACTTTACAACATCTTTATCACATTACAGAAGATTCTCAGCTAGTTCTGAAATATTGAACTTCCCAGTGTGTGTGCTTAAAAAAGCAAGGCAACTTCCAACGGGAGGCTCTGTTTAGTCGACCGTGCTTCAACTAGAGGACCCGGATTCAAGCTTCCTCAAGCATTTGCTCTGCTGAAGCGCCCTTGAGCAAGACAGTACCAGTTTCAGGGATGCTGACCCTGCTCTCACCTCCCTGTGAAGGAGGGCCATTGAAAAGAGAATATCCCACTGGTCTCCATTGCCCTCTACTGGCTGGCTGCAGAACATCTTGAAAATCCACCGACCTCAATATAAGTCATTGGGACCAAGGCCTATGTTCTCAGTAGAAATATAAAGTCAATACATTTTTTCCCCTACAAGTTATAGTCAGAATAGCTATTTTCATTTCTCCCTTCCTAAAGTTCTCCACTCATATCGTGTGTATGTGTGACTGGTATCTTACTTCACACTTGACCACCCAGTCACAGAGAAAAGCAGCAAATATCATCTACAACATTATTCCAATATGACATTACATAAGGAAACGATACAATGTTGATTTGAAAGACATATACCTCTATTATTAGCTGTAATGTTACTGGGACTTCCCAGTAACATTACAGCTAATAATAGAGGTATATGTCTGCATGCAATACTGCATGCAGGCAACAGAGTAGGTGGGGAAACTCCTTTAGCACCAAAAACTATGGCAAATTCAAATGTAGTAACAGGAAATTCATAGCAAACAAGAACGCTTGGTAGTTCAATAGAAAGCCATGTGGGTTGAGCAGGTGACTCACCAGGAGGATACCATTTTCATACCAATGCACCAATAACGTCACCATTATTCCAAATAGAATACTTGTGTGGAGAGAAATTGTAATTGTAAATCAGTTGCCATGACAACAGCATGTGATAAGCAGTTTTTTTGCAATTCTATCGACTTTATAATTGAAGGCCAAAAGAAAATCTAGCCACCAACTTGAGAAAAGACATAATGTGTTCCATATCGAAGTTCGGGATCAATAAAGTAAAACATTATTATTATTAAATTGATCACTGATGTGACGGGACTTTTTGGCGTCCTGGGTTAAGAGAGAACACACTGTAAGCAAGTCATGCTGTACTCTGTTGATTTATTTGGGGATGTCGCCATCTAGTGACTATTTTCACAGTAGAGGAAGGAAGAGTCGGGAAGGGACTGAATTCAATTTGTTTCATTCTCAATAAGATTTAGGTTTGTGCTCTGGCAGGTTCATCTTATATCTTATCTTATATTCATACACAAATAAAATACAGGGTTCAGAAAAAACAGCAATCTGCACTTAAATTACAATATACAATTGATTCAATATGTCTTGCACTATTAGTTTGCACGGTATGTTACTATGTTACTGTCACCAAGTCCACTTCTTGTGCATTTATTGTACTGATATTCAACCTGAGTAATAGCAATAGTAATAGCAACACAACAAGGTGTAGGCATACTGCATATGTGTACGGTTTGAAGCCTCAGGTGTCATTATGATTTTAAAACAAAGGAGGAATATTGTCCATCATAAGCACAGAACAAAACAATGAGAGCTTTGTGTTTCATCCTGTATGCTGCAGAAAGACTAGTGAACAGTGAGTGCTTTGGAGGACAGGTGTGAGATGCTGTCACTTTGACCTAGCAGAGAGAGAGAGAGAGAGACAGAGAGAGAGAGAGACAGACAGAGAGAAATCACACATATGCAACACCACCACACCCATGTCATGTACAGCAGTGACCTCTCAACACCTGCTATTCTGTTTGGACAGATATTCCCCTACAGGGTATCCAGAACACTGAAACACAGATACTCCCTCACACACCTGGCATCACACACAGAGGAATGTAGTGGGGGTGAATAAAAACAACTGCAGTCCTGCTATCCTGCCATTGATAGAAACTGCTGATAGAGACTGCTCTAAACTTCACACAAGCATTTTTCTCTAGAAACAGTGTGAACATTGTTGAGCAGAGCAAGCACTGACCATCACTAGTGTGTTGACTGATAACGTTGCAGTGGCTAGTGAATGTAATGAATGTTCAACTAGTGTAAATTAATGGGAAACAAAGGGATAAGGGTTGATTGGCCACCCAAGGAATGGATTATTTCTGGCTGTCTAAATGCACTCTGGCAAGGTTTACGTGATGCAGGAGGTTGGCGCTAGTGTCTGCCTGAGGTGTGTGTGTGTGTGTGTGTGTGAGAAAGAGAGAGAGAAAGAAAGTGAAAGAGCGAGTTTGTAGCAGTGTTTGTGTATGACCTGTTCCTTGGCATTGAGGGTTTCTTCAAGGTCCTGGGCTAGCAGACTAACTCAACTAAGAACAGCATGCAACTGTCTGTTGACCACACTAAACACTCACACACTCACACACACACACACACATACACACACCATTAGACCTCCCAAAGGCCTTCCCGCTGCCTCTCTATCTCACACCACTGTGACAGCATAGCATGAAGACATGAGTTTCAGCACATCACAGCAGAGGCAGAATTGGACAGTGCTGATTTTCAGCCTGGAATCAAATCCTCAAATCTTTTGGGACTTTTACTTCACTGTCACCTTGAAACCTTTTGCTACTTTGTAATACGCCAGGCTAACTGGTTTGACGATGAGCCCATAATGATCCTATCACAGGAAGATGTATCTGTGTAACCCATTTTGAATAGGACTGGCATGCATATTGGCATATTCTGCGTGCAATGCAACAAGTGGTAGTAATGGTTATTATGGCCTACTGACCTGATATTTCTATCCCACCCCATTATGAGAAATGACAAACATGACAAATTCTGTCTTTCCACGAATGAGCACTGGTTCCATAAATACCAACAGCGAGGTGCAACCGGTGGGCTCCATGCGCTAATAGGCCTCACCGGCTGACCACATACCACATATCGCTCAGGGGCCCCAACACACACGGCTCCATACAGCCCTCTTGTCTGCTCTGTTAGGAACGCCTTCAAAAAAGACTGAGCGAGTGATATTTTAAGGAAAGTCACAACTACCTTCAAAGTGCTTCACCTAAACTAAAGAACCTACTATCAATTTGCTCAAAATTCATTTGGGATGTGGGTGTCACCAGAGTGGGGGCCATATGTTATTTTGAGCACACGCTGGCCTTTGTCTTTGCCTTAGTTGCACTGTCCAACGTGTCCAGCGGTACATCGGACCAGATTATTTGCAGTGCAGTATGTACACTGTAGAGGGAGGCAAGAGGCATGGACGGCATTTAACCAACTTTAATTGAAGGACGAGATGTAAAACAACCAATCGATCCAGATAATGCAACCACAGGCTCCCACATCAACAACAGGAGCCAGGGTAGGGGTTGACTACATTACAGTCATTAAGCAGATGCTTTTATCCAAAGCGACTTGATACTATGTGGGGATCAAACCCACGACCCTGAGACTGAGAGTCTCATGCCCTACAGACTGAGCTGTCCAGGCTAGACGATTTATTGACTTAGATTCAGTTATTAGCTCCATTAGGCTACTGAATTCCACCTGCTGCAGTATTTCACATCAGTAACTCTACTGCTCAGTTGTTCTGCCGATGCATTTCTGATAGATAATAATCTTGCATTGGTTTAACACTTCCTGTTACAATTCCTGGCATGACTGTAACAATATAATAGGCCTACGCGGGGCTTTGGGGTGGCAGGGAGGTCTACAGGTTAGAAAGACCGCCCTTCAAACAGAGGGCCTGGGTCCAAGCCCTTGAGTCGGCAAGCATCTTTACGGGGCTGCCTGTGACTCTGAATCAACTCCAACTGGCCGATAGTGAGAGGTCAGAGGTCAGACCTGCAACTCTGGCGTCTAAATTCACATGGGTTGTGGGAACATATACTAGGTCTCACACCAAAGGGAACCACTTAACTTGGCTGTTGCTCCAAATTGTTACTTTGTCCTGCTGCCTCAAGGCCATGTGGTTCACGCCTGCCCACAGAAAGCTGAATGTCCCTGTGGTCTAGTCTGTTTCCCTCAGGAGTATCAATTCACTAAACCCTAAGGTACGACAAAATATCTCACCAAACCGCTTAGAAACAACAGTGGTCCTGAATGTTCCCTTCAGGTGATTTTGATTTTTTTTTTTTTTTACATATGGCTTTTAAATGTATTTCTGGCAATTTTTAGCTTTATCTTTGCTCTTCATTACAATGATAAAACACCTACAAGATCAAATTTGGACTCACTTGGACTAAGGAATGCCCACACCTTGCCATACCCAACTGACGCCCATGTTTGATATCCCTCGGGTTTTGCCTGTTCCCCCCCGCGCTCTTGTGCTTTGTGCCTGGTCCTTGGAACCGGGCCAAAGCGGTGAGGCTTTCCAGGGTCCCAGGGACTCTACACTCCACCCATCCAGGGGCTCCGTCTGCGCTCCGGAGCCGCTAACTCTCCAAACAGCCGAGCGCGTTGGCTGCGCCACGCGTCAATCACGATTTCGAGCACCATGAGGGCGGAGCAGGTGGAGAAAAGGAGGGAGGTCTAGAGGCGGTGCAACTGTCAACTGTGTTCCTCATTCTCATCAAAAGTCGGCTGTTGTTGCTCAGACTACAACCAAGACGACACAGTAGTCGCTCACTTTAGTCCAAGCAATGTGCGCAACGCTGATAGACAAGGGGCTCTTCTCCATAGTGAAGTCCAGCCGCGGTGTAAGTTCGCTCCCTTTTGCACTTTGACATCGATGTTTTTGGGAGAAGGGAGTCGGTTTGTGGTCGGTCAGATTGTTTTATAACCGTTTTACACCAGGACCGCGGTGCTTTTACTGTTTCTCTCAATGCATTGAGGCCAAGCATCTCTTGGACGCACAGAACTGCTCCGTGATCAGCTCGAAGACAAACAAGACGTGGAGCGGTGAAGACTTGTTGCGCGTCTCTGTGGATTGAACCCGGTATTAAGTCCGGTTTACATCCAAGTCTGTACTGTACGTGCGTGTGATGGTTTGATTTCAACGGAGAGGAGAGAGACGTTATAGTGGAGTGGGGAGGGATGATATGAGAAATCAGCTCAACCTAATAGCCTGAAGTCAAAGCGACTTGGTGCTCAGTGAACATGATTCGCTGCGATGGACTCTGTTCATAATTAAGGAAACTGGAGTAATTAGTTCTCTCCAGTCTGAGGACCGCCCGAGGACTGCTGAACAACGGAGTTACACGGTTTATGCTTCAGGAAAGTGCGAACCCATTTCTCCTTTAAATGGCATCCGTACAAGTCAAACTTTATTCAGGGCAAATCCGACGAGTTGATTAATTTTTCTGTCAAAGAGTTTGAAAATCCAGGCCCCCTTTCTGGTCGACATGTCCGAGCGTGATGGATATGGAGACGGGCTGTGCAGCGACGGAGCGCCGGACTTCATCCCGCCGAGAGCGCCCCGTGGCCGGCGGAGCGGTGTCATCCTCCCCGGTGGAGGCCAGGACACCGACACCATCCTGCTGGAGTCGGTGAAGGCAGCGCCTCGCCGGAGCAGCATCATAAAGGTAGAGAGATCCCACCCTGAAGCCAGATAATCCTTGTTAACCCGAGATGGAAATGCCAATGTTAGATCCATGTATGTTCAACCTAGACAGTTAATGGGTTAGAAATAGGAGCTTTTGGATATAATATTGGTGAGAAACCAAGCCCAACAGGCAGCCTTGTTTCTGCCAAATATCCGCCCTAATCTAGTACTGAGTCTTAAAATATAATTCTTAAAAAATCCCAATGCCAATCCGCCCCTTTCAAGTCAAATGTCATTTTCTTGATACTAGTAGAATGATTATTCCACCTTGTTTCAGTTACTAGGGAGATCACAAGAAATTAAATTGGAAGTAAGTGGAATAATTTCACCCCGTTGGCAAAATAAAATGTCAAGATTGAACATGAGACTAAACGACTTGCCGAGAGGGACATGTTTTACAGTGTTGAACAAGCATCACCTCCCCTTTTGTTCCCCAACTGGAAGGAAAGGAATGAGCACTGGCGAGTGACAGGTTTTATTTTAGTTGTAGTGATGGGAAATTCTTAAGCCTGTCAACTATGGCACAGAGGCGAGGCTACCCTTTGGTGTGCGCGCCAAGGCCAGATGGGTTTGACGCCCGCTTGACAACAGCGCATCTCGCACAGTGCACACGCGGGCGATCGTCTGTTCACGTCCGTCGGCGCGTCACACGTGCGTAATTTCACATGCCAAACTGCATCATCTCAGTCTCTGTGTTTTGAATGCGTTTAAAAGTAGCCACACCACATTCTAACACGATAAGACAGCTATGCAATGTGAAAAAAAAGTCACACACACACGAATGCGTAACCTTCTCAACCAGGCCTTTGTC